>VXBP01000439.1:76733-139486 GCA_013400115.1 Rhinopomastus cyanomelas | reverse complement strand
AAGGGGGAACCAAGGGATTGATGCCAGGAGAATGTATGAATAAGGCACTGTATGTCTTAAATTACTTGCGACTGTCAGGGGACAGTCAGGAGCCACCTATGCTGGTTCATAGCTTGGCTTTGAAGTCGACAGTGCGTGATTCTGATTCACAAGGTGTTTTGGTTCAATTTAAAAATTTACAAACAGGACAATGGGAAGGTCCAGCTCAAGTGAAATTAACCGGTAGAGGTTATATGTGCTTGATTACAAAGAATGGTCTTCAGTGGGTCCCAGTGAAATGGGTAAAACTGTATCTTGTTAAGGACAAGACAGGAGGCCGTGCAGCAGTAGTCGAAGATTGGCCAGAGGATTCTTGACTCACTGTCTGAACACTCGAAGAAGGTTTCGAAGGTTGTTTATTAAAGTATAGAGGTTGTTGTGTATTTGTCACGACAGTTAAGTTTAATTAGGCCTAAAGGATTAAGGTACTTAGCGCTAAGTTTAAGGCTAAGTTTAAGGCTAAGTTTAAGGCTAAGTTTAAGGCTAAGTTTAAGGCTGATTGTTAAGTTTATGGTTAAGTTGATAAGGATAAGTTCTGTTTAATCATAAGATTGTAATGGTAAGCTGTAATGCTCTTGGTACTTAAGTAAGAAGATGACTTGCTAGATTGGCAGACGGACAGCGAAAAGACCAGTGGCAGAGAAGAAAACTACTGTGTTGATTGTCATCGTTATAGTTTTGCTCCTCACACCCCGCTTGCTGCGAAGATGATTGAGAAGACAGATGAAGCAGGACTAGATTGCTCAAACAAAAAACCGGGAAATGTGCTGGCATAAACTCTATTAATGAATGAGAGTGGCTCCTTAAAAGTCTTAGCAAAGAGAGTGTTCCCATGCACATAATCTCCAGAGCCCCCTTGCAAACCACAAATTCCATGGCTTTATAATCATCTTTGATGAAATGACACGTTACCACAAAACTTAAACTGAGTTTGATAGATGGTATTTACCACCCTTTTTATGAGGCTTTGGTTTTTTTTTTTAACAGAAAAGTGCAAGTACCTGGAGGTTCTTGCAGGGAGAGATTCCGTCTTGAAATTAGTCACTAGGTTGTGAACAAGTTCTTGAGGCCAACTTCAAAGGGGTATTTTAACAGGAGAAAACAAATAATTCTCTGTTAAGAAAAGAATGTCATGCTCCTCACGTATTTCAAATAAACTAGAAATACCTTGATTTTTTAAGTGAACAAAACCAGAACCTTTATAGTAAATCAGTACAAATGAAAGCAACTAAATCATAGAATATTAGGGATTGGAAGAGACCTCAAAAGATCATCTAGTCCAATCCCTCTGACACAGCAGGATCACCTACTCCAAGTCACACAAGAACACATCCAGTCAGGTCTTAAACATCTCCAGAGAAGGAGACTCCACAGCCTCCCTGGGCAGCCTGTTCCAGTGCTCTGTCACCCTCACTTGAAGAAGTTTCTTCTCATATTTATGTGGAGTCTCCTATGTTCCAGCTTACATCCATTGCTCCTTATCCTACCACTACGTGACATTGAGAAGAGCCTGGCTCCATCCTCCTGGCACCCACCCCTCACATATATATGCCAATATTAATGATTTCATTCCTCAGTCTCCCTTTCTTCAAGCTAAAGAGACCCAGCTCTCTCAGCCTTTCCTCGGAAGGAAACTCCACCTTCATGGCTCTGCACTGAACTCTCTTCAGCAGTTCTGTGTCCTTCTTGAACGGAGGGGCCCAGAATTGTACACAATATTCCAGATGTGGTCTCACCAGGGCAGAGTGGTGGGGAAGAAGTAACTCCCTCCATCTGCTAGCCAGTCCCTTCTGATTCACCCCAGGGTGCTTCTTTCCTTCTTGGACCCAAGGTCACATTGCTGGCTCATGGTAACCCTGCTGTCCTCCATGACACCCCCAGGTCCCTTTCTCCTACACTGCTCTGCAACATGTCAGTCCCCAACCTATACTGGTACCTGGGGTTGTTCTTGCAAGACTCTACGCTTGCCCTTGTTATATTTCATTAAATTTCTCCATGCCCAGCTCTCCAGCCTGTCCAAATCCTGCTGAATGCTAGCACAGCCTGCTAGAGTGTCAGCCACTCCTCCCAGCCTTTTGTCATCAGCAAACTTGCTGACAGTGCACCCTAATCCCACACACAAGTAATTAATGAGTAGATTGAATAGGACTGGTCCCATTACTGACCCTTGAGGGACTCCACTAGATACAGGCCTCCAACCAGACTCTGTCCCATTGACCACTACTCTCTGGATCCTATCCTGCAGCCAGTTCATGATCCAACTCACTTCCTGATCGTCCAGACCACACTGCCTCAATTTCTATGTACATCCAGTTTCTTTAATTGATCTCTAACCCAGTCCTCATCAACCAGGGCAAACACTTCTTATGTCCCAACTTCCTCTGGGGCCTCAGTGATCTGGTGCTTGATATCAGGACAGCCCCCAAAAAGTATAGACAGAGGAAAAGAAACTGCCCAGTGCCTCTGCATCCTCTGTCTTCAGGGCACTCACCTCATTCAGCAGGGGGCCTACATTGCCTCTAGTTTTAGTTTTGCCTGAAATGTATTTGAAGTAGCCCTTTGTGTTGCCCTTGACCTCTCTTGCAAGGTTTAATTCCAAGGAGGCCTTGGCTTTCCTAGTTGTGTCCCTGCATCCTCTGACTAGAGCCTTATAATCATCCCAAGTGGCCACCCCCTCCTTCCCTGACCTATAGGCTTTCTTCTTCCTCTTCAATTTGCCCAGAAGCTCATTTTTAACCTCATAGGTCTTCTGGCTCCCTTCCTTGACGTCCTTCCTGTTGGAATGCTCTTATTTTGGGCTTCAAAGAAGAAATCTTTGAATGTTAACCAGCTGTCTTGGGCCCCTTTACCTGCCCGGTTACCCTGGCTCATAGGACTTCCCCTAGCAATTGCGTGAAAAGGCCAAAGTTTGCCTTCCTGAAGTCCAGGGCTGTGATTCTGCTAGGTAGCCTGCTCCTGACACATGAGATTCTGAACTGTACATCTCATGGTCACTGCAACCAAGGCTGCCCTCAACCTTCACTGCTTCAGCCGGACCCTCCTTGTTGGTGAGTACAAGCTCCAGCAGCGCTCCTCTCCTAGTGGGCTCCTCCACCATTTGTATCAGGAAGGCATCACCACTGCACTGGAGGAACCTCCTGGAGTGTTGCTGGCTGGCTGAGTAGGTCTTCCAGCAAATATCTAGGTAGTTAAAATCCCCCATGAGAACTGGGGCCTGTAGCTGTGAGGCTGGCATCAGCTCCCTGTACAAGACCTCATCAATTTACTTGCCCTGATCTGGTGGCCTGTAATATACACCCGTAACATTGTCGCCCGTGCCAGCCTGCTCCATAATCCGCACCCACAAACTCAACTCCCTCTTCATCCACCCCTGGACAGAACTCAATACATTCCAGTTGGTCTTTTACATACAGAGGTACTCTGCCACCTTGCCTTGCTGACCTGTCCCTCCTGAAAAGGACACAGCTGTCCATGACCACATTCCAGTCATTCGAGCTGTCCCACCAGGTCTCTGTAATTGCCACCAGATCATAATCACCTGATCGCTCAAAATCCAACATAAAAACATGCAAGGAGGAAACTTCTGACCAGCCAAAGTAACAGCAGTTACCAAAACTTGAAACAAAATTCTCGGAAGTACAGGTAATATAAAACATGTAACAAAACGACCCTTCTTTCAGATCTCATGACCAATTCAGGCTTTGATAGCCTGGCTTCGTCTAAACACACAGGACAACTGCTGACATTAGTCTCTGTATTTCTGAGGGACAATAAACACACACTGCTGAGAACAGAGTTGCTTAAGATGTAAGTAGAGCATTAAAAGTCTGTTATTCCTTATTTGCTTGAAGTTTGAAGCCCATAGTACTGGGAGAAGCCAAGGGAACAAGGTAGCCCATACCTGTCAGTGAAACTTACTTTTGTCCTGTCACATTTTGATTCTTTTTGCTTCTCACTCCACTCAAATAAGAAGTGAGAGCTTTTCCTGCAAATACTCCAGCTGATCTTAATGGCATCAGGACATCAGTATCAGAAATCTCTACTCATTATAGACATTAGCAGACTGAGCAGAAACATGCCCATCAGTAGAACCTGATTCTTTTTAGTTTTCTAAAATGATAACCGTTCTTTTTTGTTCTGTCACACGGCTCCTTTTTTTTCAATAGCTGATTCTATTGTGCTGGGATGAAGAACAATTCTGATGATGGGCAACAAAAAAATTAAATTAGCACACTCCAATGCCTTTGAAAGGCAGCATCAGAATAAAAAAAAATACCAAAAGGTTGAAATGTCTCACACTGAATGTGTAAGTCTTTGATAATGTTTAAAGAAACACATCTGAGTATTGCAAAATTCCAGCTACAATATGTATTCATATTCAGATTTATCACTGTTCTGGGTTTCTTCCCCCTCACGTAAGTATGTTTGAGTTTGTATAAAGATACCTGTTATACAGACATCCTTGACGCTTTCCTGGGTGTACCAAATAAAGACAGCCAACCAAAGAAACGAAACCTTTAAATAGTCAAGGACACAGAAGACAGGCTGTGCATTACCCAAGCTGTCTCAAGTCAAGGCAGGGCACTAAACATGCCACCAGTTCCACACACAACATGACTCTCTACTATATAAATCCTTGCACCACCGAGTTCTTTTCCTATTGGATGTAGGAGTAGTAGCTCTAATTTGTCACCGTGGTGTGTCAAGAAAGAGTGGTTTGCCCTTAAAATTCCACTTGGAGAGTAAATAGCAGCCTGCAGAGCAGGATTTGTTTATATCGCTTTTGGTACAATGAATAACACACTTAGAAAGATATATTGAATATGAAACATGGAAGTGCAGAAGTTGTGACTCGCGTTAAATATTCACTGCCATTTCTGCCAGGACTAGTATATGGTGCCCATGTACTCCAGGCAAAGCCAATGTAGGTTATTACGATATATCCCAGGTAACATACTCTGCACATAACGTGCCACTTTCCCTCTTTTCTTCAGTTTCCACTTACCTAATATTTTTGTCCACGGCCTAGGAGATACTCTGTCTCATCTAAGAGCAGGCTACGATCCGATGAGAAGCCATTCCTGCCATATGCTTGTGTCTTCATCCACATGTGTGTGGATATGCCCAAACCACAAGGTCTGATACACTCCAAGCTGCTGAAGAGGACAACTGTGCATGGGTGATGAGCTGCATTAACATGGTCTGCTCTCCACCTACACACACACAAAAACCCAAAGCCCTGAATACTGAGTGTTAGGCTGCCTATAATTACCACAAGAATTAAAATATTCAAGATACACAAAAACATTTTCCCTCTAAGAAAGGAAGAATTCACACTACACATCATCTAGTTCATTGCTCAGGTAGCCTGGAAGCACTGGAGTGGAAGAAGTTCCTCTAATGATGCAGTAAAACTACAGCTGTACCATACCATACTCTATAATTACTGGCAACTAAGGCTACAGGGGAATTTACTGTAGATGGGTATATATGTGAGGAAAAGCTATTTAAGCCATAGAAACATAACACCTTCACTGACCTTTACACACTGCTCCTTCACCTTCACAGACCATGGCAGGTCCTCATGGCTGTAAACAGAACTGACAGCAGCTGCTCCCACAGCCAACTTAACTGCATTTAAAGACTCACAGAGCTTCTGGGCACACCCCCTGCCCCAGTTTTCTTCATCATCTGGAGGGAGGTTGCAGCCAGCTCTCTTTTTCTTTATAGCCCATGAGACTCTGTTTCATGTTAAAAAGCCAAAAATCAGTGTGTTCAAGTCCGCAGTCTGGCCTGAACTTGGGTTTTCTCACAGAAATATGTTGGTCTGCAGGTGAAACCCTTAGTCAGAGGTTGGGAAGTGTTGGAAGTGTTCCTGCATGCTGAAGTTCAGATGTAGCCTCCTTATTTGTAAGGTTTTTTCTTGCCAACGGCACAGCTCTGTGGTTGTCCCTGAAGTGCTCTGAGTTAACCCATGGATACAAAGGATGCTGGTATGCAGAATCATACAAGGCTTTTTCAAAGCAATGTTGCCAACTCAATTGTTTACATTTGCTGCAAGACTTGATCTGCAGCTCAGGGGCAGTTAAGTTGTACATTATACCAAGGTACTTGATTCCCAAAGCTCATGGGTCAATTATGGTGCCAATAGCAGAAAACCAGGGGAAGAAAAATGAAAGATGCGATGCAGTGTGAAGATGGAGTGAGAAGCAAAAAGAAGCATCTTGAACCTTACAAAATGCATTGTGTAACATGTTACTCTCTAAAACAACAGCTCTGACTTCTCCTTGATTGTTTGCCATGCTAAAGATGACCTGAACCATTTCCATTCACCTGTGCCACACAAACAGTCTAGGTTGGAAGCTTGCACAATACTTCAAAACTTATAAATTACATTAAAATAGCCGCAGCACACTGAAATATTATTAATGATGGGAAAATAGCTAAATACTACAGTAACTATAATCTTATCTGATGTAAATTTTTTGAAGATAAGATCTTATCTGATGTAAGCTTTACAGGGCTTTATAGTGGATGAAAAACAAGACACAGGTTCCATTTCAAATATAGTCATGCCCTGACCTGCAAGAATCAGTTTTGGTGGGTCAGTTGGCAAAGACTCATTAAGCTAATTCACATTATACAAGAACAAAAACAATTTCCAACCTAATTTAAGATGCTGTTTGTTTAGATTAGAGAAGAGAAAGCTCCAGTAAAACCTTACTGTGACCTTCTAGTGCCAAAGGAAATCTTATAAGATGGGGACAATCTTTTTAGCAAGGCCTGATGTGACAGGTCAATGGGTGATGATTTTAAAGTAAAAGAGGGGAGATTTAGACTAGATGGAAGGAAGACTGAAAGTCGAAGAAGGGTGGTGAAACACTGGAACAGGTTGCCTAGGGAATTTTTAGACGTCCTGTGCCTGGAAATATTGTTTGTCATGTTGTCATGTTGCTTGGGGCTGTGGGCAGTTTGAACTAGTTGAAGGTGTCCCTGATCATTGCAGAAGTGGTTGGACTACATGACCTTTGAAGATCCCTTCCAACCCAAAGCATTCTATACTGTAACTCAAAATATCTTATATACTGAAAATTCGTCAATGGGATTGATCATCATTAAATGCTGCCATTTTAGAGCCATTGGTTAAAGTTCAGCAAGCGAAACCATCGCTTGCAAATACTAGGAGTAGCTACTTTTGCATTGTTATTCTTGTTTTACAGAAAGTTGACTGACTGCCTTGCTTCTTCCAGGCAACAAATAGAAACCCAGTCCCAAACCCACTGCAGTAAGCTTCAATAAAATGCCTGTCAAATGTAAATGTATTGCACAGGTTAAATTCTCAGGTCTAACAGTGCCGCTGCTGTGCTCAGCCAAGTTGATTATTTTATTGTACTTTCTATTGATTGCCATCATCACCCTATTGACTGTCTGTGTACAGTGTATGAGACAGTTCAGAAGAACCAATAAAGATGTGGGTAAACTGTGGGGATCTCGGTGGATGCATTGTCTAAGGATGCCTACACAGAGATTTCTGGTTTGTTTTCCACTTAGAAAGAAATAAGTAATGGGAGAAGAGCAGATCTAGGTGCTTTCTGAAAACTTACTTATGCCACATGAGAAAGATGTATTTGACAATTCATCACTTCACAAAGCAAAAGAAGCAGTTAAGTAATTTCTCTTGGAAGATGCTAGTGGTTCCAGATAGCTTTGCACCCCGGCTGTGAGGGCTTCAAGAAGCAGTGGGTGCTATGGTCAAGGGGAGGAAGTCTTCTACAAAAAATATGTTCATCTTGGCAACCATCCTGTGGGCAACTTGCTCTCCTTTATCCTGAACTGATCCCTGCAGGCTACCAGTGTTGTAGCTGGACAGTTAGCATCACAGAATCATATAAAGGTTGAGGTTGGAAGGGACCTCTGGGGGTTATATTACCCAGCCCCAGGCCACCTAGAGGCAGTTGCCCACAACCACATAGACAGCTTTTTAGTATGCCTAAGGATGAAGACTCCTTAAACATTCTGGGCAACCCGCTTTAGTGCTTGGTAACCATCAAAATGAAAAAAAGTTTCCTGATGATCTGATGGAAACTCTTCTGTTTCAATTGGTGCCACTGCCTCTTCATAGAATTGTAGAATCATTAGGGATTGGAAAGGACCTCAAAAGATCATCTAGTCCAATCCCCCTGACACAGCAGGACCACCTAGACCAAGTCACACAGGAACACATCCAGGCGGGTTTTAAACATATCCAGTGAAGGAGACTCCACAACCACCCTGGGCACCCTGTTCCAGTGCTCTGTCACACTCACTTGAAGAAGTTTCTTCTCATACTGATGTGGAACCTCCTATGTTCCAGATTACACCTATTGCCCCTTGTCCTTTCACTAGATGACATTGAGAAGAGCCCGGCTCCATCCTTCTGACACCCACCTTTCACATATTCATAGACATTACTGAGTCACCTCTCAGTCTCCTATTTTCCAAACTAAAGAGACCCAGCTTCCTCAGCCTCTCCTCATAAGGGAGGTGCTCCATTTCTTTCATCATACTTGTTGCCCTATGCTGGACTCCCTCCAGCAGCTCCACATCTCTCTCGAACTGAGGGGCCCACAACTGGACATAATACTCCAGGTGTGGTCTTACCAGGGCACAGTAGAGGAGGAGAAAACCTATCTTGATCTGCTGACCACCCCCTTTCTGATCCACCCCAGGATGCTGTTGGCCCTCTTGGCCACAAGAGCACACTATTGGCTCATGGTCATCCTGCTGTCCACCAGGACTTCCAGGTCACTTTCTCCTAAACTGGTCTCCAACAGTCAGTTGATATAAGGTCTACCAAGAGACTGCACAGAGTGAATGAGACTATATCCCACATTAGTATTTCACACTGCTGTAGCTCATTCATATGACAAAGATTTTAATATGAACAGGAAAGAAAACCAGTTAAATCATTGTTATAATAGTGCTTTAATTAACACAGGTCCTTTTTTAACAGAAGACTAAATGTCTAAGCTTTAAGTCTCAATTTTAAAAATATAAACCTGCAAAAAGTGATCTTATTATCAATTTATTTTACAGCTTTTGGATTTATCCTACATAAATGCAATTTACCTGAACGCTTATGTATCAAACATTATGCTTTCTGAAGTTTCTCGCTATGATGCAATGCAAAAAATTGAAGAAATAATTTCTAAAACTCTTCTAACTCAATCCACACTGCAGAGAAGTGTCTCTGACTGTGCCTCAGACAAAGCTGTGCTCTGAAACTGTCTAGAAGAGATCAGGCTGTAAATCAGTTCCATCATAAATCTAGGATTCCTTCCAAAGGAGCTGGTCAGAACCTGTGTGGTTGCTCCCAGTGTGGGCAATGGAATTAGTTATGTTGTAGCTCCAGTGAGCAACCTGAGTCCACTACAGCAGGGGACCATGTAAGGGTATTGTATAGTCTCAGACAAATTTATCCAAATGAAAGATTTTAACAGTCTACATGCCCTGTTGCACTTACCAAGTCTGCCCAGGTCAAGTCACACCTACTGATCTAGTATAATACTCCCAGCAAGGGAGATCATGTCCTGCACAGGGGAGACCATAGGGTCAGGCAGCATGAAGAGCACTGATCAGCAAAACATAGCTTTCCCAGCATAATCTGTATGCCACTAAAATTGAAACAAAACCAAAAAAAGAAGTAGTTTTTATCGTTACTCAATTTACACTACCAGCTAAAAATAGAATCCAATTCTAGATGGTATAAAATATTTTAACATTAAAAGTTCTATTAATACTATTCAATAACATATGCCTTTTAAAAACATATCACAGAGGTCAGTTTTTGATTAAGATTGAAACATCTTTATGAGAAATTACTTTATTATGCGCTCTGATTTATAGAACAGACTACTTTTCATATAGACACTTGGAGAAAAGGTTGGATTCTATGACCCTGGAGGTCCTTTCCAGCCATGATGATTCTATGATTCTATATTTAAATAAGCGGCCAGTGGAACAAGGAAGATTATGAAAATACATTGCTCATGGAAGTCCATCTAACTTGAGCTGCGGTCCCAGCAGTGTTGCTGCTAAATTGCTGTGGCAAATAGAAGTGAATGGTGGCACAGATTCTTCTTCCCTGTGAAAACCTTACTCTGCACAAGCAGAATGACAAAATTCCCATTCGCATTTTTAACACTTCAGCTACATTTTCTACTTAGAAGGAAATTACCGTGCAGCTCCGCATTTATCATTTCATGGTGTTCTTCACATTTTTGATTCAGCACTTATGAGCTTGCTTTTAGCTAGGAGTTTATTATTATCCATTTATAGGAAGCCAACAAAATAGTAAATTATGCATTTGAAAGCCCTGCTGGCTGACATTTTTAAAGTTCATTGGACTTCTTTTTTTTTCAGAGTGGAAATTCGTTGCAAACACTCAAGATCTGATAACTGATTCCCATTTAGATGTCATAGAGATGTAAGTGCAATGTATTTTCATTAATATTTCATTGTGTAAGTGTTCCTTGCTCTGACATTGCCATCTTGTAGTTATTTGTCCCACATCTAAAGAGCAACTTGTAATCAGATAAGTATATTGGACTTCATTATCTGTCACCATACATTCTTAGCAGAGAGCATGTTGTTAAGGTATAATTGCTTCTGTTTTCCCCTTATGGGAAGATGAACAACACTATATAACAATATACGGACTCAGGAAAGACCAAAAAAAAGGCTGACAATACGCATAAAACTGTCAAATACATCAAAGTTGTCAACTCAAAATCTTCATTTCCACCAAATACAAAAAATAAATGAAGAGCAAGCTGCATTTTAAACATAACAGAGTATTTTGTGAATAATTGTCTGTAGCGGGTTGGGGTTTTTCCACCAGTTTTAGCAGGTTCAAATCAATGAACTGCCCGCATTCTTTGCAGTAAGGTCTCGATGACATCTCGGACAAATTTGCCAGACAATGAATAGCTCAGGATACTGGATAGAAGTTTATTAACCTAATAACTGTATACAGACAAAGAAAAGAAAAAAAGACAGGAAAATAAAACAAATAAAACCCAGCAAGTTGGTGCACTCAACCTAGAAACTGCGTCACACATGCCATTACACTATCTGAGGAAAATACCATGGGNCTCCTCTCCTCCTGTCTCAGCTCCAGGGGGGAAGAGAGGGCACCCCAGCATACCACAACTTTACCAAAATGCTGAAGCTGCACTGTGGGAGGTGGCTGCACTCAGATCTTGCTTCCAAGATCACCCGGATTGCGGCGTCAGGTCCAGGCTCAAAGCAAGAGCGCTGCGCAGAGCTGGGGGCACAGCAGCTCAAATCAGGGTCTTCCCAAGACGCTGAAAAACCGCGGCAAACACGAAGGCTGCCCATTACTGAACGGGGAGCGGTGCAAACCGGAGCGTCCTCTGTTCCCGAAGCAGCAGCGCCACTGGAGAACCTGCGGCAAACTTCACAGCTAGCGCCGGGGTGGGGAGAGCTTACAGGTGCGTCTCCAGACCGCGGCACATCGGCGCTACTGGAGGCCGAGGCGAGTCACAGCTGACAATCCGACCTGCGGCATGGGGCTACGCGAACACGGTGCATCTGCTCTTCCCGCAGTAGCGGTGGCGTCACTGAAAAACCGCGGCTGAGCCGCATTCCGGTGCCTTTCTCCCTCCCCACCACCGTCCCGAGAACGAACGGGGTGGGTGGGGCGCTCGGCTGAGAAGCCGCAGCCCAAGAGAGCCTGCAGCACAAACGAGCTGGCTAAATACTTCCTCCTTCTTCTCTTTCTTCCTCACTACTCACTTCCTTCTTCCTGATTTCCCAACTTTCTAAAAACAAACTGCCCGCTCTGCTTTTCATAGGCTAACCCAACACGGACATCCGGAGCAGGTCCAGGACCAGTGACAAGTCCCCTGTGGGGGAGGGGTCCTCCAAAACAAAACAACTCCTTTTCTTCTTCATGAAAGCAGAACTGCTGTACATTTGAAAATGCTAGCAATTTTCAAACTACAACATTGTCAAAAGCCCATTTTTTTTAACTCAAATGTGACCACGGGAGATGGCTGTTGATTAAATTTACACAATCAATGACTTTTTCCTAAACAAGAAGTTCCTCATTTTGCTATTTGAATTTTCAGCACTCTAAAAACAGAAAAAACAATGGCAGTGCCAGGCATTTCAGATTGAATTGCTTCAGTATGTAATATAAGAATTGTGTAAACTCCCAAGTCCCTAAACTGTTACAATAACAATGTGCAGATGCACATGTACTCACCATTGTCCACACTCTCAATAAGATGATGTTTTGCTCGGTGTTACATTAGGGCAAATTAAAGACATAATCCAGAGTTTTTTCAGAATGGAGAATCTCTCTTTAGATAATTGAAATGGAAAGTAATACTTGACAAAGTTTATTAGCCAAAAGGTCATATCTACCATTAAGAACTTTATAGCCAAACAGAAAGGATCTCTCACATGTCATCATATAGAGAGATGATATTTATTGACATTACCAGGGAAGCAGCAAGCTGGTAGCAGTTAAGATTTGAGGCCAAGCAACTGGAAGAAAATACTGACCTTGCACTTCTTCCCTGTTTGCCACTTCCATCCTCAGGGTGTTCTTCAGCTGACACTCCTCCTGCAGAAGCAGTGCAGGAGCTCAGGTGAGTGTGCTGCAGCACCCTCCAGCTGTGAGCAATGCCCAGCAAAACCACAGGGGTTTCCAGGTGCTACCTGGGTCTATATCATGCCACTCTTTTTCCTTCCTGCATCAGCTAGGGTTGCTCCTGCTGTGAAGAGGAGACAGGGGGTCACAAAGCAAGTTAAGGTGATGCTTTACCAACAGGAAATTTTAGGTTTGCCATACAAATCCTGAACTGTTCCTGTATATCTTCCTTAAGTCTTCTCTGAGGTATCCGGCCATTAAATATATTGCAGTATATTTCCACTTTACAGCGTGTTGTAGATGTTTTTGTATTAGCAATAACTAACTGTATTGTGGAAGTTTTTGAGGGAACAGCTGCAGAATTTGAATCCTGTGTGGGAATGAATTGGTGCTTCTGGCATTGGGGAAGGAATAAAAACTGTTTAGGGCCTCTGGGAAGTTTCTGCTGAAAGAACAACACTAAAATAATTTCAGTTGTTACCTTTAGGTTTCATTCCTAAGCCCAAGCTTTGCTCCTCTGAAGCGATGTCTGCAGATTCCAACTGGTCCCACACTATGTCTATATTTGCGCTGCTCTGATTTTCCCACCCCCCAAGGATCTGTACTAGATACTGCACAGAGAGTTGGTGAGGCACTGGGCTGCATGGCCCCTATCATAGCACAGCTCTGCTTAACCAGGTGTGGACAAGAAACACAGTGTCTGTTAACTTCTTTTCCTTTGTTCTTATTGGCACACTATGAAAATGCCCCAAAACACTTGTAGGGTCAAAAGCAGTCTCCAATGGTCTGGAAGACAAAACCAGTGGTGAACCATGCTGGGGAAGCAAGTAGCAAATATAATAGGAAAAACCAATGTATATCATAGGAAGTAACTGGTGTTCATCTGTAAAATCAGGCTGATTTTACCTTTACCAGCTTAAACCACAACCCTCTGTCACTGAAATGAGTGACAGGATCAATACCGAAGCAGAGTCAGCACAAATTCAATAATGACCATAGCCACACAGTCTGAAACAAGAGGTGCACCAACTTCATTTTACTGCCGTAGACAGAGAAAAGCAGTACCTGGTGGTTTGTCCAATACCCAACACATACAATTACTACTGTCTTACTACAGCCTACAGAGTCAGTGGGATTGCATTAATGTCTAATTGCCATTTTCTGTAATGCCTGTGAATTTCCTTCTCTTTTCTTTCAGGGAAGGGTATACTTCACTGTCATCTTTATATTCAGTTCTGTCTGGTTATATACTCATAAGAAAGAACATACAAGGATTGAAAATCTTAGATCTTCTACAAGAATATAAAGAAATAGAAATATTAGAACTAATAGAAATAAAGTTTAAAATTATTTAAAATAATTTTTAAAATCAAAAACTCTAATGGAAAAGTCTTTGGTGGAAAGACTTTCCAAGTATTCTGCCTTTATTACACTTTAAGCTCTTCCTTTTCATTTTTCTAAAATTCTAACCTTAATAGGGTAACACCCACGAAAGGACCAGAGATCCTCAGCCTTTTGTCAGGTTGTTTTCTGCTTGCAGCAGAACTGCTCATCCAGTGTTTCTCTAAAGGTGCTAAGGATTTTGAGATGCTGATTGCACAGCAGGTTGTGAACCACATTTTGCTCCTTATTGGTACCCTTCTCTCTTTTGTCAGGCTCAGTACAGGAAAGGAAAAAGCAGACCCATGCTACCACTTTTAACAACTTCTAATATCAGATATCAGACACTCCAGATAACCCTTTTTCCTTAGGTGAGGGATATAACCAATCTGTGGTTCAGCTGGAGTTAAGCCACCGTCATAATTACAGGACAAAACATCTCAAAACAATTGGCATTTCAGTGCAGCAAAATCCCAATTCTAACATTCTGGAATGTTTCCTCAGAAATTGAATAGAATACTTCTGGGATCTGTTTATTAAATTTGTCCCACATAGACTCTGACCTTTCAAAACATAGAAAAGATCATGTGGCAAAACACTCCCAGGAGTGGTTTTTACTTTGTCTCTGACCTCTCCCTCTGACCTTGGAAGAAACGCTTTATGTAGACACTGAAGCACAACTGCATTTATTTTATTCTTTGAAACAGTAGAAACAATAATTTTTGAATATTCATACAGTTCTCTTTAAATATAGATATGTAGAGCAGGCTATTGCATGAGTCTTGTGTGACTTCTGATCATTTAACACATAGGTCAGTAGAAAACATCAATAATTTAGGTCCCATTTCCATCTTCAAAAGCCCAGAGAACACAACTTCTGACTTGTATTAAAAAAGGTGGAATACGAGATGCTGTTGTTCATTTACAGGGCAGCAATTATGTATGGAACTGGAATTCTATTTCTAACGTCTGCTTTCCTTATCTTTAACTGCATTGATTTTTATCAAGTATTACAAATGGACCTAACACACCAAAATGGTTAGAACTACAGTGTGACTAGTGCAGCTTGGTTTGGAGTCCCTTGTAATGGTTAAATCTTAATTACTGCAGTTGAGATTATCTTTCACAAATCTCTCCCATGGTTTTGGAAAGTCTGGGTTGATCTGTTGCCAGCACTGAAGACAGGAAACAATAACACTGAGCAGATTCAATTACTTCTTTCAATACCTACACAAGGTTTTCCCTTGGCCCTTGCTTTGAAACAGAATTGGAAATTTGACAGGTTGAATTGTAGTGCAATGAAAGAGATTCCTGCATTTGTCCTTCCAAAAAGACATTCAAATCTGATAGAGTTAGAAACCTCTAGAAATCACCATTTATACACAACTGCTAATATTTCCTTTGGTTTCCTGACAACATTTCAAGCAGTCTGTCTATACTGCTCGTGACCTAGAACAACAGATTTCAATCACACTCACAGACCTGTTCAGGCTGATACCCACGCATACTAAGGTCATGGCCAATACAAATGCTGAGCTTCCGGGCAATGATTTTGAAAGAACCCAGTATATTAATGAACAGTGTCAGCGGCAAAAAATAAGGTTTAGGGAGATCAAGGTTTAGGGGTTGATTTGGTGTGAGAACTGAAAACGGATGATTACATCACAAGATAAGGGTGAAAACCAGTAATTTATTCCAGGTATCAGAAACAACCAACAAACAAAATCTTGTGTTACCAGCCACACTTTAATTGCTGCCAATAGACTGAGCAATGGGCTCACTGGAATTCAGAGTCTCGAAGGCTCCATCACTTCAGCAACAACAATCTGGTGTAAGTTTTACCCAGGTATTGCTGTTCAGACCTACCTTTCTTACTCTTGACAATGAAAATCATATTTCATTTGCAGAGGAGAGACGAAGGCAAGCGTGCCCTGCCCAGGAGTACGTACAGCCTATGGGACTTGAATTACTGCAGCTGACAGCTTAGGCAGCCCTAGGCTGTGTTCCCCTTTGGGCTCTATTCAGTGTCCTAGACCCTGAAGACGCTTTGAGTTCTGTGGTCCCTAGCCCAAGATTTGATTTTTGTCCTTCCTTTAAATATTTGCCCCATTCTACTTTCCGGGTGACTAATTTATTATTTTCATTTACTTTTCAAAGCAGGTGTCTCTCTTTGGGTAACAGAGAGTTTATGCTATATGTTTGAAATACAAAAGTTCCACAGTCTCAGACAGGTTTTCAAGAGCACAAAGGTGAGCAAGAAATAAATAAAATTCAACTATTTAGGTGAATATTCTGTATTTTTAGCTGACTCACTGACAAATTAAATACAGATCTTAAACAAAACTCTTATATTACTTTGTCACTGTGAGAGGCAAAATTAGATCTGGTACAGGTTTTGAAATTTACGACTAGATCTAAGGCAACTCTTTTGACAGATCAGTAGTATAAAATAATAATTTTTTTTAAAAAAATCCAGCTTCTCTTCTGCCACCTGGGTCATGATATCTATATTCAGTGCTGCAGAGTTTGAAAAGTAAATCTTGTCTTGTGTTAATCTCAGAAATGGAAGCTTCTAACTTTTAACAGTTAAACGTGTGATGGGACATGAACACAAGTCAGAGCTGCATTTCCCTTCATATCAGCCTTCCAAGTCTGCATGTGGCAACAGGGTTTTTTATCACTGACTGCTACTTGCCTTTTGCTCTGCCAGTTTTAACTGTGTTAATAATAAGCGACTGGGCAATGGGAAATTGTTCTAATACAAGCACAGCTTTCTGGAGATGTTTAATACAGACTGTCCACTGAAAGCACAGAAAGGGAATGTGGGAATGAATCAGTACGACACATACGGAATTAAAAGGTATCCTTTGCTCATCTTGATCGAAACCTCTTACCTCTGCTAAGGTGTACCTGTGCAGAATGCAAACATGTGAAAACAACTGGGAAGGAGCCATTCAGAGGCGGAGATCATTAAAATTCAGCTACTTTTATTGTGACTGCTGCTTTGCCACCAGAACTTATGGAGGACTTTGAGTCACACCATCCATCATAGACAAATGCTGAAAAAGCTGAAGATGGAACTGTGCTGTTCTGGAACAGCAAATGCTGAAGTGCATCATGCGGAATTCTTTTTGCACACAGCTATTTTTGCTTTTCTGTCCTTCATTATAATGATAATAATCTGTAGCTCCTTATTCCCAAGTCTTCAAAGCCTGATTTTTAAAGGCTTTTTAATGTGACATTCTGTTACACAAATCCACGCAGAGCCACTCTTCTTTCACTGCATCTGGCCTTTAAAGGGTAGCAAAGCAGTAGCATAACTTGTTACGCATCAGACCATATATCAAAAGCGAAAGCACTGGCTTTAATCCACTAGCAGCTATATGGAACACTCTATACTGCTATTTAAGTTTCTTAAATCTAATTTAATAGTCTCAGCGCTCACACACCAAGAAGCAGGTAGATAAATGTCCGTCTTTGAAGCTATTTATGCACACACTGTAAACATGAAAAATACCCCACTATGCAATTAGCATAATTTATTTCCTTTTTTGGGGGGTGGGGAGGGGAAGAAGGTTGGACACAAATCAAGTATTTGTTTTTTGTCTATATTAGCAGTGTTTCTACTAGTCTCTTTCTGTAGAATTATCATTCTAGACTCCACCCTTGCCACAAGTTAACTGAAGGCCAGCCAGCCCCATGAATATGTCAACACACAACTTCATGCTGCAAACTTGCACTTTTGTAAGTCATAAATTATCAGGGGAATATAGACAACCTTGGACTTTGAGCACTGTACTACAAATAGACTTTAAATCAAAGTATTGTGTCAAGTAATGCACATTGTTCTAAGACTTCTACACTCTAGGTCATTGGATTTGCACTTTAGTTTCTATTATTACTTTTTTATTAAGACGACATAAATGCTGTTGAGAACAACTTATTTAAGTTGAGCCGTTACCTTTAGCTTCTGAACATTAAATCTCGACAAATGTTTCTTTTGAAGTCTGACACCTGTTTCTTTGGCATTTCCAACTTCCAAGAACTCACCGGACTATAATAATACTCAGCACAGCAGAAGTAAAGAGAATAAATTAAAGCAGAAATGCTTTCAGACGTGAAAGAGCAGTACAAAAAGCATCCCTTTGCTCAGGTTTTCCTCAGTAGTTTAGACAGGACCTCAGGAGGGCTCATCTTGAAGCGGTATGGTTCTTTTCCTTTAATGGGAATCTAATGCCCATGAAACAAGCCAGATTAGCAGACCTGGAGACCAGACAATTCTATCTTGAAACAGACACAGATAGCAGGAGAAGCCAGGCTTCTTTCAAGATGCTTTCAGACGTACAAGATAACTTCCTTATTATTAGCCCTTTTGTCAGGCAAAGTAGGAGGTATCTCTTCTTTCTGCACCCGCAGTGCTGGAGGATAATTTTTCCAACATAATATGAGATGCGATTTTGGTAGATTTTTCCACTAGGTTTGATTTCATGAAGATTCTAATGGTAAATTTATTTAAATATTTATCAGCTGAGGGGGTCTACATATAGAAAGGAATCCACAGTCCACTTAAATCAATTGAAACAACTCTCATGAACTCCCACAAGCTTAGAGTCCTACAGGACAGTTTTATTTACCTCTGCCATGTAGCCTAACACCATACTCACTATTTTCTGCTTTCCTTCCTAGATTTTCAGGTATGAATTTGCAACACAGACTAAGGAATATTCTCATTAGCAACTGGGTACTTGAATTAATTCCTTTGAAAAATCCATCTCTTCTGGGTATTAAAAAAACGGCTTTTAGACTGACAAAAGAGCTTCCATACGGAGATTATTTTTTCTATGGCCTACAACACATTTGGTTTCTTTTTGTGAAAGATTCACCATGATGGAATAGATATTTAATGACATCACTGAACTTGTAAGAATCTTAAACCCTGTTAGATTTATTTTATTAGAGAAAAGGCTGTCAAACCCCCTTTCAGAACTAGATTGCAGACAGCACTGCAATTATCTTTGAATTGTGTACTGAAAAATCTGTTAAAATACATAAAGAACCTTTTAGAATAGTTTGATAGAGCAGTAATTTTTCTAATCAAACTGACCATCTTTGAGGACTGCATTTTGCAGCTATTTTCAGCAGTGCATATACGTGCTGGGGATTTTCTTGGCAAGGCTGGCAGCGTTACCTTCTTTGAGAGTACTTGGCACATTCTCCATATCACTGCCTCAATCTTTTTCCAAAATTTGCTCATCTTTAGCCAGCCTGGCCAAAATATTGCACACAAAGCTCCTCCTTAGCAGGATATTTTGGTAAAATTTAGTACCAACCAATTTAGTTCAGGCAACTATGACAACAAGATTAAAGAGCTAATGAATTTGAGAACGAGCTGCACAAGTACTCAATGAGAAGGTGGAGAGCAGCTTTCCCAGGATAGCTGCATCAGAGGCAGCTCCGAGAACACAGAAAACTCCTCACTGGCAGGAGCAGGGCAGGTTCAGGGCAGCAACAAACAGGACTGTTCACTGCCAGAAGCCCCAGGACTCTTGGCAAGATCTGTTAGTTACACACTGTTAATCATTCAGAAGGAAAGAAACCTTTTCCCTCTCAACTTTATACCAAATACCACTGTGGCCAACAGAGAGTTGGACTATTCCCTTGCTTCATTACTGTGATGCTCTGATAGCTATGGGGTTCATGGTGCCCTGGGTGCACAGTGCATAGCTCTGCTGAGTCTATGTTCAGATGCAGGATCCCAAACAAACCACCGCTGAGCCCCATGGATCAGCTGGCTGCCCCTGGCAGGTTGTCGGTGACACAGCGCCATCTGAAGACCCCCACTTTACCACCTTCGAAAGCTGATTTTTCCATCCCAGGTTTTCTTGTACATATAGACACAGAGAGGTCACTGTTCTTACTTATGTGGGTAGATGTGAAATGTAAACTTTTGCAGTTGGCAGATGCACATCCTGTAAAAACTGAGCACCTTTAGAAAAGCTAACGATAAGAAAATTTTACAAACATGTTACAGACATACACAGTCAGCATAAACATTTATAAAATAAGTGTAGCATCAAATGTCCTAAATTGTTAAGACAGCTGAAAATATCTTTTGCATAAAATTATTAATTAAATGCACATTTAGGACAAGCTGAAAAAAATTTCATCATTTATAAATAAGTTAGATCTTTGTTATTTATTGTTCTATAAATTCAATATTGTTCCTTGTTTAACGGAACAAGCAAAGGGCAATAATTGTGTTTGGGCCAGTGTCATACAGCTGCCTGCTTCAACTTTTACTTAGCAGTGCCTGTTCTTAACCGGTAGGCTTAGACCTACCCTGCCATCAGATGACTTAAAGAAAAGTGCACCCCTTCTTAATGAGTGCAATTATCTACAATGCAGTTCATGCCTGAAGAAATACAATGGAGACAACTGAAATCATATAACCATGCGGAAAAGAATCAACCTACTGGCTCAGCTCTTGGTGAGAACCGCTCACTTTTCTAATTCTGCGGTGAAAATGAAAGGCCAGCAATGCTGTAAAGCATCAGCACCAGCGTTGGTGTATTTACAGCCCAAATTACTATTCGATTTTCAGCTGTGTAGTTTGACAGCAGACGTGCCCAAAATTAAACACAAAGCAACCAGCAATCATAACTAAAGCAGACATTTGTCCGACTTAAGCCCTTATTGATGGACTTTAGAATACAAAATTAATAATCAAATGTTAATCTTTTCTGGAGGAAAAAAGGTAATGAATTTAAAAAAATAAATAAATTGAGAAGCAAGTGAATAAATGAATCTCAGCTTGTGATAGTTCGCAAAGGATAAAATAATGACATGTGGATTGAAGAACTGCTACCTCTCTGTCAAAGTCAGGGTACATGAGACATCCTGTCATTGTCAGAAAGTCTGTGGACTTTCATGTTCTCTCTTTTGATATACAAAAAAAGGAGCATAGGAGCATATATAAAGCACATCAACAGAGCACTCAGTCATGCTGCTTGCAATCACTGAGGAACATGATGGGCTGTGGAGGTAAAGACATCCAACAAGGTCTGCAAATTATAAGGGTATGAAAGGGGTCTACCACAAGGCTGGGGAAGAACAGCTCACAAGCTGCTTTGAGGGTTAAAGGTGGAACCCTCCAGAACAGATTATTAGATTTGCCTCCCACCAACACAAGAAAGGAATATAAAAGTTGTAAAATTACAGTAAATTGTAAAATTTATTCAAAACAAAAAAATCTAAAAGAAATAAAACCAACGACAGAAAAACCTTCACAACAACAGAACAAAAAGAGAAATTTCGGGAGATGGTGTAAGGGAAGAACTATGTGTACAAGATTTTAACTACCTAGATATTTGCTGGAAGACCTACTCAGCCAGCCAGCAACACTCCAGGAGGTTCCTCCAGTGCAGTGGTGATGCCTTCCTGATACAAATGGTGGAGGAGCCCACTAGGAGAGGAGCGCTGCTGGAGCTTGTACTCACCAACAAGGAGGGTCCGGCTGAAGCAGTGAAGGTTGAGGGTAGCCTTGGTTGCAGTGACCATGAGATGTACAGTTCAGAATCTCATGTGTCAGGAGCAGGCTACCTAGCAGAATCACAGCCCTGGACTTCAGGAAGGCAAACTTTGGCCTTTTCACGCAATTGCTAGGGGAAGTCCTATGAGCCAGGGTAACCGGGCAGGTAAAGGGGCCCAAGACAGCTGGTTAACATTCAAAGATTTCTTCTTTGAAGCCCAAAATAAGAGCATTCCAACAGGAAGGACATCAAGGAAGGGAGCCAGAAGACCTGTGAGGTTAAAAATGAGCTTCTGGGCAAACTGAAGAGGAAGAAGAAAGCCTATAGGTCAGGGAAGGAGGGGGTGGCCACTTGGGATGATTATAAGGCTCTAGTCAGAGGATGCAGGGACACAACTAGGAAAGCCAAGGCCTCCTTGGAATTAAACCTTGCAAGAGAGGTCAAGGGCAACACAAAGGGCTACTTCAAATACATTGCAGGTAAAACCTAGAGGCAATGTAGGCCCCCTGCTGAATGAGGTGGGTGCCCTGAAGACAGAGGATACATAGAAAGCAGAGATACTGAACACCTTCTTTTCCTCTGTCTATACTTTTTGGGGGCTGTTCTGATGTCAAGCACCAGATCACTGAGGCCCCAGAGGAAGTTGACACAAGAGAAGAGCCTGCCTTGGTTGATGAAAACTGGGTTAGGGATAAGTTAAGCAAACTGGTTGTACATAAATCCATGGGCCCTGTTGGGATGTATCTGCGCATGCAAAGGGAGACAGTAGAAGTAATTGCTAAGCCACTCTCCATCATGTTTTTTAAGTCATGGGGATCAGGAGATATGCCTAGAGATTGGAGGATACCAAATGTCACTCCAATATTCAAAAAGGGTAAGAAGGAGGACCCACGTAACTATAGACCGGTCAGCCTCATCTCCTTCCTGGGAAAGGTGATGGAACAATTTATCCTTGACGCTGTCTCCACACACATCAACAACAGGAGTGTCATTAGGGACAGTCAGCATGGCTTTACCAAAGGGCAAGTCGTACTTGACCAACCTGAGAGCCTTTTATGAGGGCATAACCAGGTGGATAGATTACGGCAGAGCAGAGAATGTGGTCTATCTTGACTTGAGTAAGGCATTTGACACAGTCTCCCACAGCATCCTCATAGCCACACTGAGGCAGTGTGGTGTATATGATCAGGCAGCAAGGTGGAGTGTGAGCTGGTTGCTGGATAGAAGCCCAAGAGTAATGGTCAATGGAGGTCTGTATCTGGTGGAGTGCCCCAGGGGTCAGTGCTGTGTCCAATCCTATTCAATCTATTCATTGATGACTTGGATGAGGGATTAGGGTGCACTGTCCGCAAGTCTGCTGATGACACAAAGCTGGGTGGTGTTGACTGCGCTGCCATTCAGCAAGACCTGGACAGGGTGGAGAGCTGGGTAGTGAGAAATTTAATGAAATGTAACAAGGGCAACTGTAGAGACAAGAACAACCCCAGGTAGCAGTACAGGTTAGGGACTTACCTGTTGGAGAGCAGTGTAGGGATCTGGGGGTCCTGGTGGGCAGCAGGATGACCATAAGCCAGCAGTGTACCCTTGTGGCCAAGAGGGTCAATGGCAGGACAGGGCCCTTCTGTCCTTGCTGTGGATAAGAAAGAGGATGGTTAGCAGACTGAGGGAGGTTTTTTCTCCCCCTCTACTCTGCCCTAGTGAGACCAGATCTGGAGTATTGTGTACAGTTCTGGGCCCCTCAGTTCAAGAGGTATGTGGAGCTGCTGGAAGGTGTCCAGTGTAGAGCAACAAGGATGATGAAAGAAGTGGAACAGCTCCCTTCCTGTGAAGTTGAGGGAGCTGGGTCTCCCTAGCTTGGAGGAGACTGAGGGGTGACCCCATTAATGTCTATAAATATGTGAAGGGTGGGTGTCAGGAGGATGGAGCCAGGCTCTTCTCAATGTCATCTAGTGATAGGACGAGGGGCAACGGTTGTAAGCTGGAACATAGATGGCTCCACATAAATATGAGAAAGAACTTCTTCACAGTGAGGGTGGCATAGCACTGGAACAGGCTGCCCAGGGGAATTGTGGAGTCTTGTTGTCTGGAGACATTTAAAACCCACCTGGATGTGTTCCTGTGTGACTTGGTCTAGGTGGTTCTGCTGTGTCAGGGGGATTGGACTAGATGAGCTTTAGAGGTCCCTTCCAATCCCTAATGGTCTCTGTGATACAAAAGGCAATTGGACGTAATTCTGGCCTCCAGTCGCTAGGGGACGCTCGCCATGAGACGGCAGCAACCAGCACTCACTCCTGGGTGTTTCCAGGTCCGCACTGTGCTGAAAGAGAAGAAAGGAAGGGAAAAGGGGTCAGTCGCAATCGCTTCCCCCACGTGCACCTGGCGCTTGGCAATTGGAACCCTGCAGGTGTTCCATTCTGCCAGTGTTCACCTGGGAACAGCGCTCCCAAACCCCTGCAGTTCTCCTCCCCCCTCACCAAAACAGAACCGCACTTAGAACTGTTTGAAGGCAGAAAGTGCAAGTGCAAAATCCCTTCCTGATCTACCACTAACAGTTGATAAAAGCTTAACCAGAGAGTATCATGCAGGAGACGGCAGGTGGGCTGGGCAGTAAATCACAGCACTGGAGCTGCGCATTCTCTCTCCTCCGCAGCTGGCCAAAACTGCCTTAGTAACCTTCCAGATGGTCCCACCAGAACTAGCATTCCCCTGGGAACCAGTCCCCACATTTTCTGTTCCTACTATGGGGCAGAGGGGAGTGGTTTGGGAGACACAGGAGGTTTTGCTGGGTCCTAAAATATAACCTATCACAGGCATTATACTACAAGACTGTAAGATCGTGGTTTTAAGCTAGAAAAGAGTAGATTTAGGCTGGACATGTGTTGTGGTTTGAAAATTGCTAGCGTTTTCAAACTTACAGCAGTTCTGCTTTCATGAAGAAGAAAAGAAAAGGAGTTGTTTTGTTTTGGAGGACTCCTCCCCCGCAGGGGACTTGTCCTGGGGGAAGGTGTCGCTGGTCCTGGACCTGCCCCGGATGTCCGTGTTGGGTGAGCCAATGAAAAAGCAGAGCGGGCGGTTTTGTTTTGAGAAAAGAAGGAAGTAGAGAATGAAGAAGAAGCAGGAAGTATGTAGCCCGCTCGTGTGTGCTGCAGGCCCTCTTGGGCTGCGGCTTCTCAGCCGAGCGCCCCCCGCTCCCCCGCCCCGTCCGTTCTCGGGACGGTGGCGGGGAGGGGGAAGGGCACGGGATGCGGCTCGGCCGCGGCTTTTCAGCGATTGCAGCCGCTACTGCGGGAAGAGCAGATGCCCCGTGTTCGCGTAGCCCCATGTCCTCGGCCGGACTGCCAGCTGTGATTCACCTCGGGCTCCAGTAGCGCCGATGTGCCGCGGTCTGGAGACGCACTTGTAAGCTCTCCCCGCCCCGGCGCTAGCTGTGAAGTTTGCCGCAGGTTCTCCAGTGGCTCCGCTGCTTTTGGAATGGAGGACGCGCCGGTTTGCACCGCTCCCCGTCCAGTAATGGACAGCCTTCGCGTCTGCCGCGGTTCTTCAGTGGTCGTGGGAAGACCCTGATTTGTGCCGCTGTGCCCCCTGCTCCGCGCAGCCCTTTTGCCTCGGGCCTGAACCTGACACCATGATCCGGGCGATCTGGGAAAAGCAAGACTGAGTGCAGCCACCTCCCACAGCGCAGCTTCAGCATTTTGGTAACGTTGTGGTATGCTGGGGTGCCCCCTCTTCCCCCCTGGAGCTGAGACAGGAGGAGAGAAGAGAGGAGAGGGCCTTGAGAATCTTCTCGGCCTACTGTGGAGTGTGGGCGTTGCCCTGTTGATCCAGCGATGAACGTGCCTCCATTTTGGATCCCCCACGTGACTGGGACTGAGCGATGGACCGCTGCCATTTTGGAGAGACTGGTCAACGGGAAGAGAAGCTGTGTGTCATTTCCTGCCGCTGAGGAAGACTGGGGGTGCTTTTAAGTTTTGGGGGAGGTCCCTTCGTGCATAGTTGGAAAGCCGAAGGATTTGAGACTCCTTAAATCTTGGATCGGGAGGACAGAGACAGGGGTTTTGTTGTTGGAATGTATGCCGCCCACACTGGGGTGCAATTGGGGCGTTAAGGGAGAGAGCGGTGGCTCGTCTCCGGTTTGCATGCTGTTGTTGTTGCCCAGATCTCTGTCGTGACCCAAGGCCCAAACGATAGTAACTTCCCATGGTATTTTCCTCAGATAGTGTAATGGCATGTTTGACGCAGTTTCTAGGTTTGAGTGCACCAACTTGCTGGTTTTTATTTGTTTTATTCTTTTTGTTTCCTTTTTTTTTTTCTTTGTCTGTATACAGTTAGGTTAATAAACTTTTATCCAGTATCCTAAGCCATTCATTGTCTGGCAAATTTGTCCGAGATGTCATCGAGACCTTACTTGCTAAAATTAGTGGAGAATCCCCAACCCGCTACAACATGAAAAAAAGTTCTTTAATCTGAGGGTGGTGGATCCCTGGAACAGGCTGCCTAGAGAGGTGGAGGAGGCCCCATCCCTGGAGCCATTCAAGGTCAGGCTGGATGGGGTTCTGGGCAAAGGGTTCTAGTTAGAAGATGACTTTGCTTGCTGTAGAGGAGTTGGTCTAGATGACCTTTGAAGGTCCTTCCAATCCAATACATTCTATGATTGTACCATGCTAAGCTGCAGCCGTAAAAATTTTGACATAGAGAGGGAATAGCGGTGGGCATTGAGCTTAACAGGACAGGAGGCAGAAGTGTGTCCTGACACAGAAGCAGGACACTCCCAGTGCATGTCCCTAGTGAGATGTCTGAAGGCAACAGGCTACTCATCACACACATTAGCAGGGTTTGTGTTTGTGTCACAATTGGTGGCTCCTAGGTGTTCCCAGGTTTGGGTGCTCTGTGATCCTTGCCTGATGTAGGTTGGCTCTGCATCTCAAACTCTGCTGAGCTCACAAGGTCTGCTTCTCACTGGACCAAAACTCATCTCCAGTCATTCAGTGGGAACGGAAGCCACTGCATCGTGAGAGGCAGCTGATAGCTGCCTCTTGCTTTTGTGTGAAGAGGCAGCTTCCACTGAATTTCTACAGGGCATTAAAAATACAATCATTTTCCCAATGATTTGTCAATAACTGAGAGAGATTTCATCTGAGAGGGAGGAGCCATGGCAGACTGTGATTGATGGCCACACTTGGGAACAGGGGGGCAAAGCAGCAGCTGTCAGGGACAGGCGAGCCAGAACTGGACCTTACCAACTCCTGGAAATATGGGCAGGGAAGGGATCCACAAGGGTTCAAGAATGAATGAGGTGGAAGGTAGAAAAAGCCAATGCAGATGTAGGGAGAGCAGAGAAGGTTTGTTGGCAACAATGATCACAAAGAGCCGTATTGGATAGTAGGGGAGGTGAAGTGTGTTTTATAACTACTTTTGGAGCTGACATCATCCCAGAAGGCTAAGGGACAAAGCAGAGAGGGGACTCAAAGTGGTAGCAATACTTCCATCTTTACAGCAAGTTCATTTGAAGTTTTTTTTAATATATAAATTAATGTCAGTTATTCACGTTTTTCGTACCTGTACGTTAATTTCCAAGTGCTCACAATTTCTGAATATGCTACAGGTTCACATGTATTATTCATGCTTAGAGTCCTAGCTATCACTATTCCAGTGTATAGGAACCATACAGCTAGAATTAAATATGCAGAGGACATTCTGAACTGATAGAAAGGCTACTTGAAAATACAAATGACAGCAATAAATCCATTTTGTACTATAGAAGGCTCAAAATGTCATGCTGTTGCTAAAAACCTTTGTCTTTGTAGATGTGGATTATCTTAATATATCCAAAAGGATAGAAAAAAACTTTAAAAAATACATTGCACAGAACTATTTATAACGTCTAAATCAATGTCACACATAAAGAAGCCACAGAAGTTAAAATAATCCCATCAAAATAGTTGAAAATCAGTGTCATATTTTGCCTATCATGATCATTCTGCTGCACTCTTAGTTCTGTAGCAGCATTCGGATGACACATAAGTAGAGTTGAGTACTTAGTAATGAATAATTTATTTCACCACTTTTGCCTACTTTATTTTTCCCTGTTACATATCCATGAATAAACAGATGACAATTTTCTTTATTCTTAACTCAAAGTTCTCTGACAGTCCCTCTTCAAACTGCTTCCTTTTTGCCAAGTTCATATTGCTCAGGTGGATATTCCAGGTTCTGAAATTGGGAAGGGTTACACTCCGAGCTGAGTAGTTTAGTTCTGTGTGGCCATGCACCACTGTTTCGATTCCTCAGTTGGACTCTTCTGAAGTAATTGGGTGTGAATGCTCATGAAGACTAAATTAGACTTAGTTTTTTTGTGATCCTGAATGTAAAACTAACTCTCTCTGTGCATTGGCACCAATAAAATGCAGAAGAAACTCCACAGAAAGCTGACACACAAAAGGTATGAGCACAGCTGAAAGGAATTTAAAATTCATATGAATATTCATAGGGAATTTTTTAAAGTATGTTCTCAAATTAAACGTAAAGATAACAACTTTTGCCTTAGTAGATTCAACTTTGGTCTCTTCACCTGTTCCTGATGAGACCATCGAGGACACTCTATCCATTGGCAGGAAGGACAAGCTTGGGGCTTTTGTGAGCCTGGAGTTCAGACAGTCTTTTTTAGACTCATGCCTAAAGACAGCATTGTTCTACATTGTAGTTGGGCTCCTCAAGCAGAAAAAGCAGTGAAAAGTTTGGGAGGCTCAAGCTGAAACATAAAACAGGGTTCTTTCCTGGTGTCCCATTAGAGAAGTCACAGAGAGAAGCTTGGGAACATAGTTCCTTGTGCCAGCTAACAGTAACTATTCCTGCTGCAGAATAATCAGTTACTTACCATTTTGATGGCAATTTTGCATGAGGCATGAAGCAGAGATTTCTCCTCACCACAGTGGGAGGTAGTGCAGAAACACATCATTCCCACTAGCCAAACGGAGGCACTACGCATCCATCCCCATATACCCTCATATCTCTGCTCAGTAGGTGCTGAACGGAAGACAGGCAGCCCTAGATTTCACAGTTATCACACTTTAGATAGGCTTTGAGGGATTGAGGCTTAGAAAAGCCAAAATCCATTCCACGAGAGGGCTGTACTACTAAACATAATACACTCTTAGCACAAAGCAAGTTTAAAGATAGACAAAGTAAAACAGCTGGGATAAGAATTTAAGTCAGAAGTTGTGTTACAGGAGCAGAAGTCATGCTTAAAGCTATTTTGCATCAGTACATTTGAAACACAATGTTTCCTGATCTACTTTGAAGAAATGTTTAGGGATTTTATTAACATAAAACAAGATAGTGGGAGCAAATTTTATATCAATTAACATACTAATTAAATGTCACTTAGCAATTTTAGCAATTAGGTGATATTTAATTAACCACTTGAATACCTTGGGAGATCCATATTATCATACATGTAATCAAAGGGCAATTCTTCTGACCCTGTGGGTGTCTGCTCCATGTTGGGACAATCTGTAGGTAGCAAGAGAAAATAACTTTTTGTACTGTAACCCCCAGATGCTCAGTACTCAAGGGATTTATTTACTAATTTGAACTCACTAAGTATCTGTTAAAAATCTTAAAGGTACCTCAAGTGGTGACCTATGGAAACCACATGAGCAACCTATCAATTATCAATTATTTCAGTTCAAGTCATGCTTTAAATTCATACTGCAAAATTGTCTTGGCATTTATCAAACTTGTATTCACTGTCAGGTCCTTTCATTTTGGGCAAACAGCTGCAAGGATTGGAGAGCAAGGAAGCAAATATTTGTAGGAAAAAAATACTTAAAGAGAGCAAATACTTACCTGCAGTCTTCTGGATTGTATTCACAAAGCAGCAGCACTAAGTTTTGTATAAGGCAGATTCCTTGGTGGACCATTTCTATTCTGATTTAGGGGGAAAAAAAAAATAATCACTTATTAAACAGTCATGGTCTCTGCTTTCTGAATTGCCCTCTCCCACAGACAAATCTGCTACAGCTTCCAGAGAGTCTTAATTTCTACCACTTTTCTAAGTGGACATTAGCAACTCTTAACTCTCATTTTTCATCTTGTCCATGGAAATTTCTCACTGTTCTTAATTATCTCCTCAGTTACTGTGTTATTTCTGCTTGGGATTTAGACTAAATCTTCTCTTGGCATCTCTTCCAACTTCTACCATTCTATGATTCCTATGTTTCTGTGATTTTGTTTCTCCCCCAGTGTGTGAATACGAATAAACCTTCAGTCTGATGTAGCCTTTGTGTTCACATTTGCCGTATGTGAAAACCAGAATTTCTCTCATATTTAAAAAAATACATCTTTTGCTGTATTTGTCATGTCAGTTGTTTTTGAACTCATTTTCTCTCTTTCATTTCTATGCCTTCACTATCAATGCATTTTCAGATCTTTCTCCAATCAGATACCCACCCCTCTTGCTCCACAGAAACCAGTCCAAAGTCTTGAATTGTCTTCTAGAAGTAGAAATAGAGAATGAATGTTCCTTCCTCCTCCCTGCTCCCCTATCAGCTCCCCTAAACACCCACTGACATGTTACTGAAAACCTTTTCCCCCTTTAGCCTTCGGTGTCTTTGTTCTCTTGAAGCACCTCTGATTTATACTTCAGAGGACATTTACCAGTCTGCTTTCATTTATGGGTGGGGACTGCATGAATTTCTTTCAAATTCCTGTGGGGCCCTCTCTTGACACAACTCACACTGAGAAGATTGACAAGTGCTTGAATACTTCAGCCTTGAAAAGTGTAGGAAATGGGTTGATCTCAGTTACAGGTCACAAAGGCTGTTCGGTCTTAACTAGAGTCTCTTAACCAGAGTAGATTTAAAGAAAACTGAAGGGATGGCTTAGCATTTTCTGAGCTGCAATTCTTCTGCTGGGGGAAAAAAAATCGTCAAAATCTTTAAGTTGAATGAGATTGTATCAACGTCAATGGAATTCTGTTTTGAGGATTAAAAAAAAAATGTAATTTGTATTTTTAGACTGAATTAAAAATTCCACAGCAGCACAGGAGAAGCTACTCAAGGGTTTTGAGGCTTTAAACATAAATTACTTATTTTTAAATGTAGATCTGTAATACAGATTTAAAACTCCAAAGTAGAGATTTTTAAACTTTGCTTCCTACAAAACGTAATTTTTTTGCAACCCCAGTTTGAGCTGGGAATGACTTCTCATCCCACTCTATTATTACACTTCAAGCAAAAGTACTGAGCAGGAAGCTGCATTTTTGTTTCCTCGCAGAGCAGAAAGATTTAAACCTTGAAGATATAAACCTAACTCAGGGGCAGCATGAAGAAGAAAATAAACTTTTGTAGGGCAGAGGTATGAACTGAGAAACTGTTTAGCTTGATTTGTTCTTATTTGTCTAATTCTCTCTTGAGGATTCCCAGACCACTGCAGCAAGAGAAATGACAAAAGCACTGAAGAACTGTCGCCCCAGGAGAGTCTCTCACACAGCTCAGCAGCTACAAACCTAAACCACCACGTCCCATCACACTAATAGATGTGCAGAGTGCTTCAGGCCACCTGCTTTCATGAGCATCCCATTCTTCCAGTTTAAGTGAAGGCCATAACTGTTCGCCATTGTGAACCATCACATACCGCAAGCTTAAAATGCCCAGTAATATCCCAGACTACACATTAGCACCTGGAAAAATATTTATTTCAATAAAGAAGGTAACTGGGGAACACATTTTTCCACTATTAACAACTTTGGAAAATATGAGAAAATGAATCATAAGCAAAACCACAAAAAGGCAAAAATAAGCAAAAGAAAACAATAGTTTACGTAAATAAAATAAACACCCCAATTCTTATCGGGACTTTTAATTATGACATTTCAAACTAGTTTGTAGACCAGATCACTCTGTGACAGTTAACAGTTTTCTTACATGATTCTGTTACAGATGCTTTGAGCATGACTAGACTTTACAAATTTATGTTCTGTGATGCAAAGGCATAGCAGACATTTCCACCGATACTGGCCCACAATTTCTGGGCACTCAAATCTTATCCCTATTCCATTATGTACATATGATGTCAAAAGCCTTTAACTTTCTTTCGTTCAGCACCTACAACCAGTTTTACATATCTTCAGATACTTCACACATTGGCAAAAGAAAGCTCATACTTTTCTTTCTACACATACAAGCTGTACTTCACACTCAAAGCAATGTTTAGAGGAAATAAAATAACTCAAATTATTATTTATCTGCACACTTCTCTATTATTTGAGCCTATATTTACCAATATGCTGGTATTTCAATAATAGCTTGGGTGAGAAAAAACCCGTGATGACTAACATTAAAATTACCATGGGGGTTGAGGGTTTTTCCTAGAAGAAAGAAAAATGAGTTTTTAATGAAAAAAGGCACAGTCACAAAAAGATTAATTTTGGATCAGAGCATACACGAGTTAGATGTTTTTCTGTCCCAGCTGAGAGTAGTAATTGGAAAATCGTGGTTTACACACAAAAAATATTATTTTCTTATGATCTGCCTTTCTTTCATGAAGCTTAGCATCATCATCAGTCAATTACAATCTTAGAGATTAGGGGACTTGATATTGACTAGATTGAAGGTTACTTATTATTACAGATACAATTAAATTGCAATATTTACATAAATTCCTTACCAACCATAGAATTTAAGCTACTTGTGCAGATTCTGAGTAGTAAAAGCGACAGGATATTCATTAGTTGCACTGTGGGAAAAAGTACAGCAGTAACCTAACAACAGAGCAAAACTCTGCTCTTTAATGGTTTTTTTTTTAAGACGAAAATTGGGAAATGGTGGCAGTTGAAAAATTGTAGATTAAATCTTATTCCATTACAGAGAGTAAAAGTTAACTTGATTGCTCTGCTGTAAGAACTTCCTAAGGGAAATTAAAGTTGATAATCTCAAGGTGTCTCCCAGAAGACGCCATGCATTCGGTAATGTTCATTATAGTTTGCAGAATACCAGACAGAATTTAAAGTGACGACTCCTAAGGTTTAATCAATATAGACATTCTAAATTGTTCACAGCATAAAGCTCTGGTTATGAAACAAAGATGTGGCTAAAAGGGAAGCCACAGTACTTTAGGTAGATAAGTTTTTCCTGTGTAAGGTGGTTGGTTCACAGCAAAAAGGTGAAAAGTGACTGCCGCGTCTCCAAAACCAATTTCTGTAGCAGCACCATGGTGTGCTTCATTAAGTTCCTGCAACTTCTACAGCGCTGCTTGTTTTCAGCAAACCACACTTCAAACCAGGTAGAAAATATTTTGCAGATTACTAGTTTCTAGGTTTAAAACCTACACATTGCTGCTATAAACCATTAAGATGCTCACTATGACAAAATAGGTTTTAAATGCTTCCTTTGGAAGATCATGAAGAATATGAAGATGTGAACTTGAAAAAGAAAAAAGCCTTCTGCTACCTTTGCAAGCTTTAAAGCAAGCAATAAAATAATATAAGGCATAAACTGATACTGGTGTTTGTTATCATCTGGTGATATACTCAAAGGACAATCAGCAGCATACTGAAGTGACACATTAGCAGTTAAAACCACAAAGAAAATGGATCTTCAATTTTGATTAAATTAGTTTGCAGCATCTGTGGCATCTTTAGCTAAAAGACATTGCCAAATTGTTAATTGCAAAAATAATCTAGAGTAGCAGGTTTCGGTGCTGGTAAAGCAAAGCTGCCCAAGAACAAATTATTTCAGCTAAAGCCAAAGACGATACTGACCCTCTCAAATCTTCAGTAGCTTGGACAGAGATCAAGGGGGCTTTGGGACTAAGAGAAGGACCCGGAATTTCAAACAAAATGTAGCTGGAAAAATTTCTTTGAGTGAGCCAGGACTGGATTTATGGTTCTTCTCCATCTGGTGTCGTCTAGATGACATCTATTGGGCACAAAAGAGAGAGGATGCCCTCTAATTGCGTATGGGTAGATATCATCCCATTCCTTTGATATACAAGGGGTAATCAAGCTTCAAAATTAAAATAACCCTGTTTGAAGGGCCTGTTAGATGGATATAAATAAAATACAAATTCTGGAGAGCCTTTTGGAAAAAAAAAAAGAGTTTCAGAGCCATTAGCTCTTTGAAGTAACGGATCCAGTGAGGACTGGGCTCTGCAGAGTTAATTCTATTTCAGAAAATAATCAGCCATTCTCTGTTGTTCATCTGTTCTCCATGACTGTGGTCCTCCTTAAGAGAACCTGAAAGGTTAATTTTTCATCATTTCTCAGACCTAGTCCTTTCTTGTCCTTTTCTTGTGATTTTTGATGAGAAAATGATGACTTTTCATAATTAAAAAGCCTGAGGTACTTCAAGAAAAGAAAGTCTAAAATGTTCTGCTGAATCTTTCCTAGTGGAAACCACAGGTCATTTTGTTCAAGAGAAAATAAATTCTGCTGAATTAAACTCCAGAAAAATAAAAAGAGAATTATTAATTGAACTTCAAGGTTAGGAGGTACTGAGCAGAGAAATAGATTGGAACTTCAGCAAAAATAGGCCACTTCATTTGGCAATGGGACTTAGTATTTCTCATGAATGCTGACCAACATTTTAATTGTCACTAAACGAGGACAGAGCTAAGTTTGTAAGATGTGTGCATCAGAATCAATGCAATGATATTTTATAAGACAGTAAGTCTCTATTAATTACAAAACCCACTTACCTTTATTTAAGATATGGCAAAATTGACAAGGAAAAAAAAATCAGAATTGACATCAGCCTTTTTCTTACCTCATTTTCCATGCACTGATTCCATAACACAGTTCTAATTGTGACCTGTTCTGACATCCTGATAGAATTTACCATATCCCAAATTTTCTTGTGTTGTTACTGAATCTAGACTATTACTTCAAGACACTCTCTGAGCTCATTCTTGTTTCTTAAATAGATGCGTGCAAACATTATAAACAGGTTATTTAAAATATGAATGCAATGAATTATCAACATACCTCATGATGGTTAGCTTAGACACATTTGTAGAGACTTCACATACAATTACTCAGTTAGGCAATTCTCTTAACCACTTTTAGGAATTGCTTACTAACTCAAAAAGCAAGATAAACTTATGCATCTTACTCAACCAGCATATCATCTTGGATTCTGAAAATACAAAGGAAAGAACTACAAGCTTGTATGTATGAAATATTAAAAACTGATAACAGAATTAACCCTCTTAAATATTTTATTCCATTTCCTCTTCAGACGAAGCGGCCAATACATCAATGTAAAGTAAACTGCTGGAATCTGAAATGTCTATAGTCTCTACTGCTGTGCACTGCAATAGTTAGTTTAGATAACATCTGGCATGGTTTTCTTGTAGAAATTTCAGAATACTGTGTTTCAAGGTCCTTTATCCAGAGACAATTTCCAAGATTAAAACTTCAACATTTATTTGGACAGTTTTTACATGGGCGTTATAGATGCACTATAGATTCCTTTGATCAATGCATTCCACTGCATAGGAGGAGCTTCTAATGTTCTGTAAATCTCAGTGGAGGAAGTTAGTTGTTTTAAATTAATTGCTATAAAGTTGAAATAATGAACCTATAAATACTTAGGCAACCTGTGTATCTATTTACATTTACACATGTTGTATATAGACATGTATAAAATACAACAATATTATATATAGATGCATATAAATCCACTTGTATTTACTTAACATGCAAATATGCTTAATTATATATAGATGTGTTGTGTTACCTTTGTCATGTAGGTATCTTGCTAAAAGAAACAGTTTAGTCATCACGTCTTTGATTCCCTCACCACAATATGCATCTTTCTCAGAGCCATGATCTGATTCTAAATAAGAGGTTGAGTTCGATTGCATTGGTAGGTAGATTAATGAATACATACATAATTCATAGTGGGTTTTCTTCATAATTGTGGACATTGCCTGACTGGATTCTAATGATTAGCAAGTGTTCATTATGTAGTGACCAAGATATGCAGTTTCTAGTAGCCTGGAGGACCTGTTCCCTTGTGGTCATGAATGGTTTCAGAATTCCATTATTAGCACTGAGTTCACACAACATAATTTCAAATTACAATATACTTTTTTGTAACTTAAAGTGGCCCAGGTTCCTAATTTCATGGAAGAAAACTGATAACCCTGTCCCTAAAGCTTATAACATAAAGATGTTTTTTCAATATAAATAATTCAGCAAAGTTATCCACCTTTGTCCATAATGGTCCACCCGGAATGCAAGGCAGTCTTGAAGCACCCTGTAGAAGTGTAGGAGTTAATTATCGCTACCATGGTGCATAGGAGGCTTTGTGACAGAGCACCTAGAGCTGAAAAAAATGGGAGTGAGTGGGAAGAACAAAGAAGCTGGTTCTCAGTAGCACTGACGGCTGAGATTAGAATAAAGATATCTCAACCACAGCCTTGTAGACAGAGAGCTCTGAGAGAGTCTTACAGAAATAAAAATCAGAGTTAAGGGCTGCTGGTAATTTTCTGCATTATAATTGTGCATGTTAGCAGTCTGCAAATGCTTTCTGCCTGAAACACTAACGTATTAATTACTTCAAATGCAATACTGCACAAGGAATCTGTCTCTAAGAATACTCAGTACTTAAAGAATATGGGGAATTGAAATAATTGCTGAAAAAATACAGCCAGATTTACTGTCATCTTGAACTTTTAACTCCTCAGATGTGTAGAACCTAAGATTTAGAAAACGCATTCAATACTAACTTCTAAATAAAATAAATAATTTTGCGTGGTTTGTGTAGTTTATCTTCCTGCAGGGTGTAGTGGGCTGAAATTAAAAGCTGCCTTTCCTGGCCAAATGCACCAAGATGTCACGGGTTCAAACCAACAGAAACAGAAAGAAAGGTAGCCAGGCCTCGAGGTACGTCTCAGATAGAATTTACCAGGCAATGAAGCATCTTAGGGAAATAAAAGGGGTTTACTAAATCTGTAACTATGTACAGAAAGAAGAAAAAGCCCAAGCAAGTTAAAACACACAAACCAGAAACATCCATCATAATTCTATTACATACATTTCTGAGAAAAATGAGCAAAGAATTGTGTAAGCAGTCTTTGTTTCCAGCCAGGGTTGCTGAGGCAGGGGACATGCACACTTGAACACACTTAACGGCACAAAGGGAAGGGTCACCCCTCATCATCTCAGGTCTCCCATTTTTCCCAAGCAAACTGCCAAAGATTTAAGAGTTGCAAGTCATTTCAGCTCAATTCGCTCGTCCACTGCTTTGCCATCATCTATCCTCCTGGTTATGCCCTCATAAAAGGCTATCAGGTTGGTCAAGCATGACTTGCCTTTGGTGAAGCCATGCTGACTGTCCCTAATGACCTTCTTTTCCATTATGTGCCTGGAGACAGCATCATGGATAAATCATTCCATCCCCTTTCCTGGGATGGAGGTGAGGATCAGTCTATAGTTACTTGGGTCCTCGTTCTTACCCTTTTTGAAGATTGGAGTGACGTTTGCTATCCTCCAGTCCCTAGGCTACTTTGCTGATACTCAGGACTTGGAAAAGATGATTAAGACTGGCTTAGCAATGACTTCTGCCATCTCCCTTAGCATTCGTGGGTGCATCCCATCAGGGCACATGGATTTATGTACATCCAGCTTGCTCAGCTTATCCCTAACTCAGTCCTCATCAACCAGGGCAAACTGTTTTCTTGTCTCAACTTCCTCTGAGGCCTCAGTGGTCTGGGGTTTCATATCAGGACAGCTCCCAGAAGTATAGACAGAGGCAAAGAAGGTGTTCAGTATCTCTGCTTTCTCTGTATCCTCTGTCTCCAGGACACCCACCTCATTCAGCAGGGAGCCTACACTGCCTCTAGGTTTAATTTTACCTGCACTGTATTTAAAGAAGCCGTGTTTGTTGCCCTTGACCTCTCTTGCAAGGTTTAATTCCAAGGAGGCCTTGGCTTTCCTAGTTGTGACTCTACATTCTCTCATTAGAGCCTTTGAATCACCCCAAGTGACCATCCTCTCCTTCCATGATCTATAAGCTTTCTTCTTCCTCTTCAGTTTCCCCATCAGCTCCCTGTTTAACCACACAGGCTCCCTTCTTTGGCTCCCTTCCTTGACCTCTTTCCTGTTGGAGTGCTCTTACCTTGGGCTTCAAAGAAGTGATCTTTGAATGTTAACCAGCTATCTTGGGCCCCTTTACCTGCAAATCAATGCAGCTGTGGTATAAATATGAATAATAAACGTTAAAATGTAAGGACACCAAGAAATGAGACCTAGCTACCTACAACAGTAAAGCAAAGCTGCCATTTTCCGGCTGTTGGGCCAGCTAACAGGGGCAACTTGTTTCCATTCAGCTGAATTCTATTCTCAGACCAGGGTGATCCTACACCAGCTGCAGAGCAGGGGTGGGTTCCTAGCCTGTGCTAATCTCCAAACTGTGCTGGTGCATGCCAAGGGCATGCTAGTTAAGTCATCATGAGCAATTAACACTTTAATGTTATCAGCAAGAGAGCTCATAGGCTGGCAGTCCATCAGTGTCAAAGTCATGTAGATACGGGTGATAGCCAGCTTCTGCTCTGGACCTTGGATGCAGTATGGACCCGCACATGTTAGAAGAGGTTTTTACATGTAAAGGTGGAATTTCAAATATTTGTTATCCATGTTAGAGAACCAACCTAAGGGGAAAACCACCCACATTATTCTGCTGGTGTAAGCATAAGCCAGGGCTTGCTAATTATTATGACTGACATATTGTAATTCAATAACTAACATTCTACATAAAATCAACCCTTCGCTATACAAAACCATCAGTGGGACTAACAAATTATTCCAAACTGTAAAAAGCTTCATTGCTGATTTAATTATGCTCTGCTTCTCACACAGCTCTGGGAAGTGCAGAGTAATCAGAGCACAGCAGGCACCAGCGATGAGCCCTCCCTTCCTCCCAGCCAGCCTGTTTCATGCTCCGATGGACAGGAGAGGCCACTGAGCAGCAGCAGCAGAACATCAGCACGACAGCCTGCTCTGAGAGGGCCCAAGCTTTCAGGGAATTCAGTGTCCTTTATGCCTTTTGAGTAGAATAAACCAAAGCATTGATAGGTGCAGCCCAGTGAGGCAGTGGAAGAGCAGAAGTTGTTCGGAAGGTGAAATGATGGAACAGAACCAGGGTTTTAGGGTGATGAGCCTGCTGTGCACTGTGGTAGACAGAAAAAAACTGAAATCAGGTATGTGAAGGCTGTAGGACAAAAGCTGATGTGGCCATAAAAAGCAAGAGGAGAGGCAGAATCGAGAGGAAGGCAGTCAGTGAGTGCCTGTGACAAAGGAATAGAAAGAATTAGAGACAGAAGGAGGGGCACACAGATCACAGAGGGTGAAATGAGAAAAATGAGAAACTGTCTCTGGGGTAGAGGAAAGGAGACTTACTCGGTCAAGAGACAATGATGAAAAGAAAAATGAATGAGTAGGACAGAAGTTATGCTTTTGCAGAGGAAGAAAGGCCAGAAAAAAAGAGAAGGGAGAAAAAGCAGAGCGATTAATAAAAGGAATAAGACAGTAGGGATGAAGGGAAGGGCATGAAAGGGATATAAAATGGCACAAAGCATATATGTGGAAGAGGAAACAAGTGCTCTTTTATTTATTCATACTTCTACATTTTATTTTCCTAGCATGCATCCCATGCTCCATAGCCGGTTTTTTTTGTGGGAAAGAGTTAGTGGAAAGGGATGGTCTGGCAGGGTATTTTTGCTGGGGGATTTACTGTACCTTTTGTTTTCCTTCTTGTACTGCTGGACACATGCATATTGAAATTACCTGAGATAGCAGCTGTCACTTGTTCTGAAATGTCAATATCTGACCTGAAATAAAGAGAAAAATTGTTTTAAAAGCCACAAGAAAACCCAAACCTAGGAAAAATCAAAAGTGGGGACACAGATGTAAAGGAGAAGTGATTGGTGTCACTGTCAGCAGTTACCAGCAGCCTGCAAATATTCAGCTTCCTCAGATCACCAAACAGTTTTTCCTATTTGAATGACATCTGGAACAGAAAGAGCTATGGTTTGTCTTTCCTGAATACAGCGCTGATACAGAGCTAATACTGCCTGAAGAAATAAATCAAGTTATGCAGAAAAAAAATGAAAAAAGGCACCCATTTAGGAAATAATCTAAACCAATTCTCGTCTATTCTTCAGACACTTTGTAGGAATTTTTTTCCAAGAAGCAACACTTACCATTTTCATTCCTCCTCTTTACACATTTCTTTCTATCGCAATCACAGGGATTTGCCATTAGAGAGAGAATTATGTGAAAACAAGGGCAACACGTCAGGTTTTATGTCTTGCTGTTAATCATTACAAAAGTATTAATAACACCATGGACCACTGTGATGAAAACAACAGTTGAAAAATGTGATTAGCTTGGCCAGCCATAATTGCACACTAGCACTCATTGATACTAATTTTTTAATTCATTTTTATGATATTTCTACCTGTCTATTTACAGAGCAGCTTTACAATGCCCTGAGCAAGGCTGCCAGGTTGCCTTTTCATCCAGCATCACGTCCTGAGGTTTTATTGGATTTATTTTTCCTTCGGCAAGTATTTGCTCTTGATGCTTAATTCAGAAGCTTCTGGCTCCTGTGCTGGGAATAAAAATACAGAATTAGTTCTCCAATTAGCAAACATTTTCAGCTGCAAAACTATCAAATCAATACCATATCCTCAGCAATCATTTTAGTTGCAAAAGTGTGAAAATTTTTTTCCAAGAGCTCTCAATGCCCATTTTTTGGCTAATTAGCTGCCTTGCTGCTTTGTCCAAGTGACAGAATTTAGTTCCAAAACAAAAGACTTGAAAAACCCAGGAAGGTTCTCTAAAAGCTTTCGTTCACACATAAAATAATGAATTCTGTGCTGCCCTTTTTCTTGTGAAAAATTTCTTATGCAAATAGAAAGTAAATGACCAAGAAACATTTGGAAGATGTGGCTCTGGTGATACTATGCTCTTCCATTGGCTTCTCTGAACCACCTGTAATAAAGATAATGAACAGTAGTAATTATATATCATTATTGTGGTTATTTATACTTACATAAACCCACTGTTAAGTCACATCTGTCTCGGCAAAGTCTGTCACAGACTTTTGATGGAGGAGGATTTTGTTCCATCAACTACAATGCATCTTGTTTTACTGGAACGAGACAGTACTTTTTCTTATTTGGTAGTCTTAATGCACTGACTGGTTGTTATTGTCAGTCTCTATAAAAAACAACGCGAAAAGAAAAGTTGTTCAACCTTTGGCTGATGGTTTCTAACGTGGTAGTTTGCTGTTTACTAAACAGGGAAATAAGGGTCTGCACTAGAGTGAGCACTCTTCATAGACCCCTTGAACTCGTGACAGGGAAACCTATGAAGGATTACTGAATACATGGATATGCACAGAAACACAACTAACTTGGGTAATAGTCATCAAACTGCAGCCTGAAAGGGTAACAGATGAAGCAGGCATAGTCAGACTCGTCTCTGTCTGCTGATAGTGTATCAAAGAACTGGCATAGCAGACTGTGCTGTCTGGTCAAGAGGTTCCTGAGGCTTTTTAGATAACTTAGTGCACTGCTCTGTGTTTGTGGCAGAATGATCTCTACAGTTACAAGCTATGTTTGGAAAGGAGCCTGTGTGGGTTTTTCAAGGATAAAATAATCCAGCAGCTCTATTTCTATCATTGCACCTGTAAATTTGCAATGCTCTTCCTCAGCCTTGGACAAGCCATAAAAGAATAGTTTGGGCCAGATTTACAGTGGCATTTATGCATCCAGCTTGGCGATGGGTGATATTTTCAGAAGTGAATTACATGGATAATACACTTAATTCTGAATAAACTTGCTGGCCTAAAAATGGGACTGCTGATGAGCTTGTCAGTGTTTATCTGCATCTTTACATGCTTAAACATCTTTGTAGATCTAATCTTTCATATATCCTTTACTAGATGCAGAATATTCATCCTCAGCAACCCATCTGTGTTATCTAAAGGATGCAGTGAAATGTCCAGCACAATCTGAGAAGCATATTGAGTAGCAGAGAGTCAATACAGTTTCCTAATCTGTATGTAGTTGCCCATCTCATTTAGGCACATTATCATCTCTAGACTGAAAAGTGTTTTGTAGCTCAGACATCTCTTGCTTCTGCTGTCTTTTCTTCCTCAGGAATACAGCAGCAGCCAGGAAAACATTCTTTAAAGCTTGGGAAGAATAAGACCTCACAGGTGAAAAATATTGTTGGGAAAAATCATAGACTCATAGAATGGCTAGGGTTGGAAGAGATCTTAAAGAGCATCTAGTTCCAATTCCCCCGCATAGGTAGGAACATCTTCACCAGATCAGGTTGCTCAGGACCCCACCGAACGACATAGCTGCAACACTCTGCACTTGAAAGAAATCACAGAATTATTGAGGCTTGAAAAGACCTCCAAGATCATCAAGCCCAGCCTATGAACTAACATCACCACAACCTAGACCACGGCACTAAGTGCCACATCCAGTCTTTTCTTAGACACCTCCAGGGATATGGAATCCACAACTTCCATGGGCAGCCCATTCCAATGTTCTTTCCCAAAAAAGAGGACACAGCAGGCAGAACAGCTTTTGGAACCCAAATAATTAAAGCACATCAGAAAGATTTTAACAACAATTTTGTTTATAAAAGACCATTACCTTCTTGGAAAATAAACATGAATATTTGTTCTTGTGAACTTGCAGATGTAAGAATCTTTAACTACACATATCTTAGGGCTTTTGTTGACAGGCACCACTCAACACATCAGGTAACTGTGTCCATCATCATAATGACTACAACTCCATCTCAGGGTAAGTAATTTTCCTTGCTTTCAATTCAGGGACACCTGGAGGGACTTTTTGAAGCTCACCCATGTGTAGTTCACTGAAACAAGAGCATTTTGAGAAAAAACGAGTAGACTCTGTAGAGCTGCAGTCAGCACTTTCTTAAATGTCTGAAGCGGGGTGGGGGGTGTAGTTGCTTTTTTTGTATGAAGATGATTAATGAATTGTTGCCAGTAATAAAGAAGCAGACATCTTGGAGATATTATTATGGATCACATATCACTTGAAACGGCAAATCTGTCTCCGTAAAATATTTTATTTGTTATATTGTGCAAATCGATTGTAATTTGATACTGGCTTCTTTCCAAGTACATGTCTTCACTGCTGCCGTGGTAAATAATAAATCACACTAACTATTATTTCAAAATTGAGTGTTCCAATTTAGTTATGAATGGAGAAAGTACAGATGCTTCAGGATATAAAATCTTCCAGCAGTTCACAGAAAATAAAATATTTTCTTAAGGGAAACCACATCAAAAATCATTAGAGGCAGACTACACCATACTAGCATGCATTCCGTCATGACTGAAGGCAGCCTAAGAAAACACTGGCAAGGTTACACTACATCAAATCTTTTCTTACCCTTCCCTGCACAAACAAAAAACCAAAAATAAAGAAGGTGCGAAGAATAGCTGCAGTTGCGCTGTATAATACTGTAAATCCAGTTCTTAAAATCGAACATCCTTTTGTCCCTGGATCTGCCTGCAGACATAAATAAGAAATTGTCTTCAAGAGCTTGTTTCTTGCAGATTACAAACTTGTGCTCTGTATAACAAAGCAGGTCTGTTTCTCATGCCCAGGATGGATGAGTCATTCTTTTAATATATGAAATAAACCCAAAGGAATAAAGATTATTCTATGAAGTTAAGATATTTGGATGGGTCAAATGCATCCTAAAATCTGTTAGATAATCTGCACTAATCTGATCTATTCATTTTTGTTTGTTTGCCTGGATCAAGACTTAAATAGCATTTATGCATCCAACACATACAGCCACTGAGAATTTTTACACAGCTTTCAAGAGAAAATATGTACTATTCTTTAAACCTTAGGTTTCTTTTTTGGGTTACTTGTCCTTTTATTCTTCCTTGGATTTTTGGTTTTGTGGCTATTTCTTGTTTGTTTTATGTACTTCAAATTACCACAAATATAACTTGAATCTTTTTGACAAACACCACCTAGAAGAAAACTAAATCCCTTGCAGCTGGTGCAATTGGACGGCTATCAAGTGACTCTATTAGCAAAATGTATTTAGCATATCAGTTCAAGATAAGAGAAATAATTATGCTCAATGGAGGCTTCATTACAGTCATTTCCAATGGGACTAAAAATCACATTCCTAAATATTCTAAGACAGAGTTACTTCGAGCTGGAGAACCTGTGTCAGAACAATTTACAGACCACAGTTGTCAAGTCATTACCAGGCACATTTAGATAAATATTTAGAGTAGATTTTCAGGGGTGTTACTGGACTCCTTCCTTCTGACTCATGACTTGAAGGAACTCTGCAATTAGACAAGTACTTTAAAAAATATATCTCTCCGTACAATAAGGAATAATGTAAGTTATATAACTGCTTATTAATTTCAGTTTTTAACCAGATAGGAACATTTCAGTAATTTTTTTTTCCTCTCATGTATTCACCTTGCCTTTTCCCATGAAGCGTCACCTTGATAATAAAAACTTCCTATGAAATCTTCATATTCAGTTTAGAAATATTCAAGAAGAAAACATGGAAACAGCAATTGGTGGGGGAAAAATTAAACTACAGGTCCATTTCATAATCCCTAGTCTGTGATCTGTTGTGCTCCTGACACACATTAAGAAGAACCCTTGGAGAATTCTGTTGCCATTCTTTATATCCTGAAAGAGTCTGGTTTCACTGACCTTGCTTCTCAGTACAGTGACTTCTGTCCCACCGATTTAAGAAGTTTAATACAGTGAGTCATTGGAAAGGGGGGAAAATGAGCCCAGAGAGCCATAATATATAAAATGTTCTTTCTTCAACACTATTTATTTTATATGATTTTCATCTGGTAGGTCTTGTCTCCAAGGTACAGTGAATGATTTTGTTTTCACATGCCATAATCCCAGACACTAAGTCCTTTAGTTTCCTGTCCTCTTCTGTGGGTGATAATTTTGTTTTTTCAAAAAGAAATCTTACTTCAGCAAACAAAAATGAATTTTTTTCAGATGTATAAAAAGATGTGTTCTTTTTGCTAGAAAAATCTGTTGGGGAAAACAGATTATTAATTAGACATGTAGATAATCAATGATTAGTATTAGTCTGCTTCTAATCAAGAATTCCAGCACTTGAATGCTGAATCTTGGATAGGGAGGCTCACTGACATTGCCTCCAAGACAATACACCAAAAGAGATACAGCTGCTAAACCAGAAGCTGCTTTCAGCCAATGAAGTTACTGCTTGTCAGATTTATTTGCAACTTGGAACGTGAGGGTAATAAAATAACATTACAGGCTTCAGAACCAGGGCAGCCTTTATTCTGAGGTTATAAGCAAATACGTTTTAGGATGAGAGTCTGCTGAAGTAACATAATCCCACTCTGTGATTCCACACTTACTCTCAGCTTGCTGATGCACATGAAAACAGTCTGAGAACGTACACAAAGAGCTTTGCACCTTGGGCAAATACAAAGCACTAAGAGCCCCAGGGCCATATTTAGATGGTTTAGCTTACCTCTGTAGAGACTTTAGCTTTTCATTGCTGGTGTTTCCTTTCAGCAAGATAACTTCCACATCTGAAAGCCAGCCAGTAGTAAACAAAATTAAGCAAAATTTCATTTTCAGGTCACCACGAGAGCCAAAAGTTACATTTCAGGATATAAAACACACACCACTGAGGCCAGAAAGAACCGACAGAACAACACTACATGTTTACAACTCAAAAATTATCATTTCCAATACAAAGTAGGCAAAATACTCAAAATCACTTAACTGTGATGTGGATTATATATAATAAACTTTAACTTTGAGTTTTCAAGTCTATTCAAGTTACAAAACCCTTGTGAGGGTTAATATGAATCCTACTCTATTGCTAACCCACTTCATATGGAGGAAATATTTCCATAGCAGCATCTGGGATATACTTTGTGAAAACACTTCAGACACATCAGTGAAAAGTCTAGAAATGTAGAAGTGGCAACACAGTGCTCCCAGACTTTACATCAAACTATCCGTGACTAGTATGAATGCACTGTTCAACACAAAAGTAATAAAAACAGTTAAGTGGAGAAAGGTGGATAATTCCAATGAACTGTTACCATTCACACCAGGCACAAGCTGAGGAAGATGGGCAGGAACTCTGCCTGAAAGAAAAGGGGCAGTATCTGATGAAAGTTCTGTAGCTGCAAATGTAAACCATAATGGGTTATTAAAACCTTAAATATAAGCGTGACCTTTGGTTATTTTGGTTTGTAAGTTCAGCTTGCTTTCTTTCAAATCAGGAAGAAAGAATTTTGAGCGATTCAAAAGCAATGGGTTAGCAGTAGAGATTAAATGAAAATGACTAGCACGACCGTGACAGAATTAAAAATACATTCTTCAGAGGTACTGAAGACATTTATTCCTTTGTAATTACATTCTTATAAAGAGGTCTTTTAGCTTACTCTCAAAGGGTTGAGCTTGTGACCAATATATTCAAAGCAAGGACCAGAACTGCCCTAAAGAGTATTTAAGTCATGGGATAATTTTTCTGAAGAACACAAGTAAACAGGCAAAGTGGAACAGACACATTCTAGGAATAATTATTGCCTCTAGTATATTAAGTTATTGAGTATTAGGCTATTCAGCAGTACTTATACTACCCGTGGGCAAGGATGATTTAGAACTACATACTGGTGAAAGCCACATAATTAAGGGAATGGTATCTGGATACTATTTAACACACCTTTCCAAATGCTCATTTGATTCAGTTGGCAGCAGCCACAATGGACTGTACACAACAGGAGTGTTAGCAATGTGTCTTGTATTACATTGTCTGAAGTGCTACAGCATTTAGCACTCTACAGTCAGAAGGTCAAACTCTGCTCTCATTTAACTCTGTGTAATCCAACCAGTTTAAACTCAATCGCATCTGCCTAAAAGCTGCATGTGGTCTGCAGGGCCGCCCTCTGATGTTACTGTCTGGTTCCTAAAATCAGCTATAATTCCTCATGTGCTTGAACAGGAAAAAAAACCCATTGATTTTACAGAAATAAAGAACACTTAGGTGTTCCAGATTATGTTCCTCCCCAGGAATGAGAAAGCTTGACATGTTGTTATCGCCTTTTCTCTGTGGCTCATATTTGTGGGAATAAGGAAAAAAGAGCCTCTGGAATGGGCAACAGCACAATACCATTAAGAGTCCTTTCTCACCCTTTCTATAAGAAGCAAAACAGCCATGAATCTGTTCCATAAGACTGAGGAAGTACTATGATGGGAACAATCAATTTAGTCACATCTGAGCTGCTGGGTTTGTGTCTCAGAATCTGCTCCTAGAAATAGCAATGGGGCTTCTACATTGGCCGTCTGCTCCAGCCTGCTACAAGAGCACTTTATAAGAACAACCCCCAAGGTGATCTTGTAAAACATCATACTTGGGTATCTCTGCTATGGCAGAAATTCTTTCTTGAAGCCTTATATCCACACATGGAAGATTATCAGTAAACATCTGACAGAGACAGCAGAATCTGGATTGCCTCCAGCACCTGGCTCTGGCTTTCTGCCTCGATTATTTGGCTTGTTCTCTGACAGATCCCATGATTTGCTTTACAAGCAGTAGCAGTGGCAGTTTGGAAACAGCCTCCAGGGGAGGTCATGGGGGGATTGGCTTGGCTCCTCAATATCATTTGTCTTGCCCAGAATTAATTTTGAAGAAACCATTCAGCATTGTTTAAAGATAAGATTATGTATTCGGAGTAGCCATTTGTTTCCCTGAGTAGCGTAAGGTAACAGGATAGAGCATTCAAATGCTGGGATTTATGTCACTCTGGGGAAACATGTTCTAACCAATTTGATATTTTTAAGATTTCTCAGTTACCCTGTTTGGTGCAGACAATGCAAATAGCGAAAACCTATAGCACAGTTAAAAAGAAATAAATCTGGGTTTAAGAGTTTATGGAAAAGATGTAAGAAGTTTTAACATTTATAGTTCCTTTGTCTTAAAGGAAAAATCAATAAAATTGTTAGTTCAATTTACTTCTCAGAATTTAAAGAATCTTTTAGTCAGAATAGCTGGCATTGCTGTTATCTTCACATGTCTTGCTATTTCACAGCAATATGACTGTGACCTTCATTTGAAAAAGACTAAACATATATTGATCAAACTTATTCACAAAGTCATTGACTTTAATGAAAATCTTCAAGGATAAGCCAAGTCCAAAGATGACCCATGAATTCCATATCTTTCCACACACTGTCTTCTATGAGTCATTTTGGTAGCAAAACCCAGAAGATAACTGGGATTTTACCCATCTTTCACTGTCACCTTAGTGTTACTAATCATTTATTGCATATTTCTTAGTTTTGTCACATTTTTTAAGTTGCTTATCTTTTCTGGCTCTGTGCAACTGCTAGTAAGATACTCGCTACATTTTTTTTTTTCTTGCTATCAAATAAAACAGATTTTCCTAGGTTCAATTGATGTTAGAAGGTCATATTTTATTTCCAATGTGAAAATTATGGCTGCTAAATATTGGGAATATGGATCAACTAGTAAACCTCCCATTCACATGCTGCTTTTCCATATAACTCTTCTACACATTGTGGACAGAATTAGGAGATTTGAAATGTTCTGGAAAAAAAAGAAACCAACTACACAGAAAAGAAGAATGATGTTCTGTCTGTACTATGCGGATGCTAGAGCAATTTCCAACTCTCAGATGACACTTCAGTCACATCTCAGTTCCAGATCACAGCAAGACCAAGCCCTACAGGAATGTGTTCCTACCTGCCTCCTTCCCATCCCACAGTCCTCCCCTTGGCTGAAGGATACCAAGCACGAGAGCAAGAAGATCTAGTAATAGGCAAGAATGTTCTTCACCAGAGTGAAGATGATGATTCAGATGATGAGGACACTTACCCAAGACAGCAGGAAGCTCAGTAACAGGAACCCATTCTTCCTAACTCTGATATGTGAACCTGGAAGGCATAATGAGACAGGAGAGTCCAAAAAGCCATGCACAAATCCAGGGTATACATGGACAACACAGACCAAGCGGAAAGCAGCCTGTGGTGTAAAAGTAAGGTGCACAAGGATGGAGAGGCAGACTGTACTTTATTTGGTCCCTATTCACTACTCACAGCTATGCTAAGAACAAACAGAAGAACATCCGTTGACTGAAAAAGTCAGAAGTCATTTAAGGACAGTGACTCTGTGCAGCAAGCGAAATAACAGACTTCCTTCTTCATCACTTACTGACTTCCACTGATGAGACAAACATCAGGCTCACATTTTCGGCTAGTTGCAAACAAACTGCATAAGATTGTGGAAACATTTCCAGAATCTACATCTCTTATCACAAATACAGATTAGGTTCTGCCTCTGGGTGACCAGCAATAGTTTCTTCATGATTTACTATATTTACTATACACAGGAGAATTCCAGCATCAGTCTGCACACCCAGTTCTCTACATCTTGATAATATTGGGGTAGTTTTCCACTTCTAAGCCTGCACATGCTTCTCAACAAGCATCTGTTAATTTGATAAGCTGCAGAACAACAAAAAAAGCAGCTGCTTATAGTATTTGGGCAATCATAAGGGTGAGATAAAGAGCCAGTCTGAAATAGGGAGAAGCAGAAGTACTTTCAGCACATGTGTCAGCAGTGGCTTTCCTGCTGTAATGCGTACTTTGATCTGGCTCTTTTCTCATTCTCATTTTTAGCTTAGAGGCTAATGATCCTTGTTGCTAAGTCACATCAGTGAAATGCTATGAAAGGACAAGTTCCATTTAAACAAATGAGTCTATATTGGCATGCACAATTTTCATCCATGTTCCAAGAAATTATTTTGAACTGCAAACTTAAATTACTGCTCATTCCCAGCCTTTCAGCAAGGCACATTGCCCTCGGAGCTTATGCTCGAAGTAACACTTGGTGTCATTGCTTTCTCTCTCCTCTTTGAGAAGAATAGATGCTTAGAATTAATTCTAAAAGCTTTGAGAATGTACCACACACACAAGACTTCAGGCTATGTCATAAGCAGTGACATTATGTACTCATGTACCAGCAAAAGTCAGTATCTGTGAGTCATATGCTGGAATTTCATAGATTCATAGAATGGCTAGGGTTGGAAGGGACCTTAAAGATCATCCAGTTCCAACCCCCTTGCATAGGCAGGGGAATCTTTACTAGATAAGTTTACTCAGGGCCCCATCCAACCTGGCCTTGAACACTTCCAGGGATGGGGTAGCCACAACCTTATTGGGCAACCTGTTTCAGCACGTCACCACCCGCACAGGAAAGAACTTGTTCCTAATGTCCAATCTAAATTTCCCCTCTTCCCCTTGTCCTCTCGCTGCGCACTTTTGTAAAAAGCCCTACCCTAGGTCTGAGATATTGGAAAGCTGCTACAAGGTCACCTTGGAACCTCCTCTTCTACAGACTGAACAGCCCCAAGTTGCTCAGCCTGTCCTCATAGGGGAGGTGCTCCAGCCCTCTGAGCATTAGAATTGCTCTCCTCTGGACATGTTCCTGGAGGTCTATGTCCTTCTTACATTGAGGACTCAAGTACTGGACACAGTACTCCCGTTGGGATCTCACAAGTGCAGAGTACAGGGAGAGTACCTCCTTCGACCAACTGTCAATGCTTCTTTTTGTTTACTGAATTATTATGCACTTACCCTCAAAGATTAATACATTTTTGACTCAAAACTCCCAATGATTAATGTGCATAGCAACCCGTAACACAGCAGCTTGTCTTGCCACAAATTCTATGGCAAGTTTGAACATTTTTTCTTGTCACTGTGGTACAGATTAATTCAATATTTTCCCCAGTGGAAAAGAGAATACTGTGTGGAACGTAGCTGCGCAGGAACTGAAAGGCGTAGTATGCTCTTTCAGAAAGTCTCAAAGCTGCAGATTTAGTTGGTATAAAGCATCACTCTTGCACAAGTACACAGGAAAAGAAGGTACCCGGTGTAATTTCTGCTTGTGTGCAGCAGAACACTAATGCTTTTCCATGTTGCCTCCTGAAAGAATGATCAGAAAATGGAAATGACAAAGTGATACAAAGCCCTTCCATGTAGAGCCTACGCAGATGGAAGACTGTCAAAGGTACAGGTGAAAGAGCAAAAGCAACACAAGTACCCTCAATCTCTATCAGTCATCACAGAGAAACTTCGTCAGGAGCTGGAGGTTCCACAAGATTCTATCTCCTTTAATTGGTATCTACAATGTCCTATCAACCTACAAAACTCAAGCACAGCTCTAACATTTCCAGCTGAACTTATTATAAATTTCTTCTATAATTTCTTATTAAGAGTAGCAAAGACAAATCTCAGATCATCCTAAAAGAATGCCAAAGCTTCTGGTTGAAAATTAAATCCTTCCCTATCCAAATGCGTACTAGAGTATTTCCTGAAATCTCGGCAGACATAACCTAAATTAAGCATCCACTCAGGAAAGAAGCAGTATCTGGGCTCCTGACTTTGCAGTGGCTTTAAAGTGTAACCACCAAATTTGAATACCACATGTCCCATTTTTTACCCATGAACTATGTTTTGGTTTACAAAAGAAACAGAAGACTACTCTGTTGTGAAGACAAAGAGAGAAAGAAGAAGGTATGTAAATAGTGAAGGTAGAAGAATAAAATCTTTGGAAGGGAAATCAAATGCTAGCCTACTGCTTAATAAAAATGCACTATAAAGCAGCTATTGATTTTTCATTCAACAGCACTGAATGTTTTATTGAAAAGCAGCAATGCTCAGTAATTTGAATTTTCAATTAAGGTAGCACGTTCCTTGGACACATTTACTACTGCACTCCAGTGACATTTATTTGACTTTTAAAATCCCTCTACTATTGTATTCGTGTTTGTATAGATCAAACTACCAATACAGAAAGTGTTAGGATTATAACACCGATGATTATAGACACATGTTTGAAAGGCTCCATGGACAACCTAATGACTTTATTTATAGGTGCAGTCAGACAAAGCTGAACGAAAATATGCCACGAGAAGACAAATTAAGCAGTTCAGTATTTCAGATCAGAAATATTCCCATTTCCCTTCCCTGATGTGCAGTATGTGGTTGCAGTGAGGCTAAACCAGTTATTAAAAAATGTTAAAATGATCTGTTTACATTGTAGAGGTCTGGGGGCCTTAGTGAAATTCACACTGCTCAAACTGATCAGCTACTTAAGTGATTTCTGTGATCACACTGTATTCTCTTCTAGAGAAAAATAGCTGGTAGCCCGGCTGGTTTTCACAGCTGTGTGTAGAAGTGGGGTAGAATGACCTCTGTGTGGACCACTGACAAACTTTACGCTTCTAGAAATAGATTTAGTGTTTCCAAGGTGCTTCCTTGTTAAAAAACTATCAGATACTTCTGCTAAGCGAAGAACTTGGGTTGTCTTTGGGAGTTTACTAACCATGGGAAGCACAGCCTGGAGTCACTATTGCACTGTGTTGTGCACAGCACAGGGCAATGAAGCGCCAACAATTTCTTTCATCAGCATTACAGTGCTGCTTGCACATAGTCCCACCAGTTTGTAACATATTACACTTAACATCTTGTTTCTTTCACTTAAAATCTAGACATGAGCTACAGGAACTCAGAATATTTCTTAAAGTCAAGACATTAGTGTTACTTTAACTGAAGTTAGAACTTAACAGTCTAAAGATTCAGTCCAGTTGGAATGATAAGTAGCAATTATGCATGAAAATATAAGATCTCATGTAACAGCAAGCTAAAAGACACACAAAAATGTTCTAATATCAATGCCTTCCTGTTGTGTTGTTCCTACCCTTACCTATGTTTTATTTATTCTCACCCCTGGAACTATCTGAGGTGATCTTTGCGCGCTTTCTCCCATGATCAGTCTCCCCTGGTTTGTTACATCCAAGTGTCCCTTGCATGGTGAGGCACATTGAACATCTGTTCTATCTTCTTTTTGCTACCTATCCCTGAAACTAGCTTAACCCACATCCCCAGCTTCTTTCCTTTAACACTAGTGAGTTATTTATATATTTAGGTGTTTGATACAACCCTGTGCCTGTAGATACAAAACCCCTGCTGTTATCTCTTGCCTATATTCTTCTACACCACATTTTTGTTCCAGGGTCGCAGGTAGTTAATTCTGCACGAAAAGCTACATTCTTTTCATACCTACCAGTTACAGAAATACCTATAACAATGTACACTCATGCCTATGTGTGTATTTATATACACAAACACCAGACAACCTTACAAAGCTACAAAATAAATAAATCAGGCAGCAGCAGCTGTTTGTCAGACAATTGTTAGATCTGAACAAGCTATAACTGAACACACACAAGCCAAACCAAGCCCAGACAAAGCCTGACATGCCCTAAGGCCTCTGCTGTTATCTTAACACAAAGACTGTGGAACAGCAACACCATACTGACAGTGATATAAGGCTACCAAAGAATAATTTCACAGAAATGGCTGAGAAAAGGGAAAAAATTACAGCGAATTAACAGTGTTTTCAATAGACAGTCTTTATTTCAGAATTCTTTCCTGCTGCTGTGGGGAAAAACAAATTTCAGCACTGAATCTCATATGTTCTGCATATGCAGTGAGAAGTGTCCAGCTAGCACTAACCTTTTCTGCAGCTGAATTCTTCTGCCCCTACATGTAACTTATTGCTCTTGGGGTTTTTGTTGGTAGGATTTAATTTCACTAATGGCTGTCTTTGGTTTAATGCTTTCAGTGCTTTCAATAAATATCAGATCAAACTGGTTTGGGCTAGAAGCGACAGAATGAAAAATGTCTCTCTATTTCTTCTGGCAGGAGTTAACCCTTTTTATTATGGGTGATGTGGTCACATCACAACCACGCATGTGGTTGGCGAAGGTGGCACTCTGCCCCTTGTAAACTTCTGTTCAGACTGCTGCACTAGGAAATACTTGGCTTCCTTTGACTACCTCCTACTCCTTTTTGTCAGCTATTTATCACTGCTATACGTAGAGCAATTTTTGACACAGCCTTGCAATCCCCTTCGTCTTGGGCAAGGACCGGCCTGGCTGAAACTGCCCACATGGCAAATTGTTAGGGAAACCAACTGTGTCCTGAGCAGAGTGCCAAGGCTGTCCACACAAGACACTGTGGAAAACACCTGGAGTAAGAAACAACATGAACTGAGAAGCTGGAAGAGGATAACATTTAAAGAGAAAGAAAAGGAGAGGTGTGGAGATGTGTCCATTAGCAAATCCAAAGAGGCCATTAAGTTTGTTCCATGCAATTATTCTCTTGAACAGCTCTTGAATATTCTTTTTCTGGACAAGTAATTTCTTCCAGCCTTTTAAACATTAGGCATTTTCAAGTCAGACAGGTTTTTGAAGGGTAAGGAGGAGCCCTCTAGTCCCTCTACAAGGCTCTAAGCCAACCCAATATACTGTAAAACTTGAGGTGCCTTGTTTCTCTACGTGACCCTTTAATAAGGATGGACCATACAGATGTACTTAGCGAAGTGCTCCCAGCCCTGCTATCATCTGGCTGAGATTTCCTGTTAGAGCTAATGAGGTTCTGCTCCCACTTAATCTCTAAATATGGCACAGTTAACACTTTTTAGTTTGCTTAATGACGTGCTATTAATAAAGACATGACCTGAACAGCTACTTGCATTTATTTTTTTTTTTTAGTCCATTTTTTACAATTATGCTGAGGCAATTTAATCTTTTTAAGATCATAAACTATTGTTTTGTTTGACGAGTCGTATATAATCATCGTACCTTCCCATGGAAGTTCTCATCAAGGTCAGTGCATAAACCAGCAATTTATCTGAAACATTTATCATGATATCGAAATTGCTTTGCTACTTTTTCAAGTTATTATTATTATTGCCTTATTGACAAAGTAGTATGCTAACCCATACTGAAGAGGGCTTGAGTCCTCTGTAATCGTGCTGGGGGGGTTGTTTCGAGCAGATTCAGGTTATTGAAAGCATTGAACTATGCTTAGCAGTAATTCTGTTGAGCAGTAGCTGAACAGAACAATTCAATATCTTTGTTTTTTCAATGAGAAATAATTCCTCAAAAAGTTTCAGTAATCTACACTTTTATCTAAACAAACTAGAACTGTGTATGCAAAAGAACCAGAAGTCTTTACTGGAGCTAATGAAACTATAATTTAATTCTCTGATCAGAATCATTACCAGATCATCTTGGTCCAAATGAGATTTTTTTGTGTGTTTGTATGTGTAAGACTCAAACATTAGACAGAGGAGAATTAACTTTTATACCATTAGTTCAAATTGAAAACAAACAAGCAAACAAATGTTAATTACCTTCAATTTTAAGAACAAGAATCTTTGTTTGTGTAAGAGAATTAAGAGTGCATTGAATTTTAATGGGATTTGAGTATTTTCTCTCTTTAGGCCTGATCTGGGTCAATTGCTTCTCAAATGTGGCTTGTTTTTGCTTCCAAATGACATCAAAGTGCCGAAAGGCTATTTCAGGTCTCTGCTACCTGTTTAGAACCAGGTGTTGCGAAAGAACAAAATATCTCAGGTATGATGGCATGGATGTTCAGTTTGTCTTAAGACTGACCAATTCCAACCAGCCCAGCCTCTTCCCACGCATCAAATGCTGCAAACCTCTGACTATCTCGATGGCTTCTGTTGGACTCACACCAGTATGTCCACATCTTTTGTGTACTGGGAAGACCACAAGGGTGTACTGCACTGCAGAACTGATCTTAGTAGAAATGACACCTCTCTTGATCTTCTCTGGCACCCTTGCTAACATAATATGCAGCTGGCTTTCCCTGACGCAAAGGCACACTGCTGACTGTTGTTCCACTTACACTCACAGGTAATTTTTTGGATTTTCATCTACACCTTCCAGCCTATACTGTTGTATGGGCTTATTCCATCCCTGAGGCCAGACTTTGCATTTCACCTTGTTGCATGTCAACCACTCTCTATAAGGAGCTGTCATCTACAAAGCTGCTCAGAGGGAACTCTATCCATGCTCTTAATAATATCAAACATGCTGAGCCAGCCCTAAATCCCTAAGGAATAGTACGAGTAACCAGCTGGCAGCTGGATTTTGCACTCCTGGTAATCTAAGATTTGAAGCCCATTGTCTCACCAATTGTCTACCCACCTTATCCGTGAGGACGTGAAACAAATTTCAAACAATTTTTTAGATATTCCAAATCATTTTTCAGCTTTCTTACAAAACAGCCGAGATACCTGTGTTTTCTGTCAGCTTAAAGGCAAGAACAAAATGCAGCACTCAACCATGCCAATACTAAACTAAGAGGAAAATAAAAGTTAGTAGAGCTGAACACTGTCAAGTTTTAAAAATCAAACTTAAGAATTATATGCATGTTGTATGCTTACAAATGATCATCATTAGCACCTAATTACAATTTATTTCAGCTAATCAGCTGATAAACTCCATTGATTCTTATCAGCTGATTAACCCTAATATAAAGTAGTATGAAAATTTACAAGATTGCAGCAGATAATTCAAATAATTTTCAAGTACTTTGTTCACTCTGGAAGAATAAAGGCTAAATTTTGCTTTTCTGCTTAGTAAAAAAAGTTTTCACTGTAAGAAGTAATGAAAACTGTATACAACAGCATGATTTGGCCCATGCAAATATAAGTGGGAATTAAAATGGGACTGAAAAGCTCTTCCTTAATTTTCATCTTGAATTCATACTTTCAGGGATTTTAAACGGGGTTCTACAAATATGCAATGTGTGCTATTTCAAAACAGAACTTCAACCACTGCTGCATAAAATTGTAATGATCATAAATGACGAATGACTAAAGACAATGACAAATGAGGACATACATGGAGCTCTGAACTTCTGCATGTCATGGGTGAATACTTTGCAACCTGATAAATCATCTCTTCATCAATTTTAATGTGGGAGGATTTGAGAACAAGACATGAACCTGGTGTGAAATTTACCTTTTTGAAATACTCCAAGTTTTACAAGATTCCTTGGTGACTTTTGTTTGTTCAAAGTTGGAAGATAAACTCTGAGATATTGGCCGATGTGTCAAAATGGACACTAAAGATCAAACCTTATCATTACAAATAATATTATCAGGAAATAATTCAATAAAACTAAATTCTCTTGTATATACATGGACAGTTCACAAATGGGCTTTGAATTTGTGTTAAAGAAACTTTAAGTATTGACGGAAACTGGCAGAGACTCTCCTCATGAATTTTTCTGATCTATAAATTACATATATATACACACAACTCTATATATAGTCATATAGATATGAATTAGGATGTTTATTCTTACCTTCCAACACTAGTGAGTTTTTCACCCAATCTGCAGACATCAAAAGAAAAAGTTGAAAATTCATGACTTCCATAACACCATAACCAGGGGGATGCTAGGAGTTAATACAAGTGGTATCCTGCATCCAAATATTGATCCTGATCTAATCCTGATCCATCTACTATACTTACATTATTCTCTCTGGAATAAAACTACTGATATTGAACACGCAGTGTAGAATAAATCAAAATACAGTAATCCTCCTTTAAATTTCACATTTGTTTACAACTTCACTTTGGAGATAACTGATTCAAAGCCAGATACTAATTTCCCTTTCTGCTTGTCACTTACTCATTCTTTCTGCATGTCTCCCAAGTCCACAAGAAAATGTGGTATGGTTGTCACTGAATATAAAACATTAATGAAAGGAGATGCCTTGAAGTTCAAGAGAGAACCAATTTCTTGCTGTGAGAATGAAATTATTCAGTTACCTATCCTAGAAAGATATGGTTGGATGTGCCAGGATAACATATTACACTTCTGCTTTTCAAACAATAAAATAAAGTCACTCTCTCCCTAATGACATTAAGTGACACTAAATAGTTTATGAGGATCTATTTTATAGCTGCAAGATGGAAGAGAGCAAGAGGGCAAGTGGGTCAGCACAAAAACTCCTACTGCAGCAACATAAAATCTTAACAGGGCTATTGAAAACAAAAATTTTCTTGTGTGTCCACACAGTGAGACAGACTTTAGCATAAAATTAAGCATGTCACCCTTTATACAGGATCTTTTAGAAGACATAGATTGAGGGGCAACTGACTGGAAAATGGCTTGGCAGAAAACACTGGCAATCCTGGTAGACACTAACTTGGTCATAAGTTAGCAACATGTCCTTGCAGCAAAAGAGACCAATGGCATCCTGGTCTGACCCATGACAGCACTGCCGGAGGTCAAGAGTGGTGATTCTGCCATCTACATAGCCCTGGTAAGGCCATATCTGGTGTGCTGTGTGCTCTTTTGGGCTCCAGGTAAGTAGGAGACACTCGCATACTGGAGAAAGTCCAGCAAAGAGCCACAAGAATGCTTAGCATATCTCTGACACAAGAAACTTCTCTCATACAAGAAGCAATTCTGTTTAAAGAAAATTGCCCTGTAGATGTTAGAATAGTCTAACATCAGAACTGGTTGTCCAGAGAGGTCATGAAATTTCCATTCTAAGAAATACTGAGAACCTAGCTGGACAACGTCCACTAATATGTTCTAGCTGCCCCTGCTCTGAGCAGGGATATTAGACTGTGCAGTTTGGAAAGCTCTCAGTGATATAACTTTTACTACCAGGTTTATGCAAATGTCCTATATGAAAACCCAGGAAACATTACCTTTGATACTCTGCTGTTTTAGTGCCTAACCTTCATCTTCAAATTTTATTTCCAATAGCGTGCTAATGAGAAAACCACCAGTGGGAAGGAGTACTTGCTGTTAGATCTATTAAACACAATTAAAGGAAGGAGGCTGAAGTGCAGTTAAGGTAAATATTTCATTGACCTTTATTTGGATGCTGAAGAGCTAGCATCCAAAGCATACACACCCACAGTCTGAGCCATTGTGTTAAACCTCATGAGCATAGAGCTTCTGCTTGCAATGTGTGCTGTGGATTTAAGGTGGTGAGAAATTAAGATAATAACTACCATTTCAATTTTAAATAATTTAAAATTTAATTATTTAGTAATACTTTACATAATTATTTTAATGTTTCACGGGCCTCTTGGTAGAAGCATTAAACACAAAATTCTCCAAGTTTCAAAAAAACCCTGTTAATAAATGGTATTCTAATTTACAAAGAATAGAATTGGCAAAAGAAACACTGAAGTATAAAACAGATTCCATTATGACCCATTGTAAAATGATAAAATATGATAATAATGCAGACAATCAAGCTGCAAATTCTTTGAGACAGTAGGCAACTGCTACTAATTTTTGAAAGTGGCAAAAACTGAATGCCTAAAAAATTGTTAACTATTTTCAGTATTTCAAGAGATTTTCATTCAGATCATGTCAATAACCTTCTATTTTTCCATTTTGCTATACATATATTACCTACTTTCTCGGTTCTGTCTTATCTAAGAGCTTGTGGAAATGACAATTCATGTCATTTCATTCTCTCTGACCTTTTTCTCATTCAGATGTGAGTCTTCTATTTCACCACCCTGCCTCTAATTCACTCTAATAGAGTAGGTATATGCAAGATGTGATACTCAAAAATCAAAATATTATATACTTTATACATATTTTTTATCATAATGATAAGGTAAATGGCAGTAGCAAGATACGTACACTTCTTTTTGCATTCACTCTTTCATGTGAAAAATACACAAAACCTGATATCCTTCCTTACTCAAGTGTCTCCAGAATGCAGGGTGTTTCAAGTATTACACCACCTTCCATTTGAGTCATGAGGGGAAAAAAAAAAACATCAAGACAATCAGTGTAAAAATGTTGACATTTACTGAGGAAAAAAAATATTAGGGTCTTGCACCCAGTGGTCCATTTAATGTTTGTGATTTTAGGAACTGATCATCACTGACCACTCCTGCTATCTCTTTACAAAAGTGACGAAGTGTGTTAATTCCTGTGGAACAACAAAATGTAGAGTCTCAAAACAGGGAAAAGGGTAAAGCCAAAAATACAGACTTAATTCTAATGCTAACCTAAGAAACAAATATTTTGGAAAATGTCCTCTAATGCTCTAATGTAAAATCTACATAGCACAGCACACAGATAAATATGTAGATCAAATCCATCTGTGCATCTCAGTCATGAATCTCTTGAAATTGATGGTAGTATTGAGAAACTGCATTGATCTTAGGACCTCATAATCAAATGCATTGTCTGAGGCTGGAATGAAGCCAGATCACTTTGAAAAGCCTTTGCTTTATTCTTCCCAGAGGAACAGAAAACAATATAGAGAAAAATATAGGAAAAAAACCACAAGAGAAGCAAGTCTGATCAGATCCTCAATTCTAAGTAAAGTTCAGAACAAAGATAATAAAAATAAAGTTTCTTGTACCTTGCTAACAGAAGTGTGAGGTGGAACGTCTTCTGCTTGAGCTTGAATCCATTGCTCTTTGTCCTATCAGAGGGCAAAAGTGAAAAGACTGTCCCTGTTTTCTGGACTGCCAGTCCTCAAGTGTTTATAGACAGCTACAAAAAACACAGACAAGACTTTATATTAAGAAACAAAGCATCTGTACAAAACAGTAAATGTGACAACTGAGTTCTTGCATTTCAGACACAAACTGCAACCCTGACTGTACAGATGGTTGATGATTTGGTGGTTATGGTTGCTGTCCACAGTACAATACTGTCTAGGAATCTCAAATGTTATACCTTCTCTTTTAAATATATATATAATGAGGATTCAAAACGTTAGCAATTAATATCCTCAGATTTGAAAAACTAAGAAAATTGAAAGGATTTATACAGAGTAACTGGGCATTACTCAACTGAAACCCTAATAAAATATTCTACAACAGCTCTCTGTCGGTCTCCTGCTTCCATTTATTAAGGACATTGTACTACACTACCACTTGGAAAACTTCTTCTAGCTCTCCTACAATCTCTTTCAGCTGTACTAGAATTGATGGAAACTTGAGCTGTGGGATTGCTTTTATAATCCACTGTCAGGCACCCCCTGGCATACTGAAAGGCAGCTTAGCAGAGATTTCACAGAATCATTAGGGATTGGAAGGGACCCCGAAAGATCATCTAATCCAACCCCCCCTGCCACAGCTGGATCACCCAGACCAAGTCATACAGTCAGTCAGGGTTAGAAGGGACCACAGGATCATCCAGTTCCAACCCCTCTACCATGGGCAGGGATACCCCACCATAGATCAGGCTGGCCAGAGCCTCATCCAGCCTGGCCTTAAACACCTCCAGGGATGGGGCCACAACCACCTTCCTGGGCAACTCATTCCAGGCTCTCACCACTCTCACAGTGAAGAACTTCCTCCTCACATCCACTCTAAATCTACCCATCTCCAGCTCTGCTCCATTCCCCCTAGTCCTGTCAATACCTGACATCCTAAAAAGCCCCTCTCCAGCCTTTTTGTAGGCCCCCTTCAGATACTGGAAGGCCACAATAAGTTCACCTCGGAGCCTCCTCTTCTTCAGCCTGAACAGCCTCAACTCTCTCAGTCTGTCCTCATAGGAGAAGTGCTCCAGCCCTCTGATCATCCTCGTGGCCCTCCTCTGCACACGCTCCAGCATGTCCATACCCTTCTTGTAATAAGGGCTCCAGAACTGGAAGCAGTGCTCCAGGTGGGGTCTCACCAGAGCCAAGTAGAGAGGGAGAATCACCTTCCTCGACCTGCTGGCCACACTTCTCCTGCTGCAGCCCAGGATCAGGTTTGCCTTCTGGGCCACGAGTGCCCATTCCTGGCTCATGTTGAGCTTTTTGTCTACAAGCACCTCCAAGTCCCTCAGGGCTACTTTCACTGCCTAGCCTGTATTTGTGCCTAGGATTGCCTCCACCCAGATGCAGGACCATACACTTGGTCTTGCTGAACCCCATCAGGTTGGCTTGTGCTCACCTCTCCAGCCTATCAAGGTCCCTCTGGATGGCACCCCTGCCCTCCAGCGTGTCTGCTCCACCACACAGCTTGGTGTCGTCAGCAAACTTGCCCAAGCAAAACACACCTTAATTTCCAGCCCAAAATCTTCCTCTGTGTCTGTTGTACCAATTTTTTGTAACATCTTTGTTATAATCTGAGAGTCCAATATGCAGAGCTGACCCCCATCATAGGGAAGGCTGCAGTTTACCTGGAGCCTGAATCGGGGACATCACTAGGATGCTCCCCAACTTGGTGAGATCAGTTGACTATAACCCATTGCTGATCGTCCACACAGGTGGGGAGGAAGCTGTATTCTACAGCCTGACGGGAATGAAAAAAGACCTTCAGGCATTAGGACATTCAGTGAAAGACTCTGGGGCACAAATTGTATTCTTGTCATTTCTTCCATATTGGGGTGAGGACACAGGCAGGAATAGAAGGACTCAGTCCATTAATGCCTGGCTACGAGACTGGTGCTACAGGCTGGGCTTTGGGTACTTTGATGATAACCGGTAGGACTCATTCCGAGGAGTTTTAACTAGATTTGTGGTGGGGTGGAACAGTTGATGAGTGAGCACCAGTGGGACAGAGCTCTGGTCTTAATGAAAACTAGGTGGCCTCTCACTGTCCAAGGGTGAAATCTCACTCGCTCCCTGAAATGCCTGTACACCAATGCAGGCAGCATGGGGAATAAGCAGAAGGAGTTAGAAAACTCTGACCAATCAGATGATTATGATCTGGTGGCAATTACGGAGACCTGGTGGGACAGCTTGAATGACTGGAATGTGGTCATGGACTGCTATGTCCTTTTCAGGAGGGACAGGTCAGCAAGGCAGCTGGGAGGAGTTGCTCTCTATGTAAGAGAGTAACAAGAATGTATTGAGTTCTGTCCAGGGGCAGATGAAGAGGGAGTTGAGAGTTGGTGGGTGCAGATTTTGGAACAATTTGTCCGAGAGGCTGTCTCCAGGCACATCAAGGAGAGGAGGGTCATTAGGGACAGTCAGAATGGCTTCACAAAGGGAAAGTTTTGCTTGACCAACCTGATTGCCTTTTACGAGGGCATAACCAAGTGNTGCTGACGACACAAAGCTGGGTGGTGTTGCAGACATCCCAGCAGACTGTGCTGCCATTCAGCGAGACCTGGACAGGCTGGAGAGCTGGGCTGAGGAAAACGTAATGAAGTATAACAAAGGTATGTGTAGAGTCTTACATCTGGGCAAGAAACCTAAGTACCAGTATAGT
>VXBP01000439.1:36188-76675 GCA_013400115.1 Rhinopomastus cyanomelas | reverse complement strand
AAGAGGGATGTGGAGCTGCTGGAGGTTGTCCAGCATAGAGCAACGAGGGTGATGAAGGAGGTGGAGCACCTCCCTTATGAGGAGAGTCTGGGGACCTGGGTCTCTTTAGCCTGGAGGAGACTGAGGGGTGACCTCATTAATGTCTATAAATATTTGAGGGGTGGGTGTCAGGAGGATTAAGCCAAGCTCTTCTCAATGTCATCTAGTGATAGGATAACGGGCAACAGGTGTAAGCTGGAACATAGGAGGTTCCACATAAATATGAGAAGGAACTTCTTCACAGTCAGTGTAATGGAGCACTGGAACAGGCTGCCCAGGGGTGTTGTGGAGTCTCCCTCTCTGGAGACGTTTAAGACCCACCTGGATGTGTTCCTGCTGTGTCAGGGGGATTGGACTGGATGATCTTTCGAGGTCCCTTTCAATCCCTAACGATTCTATGATTCTATGATCTAGTAGAAGAGGAACATCTTTAAATTGTCAATTTTTGTCCTTCTTCCTTTGTGAGTAGTGCCAGCTTAACTTATTTTTACTGCAGTTTGTGCATGATGTGATCAGAAACTGAGAAACAACATGCAGTGTCTTTGAAAAAGAAAAGGTATAATCCTGTTTGTGCAAATGTTATATTTAAGACCATTTTACTGCTCAAAAATGGGACAATAAAACTTACTCTCTGATGCTTGCATTTTTGATCAAAACCACATCCCCCATCTGGCCAAAACCAGATACCAAACACATTTGCTATATGTGAAATTATGAACTCACTTGATTGCAGAGATTGAAACAGAAATAGAAATGGATGGGAAAAAATTGGAGTGAAACACCTATGGCATGAAAACAAACACCTTTCTTGATACCACAATCTCTGTATTATCAATATTCCTACCAGGGTGCTTACTTTAAATAGCTCATCAGCATGCACCAGGAGAACACCCTTCCTGCTTACTAATACAGTGGTGGTTAATATTTTTGTTGATTCAGCGACTTATTTTTCACTTTGCAGAAAAACTATTAGAAAACAAAAAAACTATTAAAAACAAAAGGCAACAAGAGCCTCCAACTCTTTCTCAGTGAATTTCGAAGAGGTGGCTAGTAGACCTATGCCATTATTCTAAGCACATTACATGTATGGGGAAAACGAGATAACAGCGGTCAGCAGGTTAAAAAAGTGTGTATGGGGTAAGATCTTTGGGAGTGAAAAAACAGGTAAATTATAAAATTAGAAGTATTCTGCACAGAAATACTTGAGATACTATCCAGAAATTAAGCTCAACAGCAGTAGGTTGACATGTAGATTTTACAATTAAAAGGTCTGTGAGCTTGTATGCGAGTTTCTGGAGACACTATACATCCAGATTATCCAGGTCCAAAGTACAAGCAAATCCTTAACAGTGCTGCAATAGCTGTGTCAAGCACGTTTTCTGGTGTCCAACACTATGGTTTAGCTCAAACTAGAGCTTTTTCCTCCACAGCACTAATTTGATATCAGTCCAAGTGTGATTCCCATATTTTCAGCAAATGACTTGAAACTTACTGACTTTGAGTTTCTAACACTGTCAAATTAGATAGAAATTGCCCAATAGATTAAAAATGTTATCATGGATGAGATGGATAGACAGCAAAAATCTCACAATCTTTCCTTCTGTAAGAAAATAAGCTCCTTCCCTGCTCTTCCTGTAAATCTTTGACACCACCAAAAAATCAGATTTGTTCTGTGAGTCAAATAAATATCAACACATGACTCTACCACTCACCATACTTCTACTGGATTAACAGGAGAGATGCATTTCAGCTGATAGTATTCACTTCCCAAAGACGTTTTAATGAAAAAAAAAAAAACCCACAGCCTTCAGAAGCACCAAGTGTACACAAAGGGAACTCAAACACTCAACTCTGAATAGCAAGAGCTAGCATTCTAAATAAACAACATATCTTCTATAACCAACGGTTATTTTTTTTTAAAAAAGCAATCAATCTCCAGCTTCCAGGTTTAATTAAAACCAGCCAGAGCATTTCACATTCTAATACAGAAAACCATGGAAATAAATTAAGGACACAAACAGTGCTAGTTTCTCATCTAAATTGCTCTTAGCCTTGCATACATTTGTGGTTTATAATCACAGATGATTTTCTCTATAATGGTGCTTTTCCTCTCTTCTTTATGCATTTTCTCGAATGGTGTTATAGAGATCTGTCTTACAATAAACAAACATCTCATCAAAACTTTCACACAATTCTCTTAATGCCTACTTAAAGAATCATACCAAAAAAAAAAAAAAAAAGCAGCAGTAACCTCAGGTCAGAAATGGCTTTTTTTTTTATGGTGGAGACACTATAATACGGTTCAGTCTAAAGACAGGGAACATCTTATTTGTAAGAGGTACAACTTTGAGTGGCTTTTCACATTCATACTTTCGTTTTTATAGAACTACTTGAGAAATGTCTTTTCAGCCTAGACCTTCTTATTACAGAGCTGCATTGGATCTTTCTGTATCTAGTGGAGTGCCCCGGGGTCGGTGTTGGAACCAGTCCTGTTCAATCTATTCATTGATGACTTGGATGAGGGATTGGCATGCACTGTCAGCAAGTTTGCCGATGACACAAAGCTGGGTGGTGTCACCGACACCCCAGCAGACTGTGCTGCCATTCAGCAAGACCTGGACAGGCTGGAGAGCTGGGCTGAGAAAAATCTAATGAGGTATAACAAAAGTAAGTGCAGAGNTGGGCTGTTCTCGGTGTCATGTAGTGATAGGAGGAGGGGCAATGATTGTAAGCTGGAACACAGAAGGTTCCACATCAACCTGAGAAGGAACTTCTTCACGGTGAGGGTGACGGAGCACTGGAACAGGCTGCCCAGGGGGGTTGTGGAGTCTCCTTCACTGGAGATGTTCAAGACCCGACTGGATGAGTTCCTGTGTGACTTGGTTTAGGTGATCCTGCTGTTTCAGAGGGATTGGACTGGATGATCTTTCGAGGTCCCTTCCAATCCCTAGTGATTCTATCATTCTTATTCCAAACACCTCTGAAATAACCATGTCTCTTTTCTTGGAAAATGGGATACAACACATACTGTTCATTCATCTGTTAAAATAATGGAATTATAAATTGCAACTTTAATTTAGTCTATAAATAAGGGGAAAAGGCTGAATTATAGAATCACATGACATTGCTGATTTATCATTAGAAAAGTTTTGAAGTGTCGCCCAGTAATTTCTAATAGGCCTAAATAAAGTCTAAATACCCTCCAGTTTTTTACAAGTTTGTACTTACGAAACAGAAGTTGAAAGCACAAGAAAAAACAGTGAGTGTAAATCTGCATAGAAGTTAACTTTGAACAGCTTAGTTTGCCAAACTTAAGCACTGGAATAAACTTACCACGTAAATATGATAATGAGTCAATTCTAACATATTCAAGTATCTACAGAATTTTCTGTGTCTTGCTTAATTAGTTACAGTTTTATGTGCTGTTGCCTTTCATTAACTTGGTAATTCCTGAGAATGCATAGGTGGGTGCCTTGCTAAACATTATTTGATTAACACACAGTACTCATATAATATATGCTAATTCTTATTTGCTAGGAAGTTAATTATAAAGCTTTGATAATCTGTTTTGATAAATTTAATTTGGTGGAAAATATGTGTTCCTAGAACAGAATTCTATTAATTTAAGTTTGGTGATTTGTTTTTTAGACAGCTAGCTGCTACCTCTTGAGGTGAATCATTGCTTGTGGAACAGGTGAGCCAACTTTGAATTGAACATCAGATTATCCTTTCTTTTTAATAACTCTTCCCATGTTGAAGGCTAAGCACTGTTTGCACATGAAGATAGAAAACCATGAAGGGAAAAAAAAATCACCATGATTTGCTTTAAATATTACTAATAGACTGGTGAACAAGAAATGCTAATGAAGTAATAAGTCTATATGAAAAGTCTATGACAGTGTGCTCTGACACATTAATAGTATCATCAGGAAAGTCCAGGTAGGATAGGGGTCTCAGTACCAAACTGGCAAAAAAGACCCTGAAGGAGCAACAATTCTTGGGAGAAAACAGAAAAATTGAGCAAAAGTCTGTCATCCCTAACATTAACATGGATCAAACCATAACATGTGTGGAAGCTAAGTTGATAATTTCTGAAGTGACAGTAAGATCCTACCTGTGGGGGACAGACACGAGGACATGCTGAGAGGATGGCACAACAGGAAACTGACAAAGGTCCTTAGAAATTCTTTTGTGAAATTTACATTTCCACATTCTCTTCTTTGTTGGCATCTTTGATTTCCACCCCGTCTCCAAATCATAGCTGTTGGTAAGTACCTGTAAAGATTGGTTGCTGCAGTCTATCTTCTATTTTCTTGTCTCAGAATGCCCCAAAAGTAATGCCACTGCTCCAAATTATCATGACAATACCTTCCCTTGTTAAGAAATTAAAAACATATTTGAATTCAGCTTACAGCAATGCACTGCTGACCATAAAACTCATCTTAGATATAAAATTAATGTTTACATTGGCATAAGAGAAGCAATTGTCACTAGATAGCAGTGTGAAGCAATACCTATATTTAGTAAAGTTAATCTCTTGTACAAACAAAATGGAGCTTATTTATTCAGTTTCCTTTAGCTTAATTCCTAAACATCTGAAGACTTCAAAGAACTATACAGAAGCTAGATAAAAAGCTTATCTGCATAATTCTTATGCTAATTCACAGAAGGTGTCTTGACTAAAAGGATGTCTATGTGCATGCTAAGGGCTCACTGTTACTAATTATTTTCCTCTAGAAACTAAAATACTGTATATGGTTTTAGTCATAATATACCTTGCTCTGCTTCTTTAAGAGAGTACATGGTTCTGGATCCAAATGGGAGCCTGGCTGGTTACTCACAGGCTGACCTGTCACTTGTCTGGAACATCTAGAGATGTTTTGGAGCAAGGGAACTACCACAGCGCACTTGTGCAAGCACAGCACAAAGTATAAATGTTCATCTGCTTCTTAAAGAAAAAATAGCTCAGTGTCCTGCAGAGCAGCAAAAGGGAGACTGGTATGATAAATGTTATTAACTGCTGCTCCTCAGAAACTTGCAGTCATCCTAAAAGCTGGAACTATTAATTTTTTCACCAAGTTCTCTCTTTTCCAGCCCTGCATTCCCACGTCTCCAAGAATGCTGTGTATTAATCACTTTACTCTCAGGATAAAAACAATTTATAGTCCCATCATACATCTCTCACAATATGACTTCCACATAATATTTAAAACTTTATAAGCCTGACTCTCCCCAGAGGATTTGGAAATAATACATTTTCAAATGAAAATGTACTATTTTAAATACTATTTCTGTTTCACAAAAACAGCATAAGTTATTAAAATTAACTCATTTGCAGTTGGGTGCATAAAAAGGAAGGTCTAAATGCATATTCTGCTAATGTAGGGAGACATCAGGATTTGTATTTTATAAAATTAATATTTAGTAATAAATAAAGCAATGTTGATGAAACCACTAAAAACACAATGTTTGGTTGTTTTCTCTGTATGCATACTTTTATAATAAACCAATTTTTTTTTAAATTCTGCTCCTGATTTATATGCTGCTTTGACATGAGGATGTATTCAGTCTGTACTCTGTCTGTTAGCAGATCAAGAGTGGTTTTCTTCCGTTCTGGGCCCCACGGTTCAAGAGAAATGTGGAGCTGCTGGAGGGAGTCCAGCATAGGGCAAGGAGAATGATGAAGGAAGTGGAGCACCTCCCTTCTGAGGAGAGGCTCAGGGAGCTGGGTCTCTTGAGCTTGGAAAAGAGGACACTGAGGGGTCACCTCAATGTCTATAAATATATGAAGGGTGGATGTCGGGAGGATGCAGCCAGGCTCTTCTCAATGTCAGCTAGTGATAAGACAAGGGCAATAGGTGTAAGCTAGAACATAGGAGGTTCCACATCAACATCAGAAGGAGCTTTTTCACAGTGAGGGTGACAGAGCACTGGAACAGGTCCAAGGAGGTTGTGGAGTCTCCTTCACTGAAGAAGTTTAAGACCTGCCTGGATGTGTTCCTGTGTGACTGGGTCTAGGTGATCCTGCTGTGTCAGGGGGATTGGACTAGATGATCTTTCAAGGTCCCTTCTGATCCCTAATGATTCTATGATTCTGTGATACTGATTTCAGCTGCAATAAAAGGGAGGGACAACTGGCTCCAAGACTCTCAAGAGAAACAGCTTTCTTGCTAAAACACCTAGTCCGTACACAAGCTCCATATACGTAACAAATATTGAAGTTTGACATCATGCAGTATTAAAAAAATCAGTAGTTTCTTATGCATATTAAATACATACCTGTATTGGCCTACATAGAATCACAGAACAATCTCTCTCCTTGAAAGTAACCTTTGAGATCATCAAGTCCAATCATTAACCTAGTACTGTCAATCACTAATAAATCACATCCCTAAAGTATCAATCAGATCCCATAATTATTAATTTCTAACATCATAATGACTGTATGACAGACCAGTCAGCTGATGTAACTGCTACAGCTCCCTGTGACTCTGTTGGCATCACAACTCACATCCACAGATCATTCTTTATCTAACCCAAGAAAATACTAATACCATTTAAAATGTTTTTAAACAAATTCCATCTTGCGGCCTTTAGAAATTACAGGGTGTATTTTTCCAAAGGTTTCTGTGCCTTGTGCTTTTTATCATGCTTGCAACGGTTAGAGGCTTTTCCGTTTTAACTTTCTACACTGTGGTCTGCATTGTGCATGCATTGTGAGCGTGCACATACATTTTCATTACCAGATAACTGAATGTTTGCAGTAGTAGTTCAGCAAAAAAAAAAAAAAAAAAATCCATTGTTGCCCACAAGGCAATTCCCTGAGACTATCTTCACAGACTTTTTATATAAAAATGAATTAACAAGGTTTACTTGCTTGATGAAAATGGCGCAGTTCTGTTTCATAGCCACAAACGAAGGAGGTTTTTCATTTTAAAATAGGGAAGGCACACAGTATGAAATGAACACGATTCTCTCAGAAGCATAAAAAAACCAACCCTGAAAGGTCCCTGCTTTCTACATTGCATGTAGATCTTCCTGGAATGACATGGATTTATGGGTACGGTAAATAACTCACAATAATATCACTAGAACAACCACAAAGATACCATGATGGGCTACAGTGCTACTGATTTCCTTTGGTTTCATTAACGGCTTCCTTCTTTACCCACTGTCTTTCTTCCACAGAAATACAATCGGTGAGATTTTTCAGGATTCACTTTGAACCTGTCTGCCAAAACTGGAAATCATTTTAATAGACTGATGGAGTCTGTAGACTTTTAATGAAGTCTAAAGGCTTCTCAGAGACATCACTGAATCAAACTTGGATGCATATTCTGGCTAAGCCAAGCACGATGTGCAGGTTGGTAAGAAGGGGTGCATCAGTGGTGATGGAATATGTTCACATAGGTCTAGCATAATGAAGTGAACAATTCATATTATATGGGAATGGAAAATTATAATACAACTGGAAAAGCAAGGTACGGGAAATACACTTTGAATTATTCCTTGTTTTTTTTCCTTTTTTGTATTTTAACAGTAACTCCCCTTTTCCCCTGTGTGCTCACTTCACTTTGTGTCATTTTGTGTAATTACACAAATTTGAGCATCTAGTGAATGCAGTTTGTTCTATGTTATTTTAATCCACAGCCCGTTTGAGTGTGGATGAAGTGGTATTAAGTCTCTCTTGTTTATCTTGCCACTACTGCTAGATCTCGTGTGTGTAACTGGGTGCTTCTGGCAGCCTTTCTCACAGCTTCACTGTTTAAATCTCTAATGGGAGATGCTCCTACCAAAGCCAAGAGTTAATCTGAGAAGAATACAACTTTCAGTATAGGCCTAACAAGGCTATTGGATCTTTAAAAAAACCTAACACGATCAACAGCTTCTATTCATTATCCTGTTAATCAGTTCCAAGACATTATTTTCATAACTGTCAAATTGTTCTTAATTAATTGAGTTCTTCAATTTATTTTTTTTCAAGAGTGTCCAGATGCAATTTCTTCTTGTACTGAGCAACATATTTTGATATGACTCCTTTAGGAAAAATCAACAATATATTTTAATCTTGCAGATTCTGTGGTAGAATTATAGCTGTTGTCTTCAGACTGTATTGATGAGACTTTTAATGGGAAGACAACACCTACATTGCATTCTTAAGGACTCTTCAAAATTTCCCTTGTTATCAGCACATTCAAATGTAATAGGATTTTTCTTCTCGAGGATGGAGCAACTGAGGTATCAGAAGCCAAACTGAAGGAGCTGAGTGCAGTGGTCCTTTTCTGGTAAAAAATTGTAGCGGGTTGGGGTTTCTCCACCATTTTAGCAGGTTCAAATCAATGAACTGCCTGCATTCTCTGCAGTAAGATCTCGATGACATCTCGGACAAATTAGCCAGACGATGAATAGCTTAGGATACTGGATAGAAGTGTATTAACCTAATAGCTGTATACAGACAAAGAAAAGAAAAAAAACAAAACAGGAAAATAAAATAAATAAAACCCAGCAAGCTGGTGCACTCAACCTAGAAACTGCGTCACACATGCCATTACACTATCTGAGGAAAATACCATGGGAATTCACTATCGTTTGGGCCTTGGGTCACATCAGAGATCTGGACAACAAGAAAAGCATGCTAACCGGAGACGAGTGCCACGACCCTCTCCCANTGCTGAAGCTGTGCTGTGGGAGGTGGCTGCACTCGAATCTTGCTTCCCAGATCGCCTGGATCGTGGTGTCAGGTTCAGGCCCGAGGCAAAAGGGCTGCGCGGAGCAGGGGGCACAGCGGCACAAATCAGGGTCTTTCCAAGACCGCTGAGAAACTGCGGCAAACGCGAAGGCTGCCCATTACTGGACGGGGAGCGGTGCGAACCGGAGCGTCTTCCGTTCCTGAAGCAGCGGCGCCGGGGTGGGGAGAGCTTACAGGTGCATCTCCAGACCGCAGCACATCGGCGCTACTGGAGGCCGAGGCGAGTCACAGCTGGCAGTCTGGCCGGGGGCATGGGGCTACGCGAACACGGTGCATCTGCTCTTCCCGTAGTAGCGGCGGCATCGCTGAAAACACCGCGGCTGAGCTGCATTCCGTGCCCTTCCCCCTCCTCGCCACCGTCCTTAGCCAAGCTTTCAACAGGATCCTAGTCTGAGTTTTCTCTTTGCTACTGCACATGCTCACAGCAGCAACACTGAAGTTGCAGATGCAGAAAAATTTATAACACACCACCCAATGGAAATAGTAATTCAACTATGTTTAACTGTGTTTTAGTGATGACCTCCAAAACAATAATTACAAATCTAATAACTAAATTATGAGGACTCAACTATATTTTACCTCTTCATTGTAAGAATAAAGAAAGAAAAATATATTTAGAACTGCCTAATATTCTTTTACCTTAAGTAGGCTTGTCTGATGTGTGGCTCCAAAGTGATTTTGCAGAAAGAATATCTTGGCAGATACAAAACCAATGTAAACAGGAATTACTAACAGAGGTGACCAGATCTATACAGTAACCAATGGCGATTTTATGCTTATTCTCACCAAACTACTTTTGTCTTGACTAAGAAGCTAAAAAACCGTATCATGGAATCACTAAATTATTGAGGCTGGAAAAGACCTCTGAGCTCATCAAGCCCAGTCTATGGCCTAACATCACCACAACCTAGAACATGGCACTAAGTGCCACATCGAGTCTTTCCTTAAACGTCTCCAGGGATGGTGTCTCTACCACCTCCCTGTGGGCAGTCCATTCTCATTTCTGATCACTCTTTCTGTGAGGAAGTGCTTCCTAACAGCATCCTGGGATGGATCAGAAGGGGGGGTGGTTAGCAGATCAAGAGAGGTTCTTCTCCCCCTCTATTCTGCACTGGTGAGACCACACCTGGAATATTGTGTCCAGTTCTGGGCCCCTCAGTTGAAGAGGGATGTGGAGCTGCTGGAGGGAGTCCAGCATAGGACAATGAGGATGATGAAAGAAGTGGATGGAGCACCTCCCTTCTGAGGAGAGGCTGAGGGAGCTGGGTCTCTTTAGCTTGGAGTAGAGGAGACTGAGATGTGACCTCATTAATGTCTATAAATATTTGAAGGGTGGGTGTCAGGAGGATGCAGCCAGGCTTTTCTCAATATCATCTGGTGACAGGACAAGGGGCAATAGGTGTAAGATGGAATATAGGAGGTTCCACAGGAATATGAGAAGGAACTTCTTCACAGTGAGGGTGACAGAGCACTAGAATAGGCTGCCCAAGGAGGTTGTAGAGTCTCTTTCACTGGAGAGGTTTAAGACCTGCCTGAATGTGTTCCTGTGTGACTTGGTCTAGGTGATCCTGCTGTGGCAGGGGGATTGGACTAGATGATCTTTGGAGGTCCTTCCCAATCCCTAATGATTCTATGATTCTAACATCCAACCTAAACCTCTCCTGGTACCACTTGAAGCCCTGCCCTCTTGTGCTGTTGCTAGTTGCCTGGGAGAAGAGGCCAACTCCCAGCTATCTGCAACTAATTTTCAGGTACTTGTAGAGAGTGATAAGGTCCTCCTTGAGTCTCCTCCAGGTAACTAGTAAGGCAGGTCCTCTGCTGGGATCCCTTCTGGTTTTGTCACTAATTACCTGTGAGAAGAAACCAGCACCAACAACTCCACAATGTCCTTTCAGATAATTGTAGAGAGCTATGAGGTCTCCCCTAAGTCTTGTCTTCCTCAAACTAAACAGCTTTAAGTTTGTCAGTCTCTTCTAATAAGATTTATTTGTCAACCCCTTTACCAGCTTTGTTGCCCTCCTCTGCACCTGCTCAAGCACCAAGATGTTTCTCTTGTACTGAGGTGCTCAAAACTGGACACAGTACTCAAGGTGTGGCCTCACCAGTGCTGAGTACAGGGGGACAATCACCTCCCTATTCCTGATGGACACACAGTTTCTAATACAGGCCAAGATGCCTTTGGCCTTCTTGGCCACCTGGGCACACTGCTGGCTCATACTCAGCCACCTGTCAGTTAAAACCCCCAGGTCCTTTTCTGCCGGACTGCTTTCCAGCCACACTTCCCCAAGCCGGTAGCACTGCACGGGATTGTTGTGACCAAAATACAGGACCCGACACTTGGCACTATTGAAACCCATCCAACTATCGTCTGCCCATTGATTTGTCTGTCAAGTCTTACTATCCTCCAGCAGATTGACATTCCCTCACAACTTGGTGTGGTCTGCAAACTTGCTGAGGGTGCACTCAATCCTGTCATCAAGATTATTGACAAAGATGTTGAACAGGAGTGGCTCCAGCACTGACCCCTGGAGAACACCACTTGTAACTGGCCTCCAACCAGATTTAATTCCATTGACCACAATCCCTGGGCCTGAATTAAAAGGATGACTTGCCAAACAAAAGAAACATATCCACTGGCATGTTGATGTAGTGTCTTTGAGAGCTCTGTAGAATAAAGAGACTTCTATAGTTTTACCGTATTAGCCACAGAAACTCACTTAACTTAGACTTGACCGACTCTAATTTCATTGACTTCAGTGCTAATAACGATCCACAGGTCAGTGTCACAAAGAAGAAAATTAAATACATGCTAAACACAGAGATTCTTTTCTCAAGTTGTATTTCCTTACAGGGAATTAGGGTATTGATCAGACTGATGGAGCCATCCTCTCCTTGGTAAGCACTGAAACAGGAGATAAGTCCACATAAGTGAGCTTGTGGTTAGGTCTGATAAATTCTTTCTGATGGCTTGGAAGTTGGTGGTGTCATCCAATTTCCAACAAGCAATGTCTACACTGCAGAAATTCTCAGGAATAGCTAGGTTCTGCATTTAACACTTTCAGCCAAAGACAACTGATCTTCCCATGGAATAGCCATGGGAATAAAATAGCATTTTAGTTCCAGTCAGGCAAATAATATATTTCTTTGCTTGCTGATGGACCAGGAAGGAAACAAAATATATATATTTTTTTCCCCAATTATTTATACATATAAAATCTTTGAACTAAAGAAAAGCATTATTTTTTTTGCTAACAGAAATAAACATTCCAAAATGTCTTAACCAAATAATGAAATTTCCACTGTTGATTTGATACTTAACCTTTCCTAATTTACTCATTACTAAAAATTTTGACTGCAAGTATTTACTAAATTAAACTTACAGATCTAACATTGTTAATCTCCATAATTAGTCTACTTAGGGGCCAATTTAGCCAAAATATTTTGAAAAAATGCTACCTTGGATTTTACCTTAGAGATGTTTAATCTTCACAAGTTTTTTCTTTCCTGTACAAGTTGGAGAAGCTGTCGGACAAGCTGTTGAACTGTTGGACATGTTCTGTGTTATTCTAATAAAGAACATCTAATTCTTCAGTCTTTCAACCAAACATGCAAAGCAATAGATAAAATCCCAGTGAAACTGTTCCCAGTAGTGATCACAATAGCCTGGGACAATGAGAGATGATGCCAGAAAAGCATCTGTGATCAACAGAGAGATTAAAACATTATTGCTAATGATTTAACTGATGGTAAGATAAGCAAACAGATAATAGTACCACAGGATGTAGGAATATTCCACCAGGAGCACTTTAAATCCCAAAGTACAAAGCAGAAGACAAAGCAAAGGAAATCACACCTCCCTGTTTACTTATAATATTGTAATTATTTATGTTTGTGTTTCCTCATCCTTGCCTTTCAAAAACCTTTACCACAACTTGACATGAGCTCTAGGCACATTTTTTATCACATGTAAGTCCACAAGCAAATTCCTCAAAGGGAAAAATGGCCAAACAGCAATTCAGTGACTCAGAACTGGAGGGACTGAGCTCTCTATCATGGCAATTGTTTGAGCCAGCAGAAGAAACACTGTAAATATTTAAAATGTGTTAGTTACAATGTTAATAGTTCGGCTACCAAATACCAGTAGTCCGCATGCAGAAAAACACATGGAATTTTTAATTTTTTAAAATAATTTCTCTATTACTACAAAAATTTTCAGGAAGTTTCTCTCATACCTTCTTGTCTGTGGAGGATGGTCTTCATCCAAATGTCTCCTTTGCACCAGCAAGCGCCAGAAGGATATAGAGTCCTCTAAATGACAAAATAGTATTTCCCATAGGCAGAGATATGAAAATTTAAATATTTCTTATTATGGTTCAGTTTAAGAGGTGCACACTGAAGTAAAAACATAGCATATACATTTCTAGAGGAGTTTCCAGTAGCTATTTGTACAGCAGCCCTAAGGCACAGCTGTAACTTGAGTGCCTTCCCAAGGACCTTTAATTTAAATTACGTGTTTTTCTAAAAGTGCTCAGTAGAGACAATAAAATAAATGTAAGCTAAACCCCTGCTTATATTTCCATCTTCTCTCAGCTGCTCATTTTATGCTGCAGTTTAGTCTACACAAATAAGACAATTATATGCTTTTGTTGTAACATTACTTTAAAATTACTTTAAATTGTAATATGAAATATAAGACAACAGAAAGACAAATCAATCTTAACCCACTTTTTTTCCCCAAGCTAGTCCATTCCTTAGTCTCAATCCTTTTAAAAAAAAGTGGCTTTTCACACTGGTAGTAAACTTTGAGCAATGAGGAAATCCAGATGAAATATTTATTTCTTATATAAGACTGCCTGAACTGTTCATTTTTGAGAAGACATAACAGTGAAGTCCATGTTAACTAAATCTACAAATAAGCTGCATTTTCTGCAGGCAGAGTAATGAGCATCAGTGAAGCCAGTTGAACATAGTTTGAAGTAATAGCAATATAGGGGAAATTGCAAATACTGATGCAGGAACAGCAAAGTGTAAAACCCATTTGCTTTTATTGCCCCAGTATGTTGCTAATAAAAGCAGTTTGGTCCATGTTTCTTCAAAAGAAATGTATGTTGTGTTTGGAGTTTTGGCTGAGTAGTTTTTAAAAATAAAATAAAAGTTTTAGATGAGCTCTGGGTACGTGGTAAATGGTGATGCTAAACAGACCAGTTAAAACACCTTTATGAAGGGAACCGTCAGTCCGTTTTCCCCTACTAAATCAGAGGAAGTACAAGATCCCATTTTAAGATAGATTAGTATGACAATTTCATTTAATAACAAAAGGAAAACAAGCATTTTATGATTCAGCAATAATTGAGAAAAACAAATAAAAAAAGAGTTGACTGACATAAGCCCACATGGGCACCAAGAGGTCATTTCGCGTTTCATCTTGTATGTGGAAAAGGTAATGCTGCCTCTCACCTCTTCTGCTTCAGAGACCAGAGCGTGACGTTCCGAGTGGCTGCTTCAGGGATTTATATTCCTCCAGGGTAATAGCACTGATTATTTAATCACCTTGTATGTGCCACTTAGGCAAGGGAAATGTAGTCATGTGCATCAGGAGTCATGAAGATCGATTGCACAGTCTGTTTCCTTCTCTCTGCAACAATCTACTCCAACACTCCAGTGGCTGGAGCCAGTTTTTTAGAGCAGGTACAACATGTCATCAAATCAGCAGCCAAAACAGCAAAAAGCCACTTTTTGGCGTATTTCTGAAAGAACAAGTGGCAAATCAACGATAGCTGGACATACCAGCTCCCAATTGGCATGTCTGCACCTTGTCTGCAGCGATCAGCAGCCAGGCATAAGCAAATCATCACTGCTTTTGAATGGTGTGATACTCTACTGTGCTGTATTAATGTGGATGACAAGATTTCCCACATTTTTTAAAAAAATCAGATATTTAAATATGTATATTTTCTTTCCTTCAAGTAGACTCCACACCTCCAAATGAGGAGTTTGCTTTGAATATGCTAAATGGTATCTTTAGCAGGACAATTTTTCATAGTCTTCATCTGTGTCCCTGGCTTCCTCACACAATATCCATGTTTAAGGCTGTCTGCAAGACAATGGGTTGCTGTTCTTGCTACCCATTATGGACCAATGATGCTCAAGATCAAAGGACTGATCAAAATGTATTCTACTTATGAGATGAGCTGAAGGATACGGCAGCATTCAACATATTTTTCTGGACTTCGTTCTCTTGCTAAATACTAAACAATACCTCCCCACAACCTTTATCCTTTACAGCATGTGTTTTAGAAGCATTTTGTAGGATTCCATCGTGAAATCAGATCAGAACTCAGAAAACTGACCCCAGCTCTTACGGTCTGAGTGAATTGGTGTCTTTTACATGGGGTACATTGTAATACATCTTCAAAAGATGTGCTTCCTGTCACTGTCCAAGGGATGTTAAGATGCTCTGGGTTCCTAGTGTTAACATCAAAGAAAGAACAGGCTTTTATTGATTTAATAAAGGATGAGCAGATGCTACAGTCTAATCAAAAGCAGCATTAACTGAAACTGGAACACAGGCAAACAATAACAGTCCTAGTGAGCACTTTGTCCTCTCTACCAGCCATCCAGAACCAAAACTGGAATCGCCAGCTGACCCTCCTTCCAGCCTTCTGCATCAGTTTGCTAATGCAAACCCATCAGTGAACACAAAGACACATCTTTTAAGCTACAGTCTGCTGTGATTACATATTTAAGAAAATTCATCAATGACCAATGTCACCGACTTTTAATCTTCAGGATAACTTACTTCTTACATTGCAGGCATTTTTATTGTTGTAGATAAAAAGACTCAATGAATGCTACATTGGATGAAATGCAGGAAACTACCACAAAGAGAGCCCCTTCTTTTCATACTTTCGAAGTGAACAGTGCTGTTCTTCTGAACTAGACTTTTAACACTACTTTGAAAGTAGTTACTGATGCCTCAAAGGTCTGCTTGTCCAAGATTTGCATGAAGACTGCTGATCTAAACTGTGAACTAGCACTAGTGGTTTGCCTATGGGCAGCTCAGCATTTGCTGAAATACTTGAAATACCAAACCCCTCAAAGTTTAGAGAACTCTTGCAACAGCTCTTCAGCCAAATAAAGTCTTAAAAATTATGATACTTTCTAGACAGCGCTCCTAAATGATGAAGTTTGTTGCAAATGAAATATGTACAGAATGCATAGTAGGTAGCATGAACAGTTTCATGCCAGTTTGAATTCTAGCAATGTTTTCCCCACCCTGGCATTACTGTAACCTCCTTCACCAGAGTAGCTGAGCGCATAGTCAGTGGTGTTATCACCATGTAGCCATCAGGAGTAAACAGAGCTGTAGTAATATAACTCATTACTTTCAGCCTCAAAACAGCACTGAAATCAAGGTTTTCTCTGCATAGGTGTTTGTAAAGGGCTTGCTGCACACTTTGACACAATGCTTTTGAAGTCAGTGAAACTAACTCGATGAAAAATCTCTTTGTTGAGTTCAGCTGTGCAATACTGAGAAGTTCAGAAGAAAATTCAATATGCAGATATTTTTACTAGTAAAATAACACAATGTTCTCATAAGACAGAGCAAAATCAAGCCAATTCCTAATTTATGTGTAGGGACATCAATATTTTTTACACCAAATAAAGAAAAAGTTTTATAGATAGTTGAGGAACCACAGGAATTTTTAAAATGTGTGCAGTAATGATAAGCTAAATTCAGCTGTAGAAAATAGATGTCTCCTTTTCCTGTCATGCTTAAGATTAAAGAACCAGAATCATAGGAAACTTTAGTATTGATTCATTAAAATAAAATATAATTTTAATCTTAAAAAACACCCCTCTGTTGAGACTGCCAGCCTTATTCACATATATGGAGAACTCTTCTGATTTTCACTGTTCCATTAAACTATGATCTCTTTTTCTCTTTTTTTTCTCTCTGAACTTATGTAGGCTTAATTTTAATAATTTTTTTTCTCTTTTGTTGAACATAGCATATTAGCAAGTTACATGTTTATATTTCACATAAAATTCATGACTGTGTATTGAACAACCAGCATGAAGAGAGGAACTTTTAACATTGTGGACTATTGATGGCTCAAGATGACCCTGTTCTGTGGGAGCAGATGATAGTCACTGGCTGAGGGCACAATCTCTTCTTTAAGCCCGCAGAGGAGCCAGAATATTTCACTGTATTAGGATATTTGCTATGGCTGCAACTGAGCTGATACGATTGGCAAATAATCTCAAAAATATATCCTATTCTGTCTTGCTCTAACACACTGTGCTAATTGTAACCTTATCTGAAATTAAGGTCACACTATGAAAATCACAGTACAAGGGAGCAACCTACCTTACCAAGTAGGTAATTCCTACTTTTGCATCATAATCCTAACTCTGCCTAAAAATGTTTTGTCCTATTACCAGATAGAAATGTTAAGAAATACCATTAATGCTCACATGCTTAATATATCAAATGAACTTGACTTTCTTAGCAGGTCCCATGTGTATAAACATCGGCCTTAAATTAACTCATCACAACTTAAGAGTAACTATTTGCTTTAAATCAAAACTTGACTTCTAAAACATTTGCCAACTAAAATACTGCAACGATACTCTATGACAACACCAGCATTTTCCTAGGCATATATTTTAGGTAGAAGACGTGACTGGTTGTATTAATTTGGGATTATTAAGTAACCATTAGGTAGAGACATTCTCATTCCTACCTTACATGTTGCACTCCACCTACTTAGCAACAATCAAGTGGAGAATTAAGGGAATAGTTTTGTATCACTTAATTTTTGGAAAAGTTATTCTCCATTTTACAAGAGAATTTGCATATAGAATTTTGAATAGTCATTTAAGGGCAGTGTTACAAAATCTTGAGATGCTCTGGAATGTGACAGAACTCACACATGGACACTGAGTAGCAACAGTTCCTAGCAATGAGTGATATCGAACTCCTTCCTTTAATCACTATTTTGTATTTCTTTCAAAAACTCAAATATCTTAAAACAAAAACCTCCCATAGCACAGCTGCTCTCCTAAACATGTTTTGGGTTTATTTGTGGAGAGAACTTTTAATAATTAACATACAGGACATAAATTAATTTCATATTAAAAAAAATAATTATATTCAGCTATCATGAAGAGTCCAACCTACAAAAAAAGTCTGGAGCTGCTACTGTATCTATTCTTACAATCCCGTCATGGCAAACCTCTGTTGTTTCCAAACAACACGTGGTTTTACAGACCATATGATCTGCAATATTTACCATGCATAATGGGAATAGATAAGGCAAAGCAAACAGCTTGAATTTTTTATGTCCTTGCTTTTTATTCAGCCTGGGATGTTAGCACCATGTGAATCTATATTTGGGAGCCTCTGTGTATGTGTGTGGGTGTATACATAGGTATAAACAAATGCACAGCCATTTCACTATATTTCTCATGTATCCCAGAAGAATAATGTTTGAGCTTTTAATTTGTAGAATCACTGAGAAAAATAAAGAAATATTATTTGATTTAGTCAGAATTGGAAAAAAACCAATAACCCTTGTTTTCAGAGCCTATATTCTCTTGTTGTCCTTGTTTGTAGAGTCTGGAGTTTTAATAACACCAAATCTCAGCACATATAATCAGAATTGGTGACCACTGTTTCATAACTTGAAAATGCACTGCTGTAAAGTGTTGAAGGAAATAAATAGGAGATGCATTGGCTCACTACACTTTTGGTTATTGAGTCGTGCACATGCAAGTAGGAAAAAGATAGGGAAATTTTAAAATAGGAGAAAACCTCCACATTATATTGAAAACATAAAGGCATATATTTGAAAGAGATTTGTCTACAAATACAAAGATGCAAGTTCCAGGCTGTATTCACAACCTCTATCTTACTTACCTGACACAGGGGCAGAAAATAAATATAAGGGTAATTTCATGTATCAAGCCTTACATGCTCTTCCTGTTTAAGACCAATAGAGTCATATTACTACATTCTATTATTTTATCTTTGAAAGCTTGTCCCTTCAGATTGTCCATCTGCGTACACTGCTTGCCAGCATCTGTTATCTACACCACTCAGAATGCTGCTCCTACCAAGCTTTACTGTTCTATGCTTACCTATGGCTTTCTGTCATTACAAAAAAAAAGTCAGCGAGCAAGCACTCATTTTGCTTCTGCTTGGGATGTTCAAGAGCCAAGTACCTCCTGCCCAGCAATAAGATGATGTAGGAAAGACAACTTAAGTGACTAACAAAGTAGGTGCATGATGTGAGGAAAGAGCCAGTCTGTGGATGAATGCTTTCCTGAACAAAAATAAGTAAAAAATTCACCAGAAGCACTTCTCTAGATTCAACAGCCCTCAGCTAAGGCCACATAAAAAGCAAACTCCTGTTTATTCCCTTGTGCCTTGAATCAGGTTCTGAGAAGGCACACTTCCACTTTTGGTTGGTTTTCATTATTACTTTCAGAACAGATTGAATTCTATGGCAAATAAATCCTTTTTCTTATCAAATATCCCAGATTATGTGGCTATATCCACCTTTATTTTTGCAGAATTGTTTGTGTTAATAATATCTGGCAGTTTGTATTGTTTGGGAATTACCCACTTCAAATGTTTGTGATAAATTACCTAAAGCCATTATTTATCATGCCTTATTGGATTCTGAATACTTTTTGTTTTACTTTCTTAACCACAGGAGAGAAACATATAAGAAATTCAGAAGAACAGTGGAAAAGAATAATGTATCTACAAGATATGTAATTGAGCTACAGATTATTTGTACTAAATCTCACAAAACTTTTGAAGTTCATAAACAGTTGCATGAAAATCTTGTTTCCATACTAATACACACGGGCTTTTTGTATTAGACATTTCTTCATTTAATTTGTAATATTTTCCATTTGTAGCCCCTTTTCCTTTCTCTCATGTTTAAGAAAGAAGGGTTACTTTGAAGTTTATTATAACGTATGTAATTTTCTTGTTTTTAGAGAATGTTCTTTAACACTCCAGTATCTTTGCCAGAGTCTGTAGTGCTAAGAGCTGTGTTAATAAAATCATTACCTATAGTGTGAAGGAACAGCTTTCCATACTCTGCTTTTCAGTTTCGATTTTTTTCCCCCCCTCCAGTTTCACAAATTAACTTAGTAGGTTAAATGGTAAGGAATCTCTACATTTACTAGCCAGACGAGCTTCTTTCCTCAGGTAAATTAGGTTCAAAAATTAGGTTAGGATTTTTTTTAGTGAGGTTATTTTATCTCCCTAGAGGGTTGAAGAAGTGAGCACATGCATCCATTACAGCCCAACTACAAACAGGATTAGCTCACTAGAGACTTGGAAATCCTTCTATCCCTATTAACCTGACCCAAGGACTGTATTTATCATTTCCACAGGCTTCATATAATGACTTAGTATGAGGCAGACAGCAGTGTGGGAACAAACCCCACACTGCACTTACAGCCTTATGCCCTTCCCTGCCCAGATGTGATCCCAGCCCATTCCAGGAAGTGGGAGTTCACACACAAAAAATGTAAAAGCTGTAGAACAGACATTAAGAAGCCTTTTGAAATGTGTTATCCCTAAATCTATAAATTAGGAATTACAAATCTAAATTTATCCTAAAAGCACAGATATCAAGAGCATACAGACTTTTATTACTGTTATTGTCCTAGCTGGACAAATATTTGTATTCACAACCTGTATAGAATTAGCTTTTAATTTCATTTTCATGTGTCACAGAGAAGCAGAGCTGACCCCTGTCTTGCTTCCATGTGCTACCTTAATCAAGGATGTCCCATGTTGTAGTCTTAACTTATCAGGTCTCCAAACTGCATCTCCTGACATCCAGAATTAAGAAACTCGCCATTCAGAGTAAGTGACTTTATCATTTGATTGTAGATCCTAAGGAGCAAAGCCTCAAAAAGATTAAATATTTAATCCTTTGACCTACTGTGTTGCCAACTGCCTTATCTATATTATAAGCAGGTTGACAAAAGCATTATGAGGCCTGGGATTTGTGTAATAGAGCAGTGTTAAACCCTGCACTCTCCTGTGCTGTAAAATGTTACTCCACCTTTTAACAGAACAATACTACTGTGAACTTCCCATAAAGGTACTTGGGGTGAAACCGAACATACACATTATTTCAAATAATTATATGTGATGATGTTACCCCGGTATAGAAAGCAAATCTTTCAGAATCACACATAAACAAGTCTCTAAGAAGTGAGCAAATTCCTTACAAAGCAGCAGCTAAACAAATTTTTAAAGGCAGACTGATCTCTCTCAGAAAGTGGGGAAGGTAAGTGTGGTTAAAGGTGACTGAAGAAGGTTGAAGGGCAGAAAAGAAGTATCAGCAAATCCACTCCAATCCAATTGAGAGAACCAGTCTGACCAAAAATCACAGAAAAAGCTATTAAACAGTTTGTACACAACTTGACAGTGTTTCATCAAGACGAAATTGTTAATCATCTACTCCCTATTGTGGTTTTATCCTTACATGAAGTCTTGTCCTTGTGCTTCGATAAATCCTCAGTGTCACTGAAGTGGATCCACTCAAGAAAGTCTAAGAGAAGAAGATAACTCAAAAAGTTTAAACTGTAACATCATTACAATGTTGAAAGATCTTCAGGCTTTTTGGTCAAGAACATAAAAGCATGGTGACCATCTTCCAATAGTTACAATGCCATCAAGAAAAGGTCTGTGAGCAGTTGTATCATATATCTACCTACAAATAATAATCTTTATATCAGTGAAACCTTGGGATAAGTTATGTAGAAAAACAAAACAAAAACCCTGAACATTTCAGTGTAGCAGTAGCTATCAGAAATTACTTGAATATAATTGCACCATCCTGTTCTGATAGACTAGGTAACTTTTTCAAGATTGTTCTATCATAATACTCCTGTGAGCTCTCCTCTAACTCATATGAAACAACACTCATTGGCAAATACCTACTGGTCTGACAAGCATTTAACACTGGTCCAAACCTAGTGCTCCATAATTGTTGTAGGTTTCAGCGAATTCTAAAGGAGAACTCTCACCTCTCAAGCACATTAAATAATCTCTGAAGGGGATTATAACTTTTCATTGTATCATTAAAAAATTCTACATTGCACACTGGCACAGTTGCAGTAGACAAATATTTGCAGGTATTTGCAGTAAATCTACATTCTTCGTTAAAAGAATTGATACCAACATGTGACGATGTGCTGCCATTCAATGAGGGCTGGGCAGACAGCAATTTAATGAGGTATAACAAGGGTAAGTGTAGAGTCTTGCATCTGGGCAAGAACAACCCCAGGTACCAGTATAGGTTGAGGACTGACCTGTTGGAGAGCAGTATAGAGAGCAGTATAGGAGAAAGAGACCTGGGGATCCTGGTGGACAGCAGGATGACCATGAGCTAGCAGTGTGCCATTGTGGCCAAGAAGGCAAATGGCATCCTGGGGTGGATCAGAAGAGGGGTGGTTGGCAGATCAAGAGTCCTTCTCCCCCTCTACTCCGCACTGGTGAGACCACATCTGGAGTATTCTGTCCAGTTCTGGGACCCTCGGTTCGAGATGGATACAGAGTTGCTGGAGGGTGTCCAGTGTTAGAGAAACGAAGATGATGAAAGAACATCTCCCCTATGGGGAAAGGCTGAGAAGCTTGACCTCTTTAGCTTGGAGAAGAGGAGACTGAGGAGTGACCTCATTAATGTCTATAAGTATGCGAGGGGTGAGTGTCAGGAGGATGGAGCCAGGCTCTTCTCAGTGTCATCTGGTAATAGGACATGGGGGCAATGGTTGTAAGCTGGAACATAGGAGGTTCCACATCAATATCAGAAGGAACTCCTTCACGGTGAGGGTGACAGAGCACTGGAACAGGCTGTGCCCAGTGGGGTTGTGGAGTCTCCTTCACTGGAGAAGTTTAAAACCCACCTGGATATGTTCCTGTGTGATTTGATCCAGGTGATAGTGCTGTGGCAGAGGTACTGGACTAGATGATCTTTTGCGGTGCCTTCAAATCCCTAATGATTCTAAGATTCTCTAAAATCAGTAATGGCAAAGTATATTGAGATGGAAAATTGCTTTTAGCTAGAGAGGAAATCAACTGCAAACCAGACTCGAGCATCAATGCTCCTTTGGTTTACTGTACAACATGGTTAAAAAGCTGCCACTTAGCAATTTATGCTTCCGATCTGCCTTTTATCTACTTTATACTATCAAGATTACTGAAGTGGCTGGTAGAAGTAGCTAGAAAATGTAATTGGATTTGCAGGTTTTTTTTGGTGTCTCCAGAACCCAGGCTAGGCATGGTCTGCACTCATTTGGTTGGTTGAAAACCATCTCCTCTTGTATCTGTCAATGTCAGATACAGGGAACAGCAATTTTGTTTGTACCAGCTACAAGATCCTCAGAAATTGTTCCACACAGTATAAGAGAAAGGAATAGCTCTTAATATAAAGAACATTACACAGACTCTCTTAGCAGACACTGCACTAATAAAAAACAAATTAAAGTTGAACAGAAGTCAGACGCATATTAGATAGATATTAGATATATGGATTAGTAACATATTAGATGAATAATACCCCACAAGAACAATTTTTAATCAGAAATTATTAATTGGCACATTTGATATTTTAGTAAGAAAACATACAACTATTAGAACGCTTCAACTTTTCCTTTTAAATAAGTGTTTACTTCTGAGCATTTCATCTGACATGTAATACTGATTTATAAAGTAAAAATACAAAATGCAAACATTAACCAAGAAACAGAAAAAGACAGAAATTACTTCATCATTGAGGTGCTCCACCTCTCTCCCAATTAACATTTCAATAGGTATGGGCAGAACTAGATTCAAAGGCCCCTTAAGCACATGAAGTTTGTGTTTACCAATTACACATGCATCACATACTATCGGGCAATATTAAGTCTTGAAGTGAACTACAACATGCACAAGAACACTGACCTTGTCTCGCTAAAACACTGTATTTGAAACTTTGGAGTGTGATTTCTATTCTCTATAACCATGTCCTTATGCAACAATATCATCATTATAACTGTCTGCATCCTTCCTGGAACTTCAAAATGCACTTTCTGTAACTTCAAAAAAGTTTTGTGTGTCTTCACATCTGCTGCAGTGGGAGGTGTCAGAAACAGAATCAGCTCAGGATAGATCTGTGCTCCAATATAATAGAAGTGAGTCTGAAGGATGTTGAAATGCTCACCTAATAAATGCCAGAGATAATTTATTTCAGCTGGTATTGATGTGGTTTAGAGGACTGAATGCCCATTAGCTATTGCTGCACATTAGAGGAGCTCCTTGTATGCACACTCTGGTTTAATTCTAAAATTGGTCTTTTTCTGCAGGGATGTGCTTATCCCCTCCAGTGCTAAATAAAAGCAATGAAAAAAATCTAAAGAGAGAAGTTGGTATAGACCGTCTTTTTGGATTGAAAATACATACGTTGCTGCAACTCCCTCAGATCAAATATTAGCCCTCTGATATCAATGGAATTATATCAGAGATGGGTGTAATGCATCACCTTTGCTTTCAAAATTGGGTAATCCTATTAAATGGAATATGTTTCAGCTGCAAAACAAGAATTCCATCAAAGGAAAAAATTTGCAGTTTTTAGATTTTGTCAGAACAAAGGCAAGATCATTGCAGAAGCAGGGAAGAAGTTCATTGTAAAGAGCCTGAAGGCTTGGTAGTGAGAGCATTCATCTGCAATATCTGGACTTAAATCCCTGCTCTACTTTGTTTGAAGTGAGGTGCAGAAGTCTTTTCCTCCAGACTTTACCTTCACTAATACAGCTGGTCTCTCTCTCTCAGCAGAAAACTCAAGTGGCTCTTTGGGGACAACTCAGCAACTGCCTAATGCCTGACCCTGCTCCTTTTTACATGGCGAGAGCCTGGAGCACTGACTTCTCTACACCAGGGCCACAGGGACTAAATCCTTTTCACGCTGATCACAGATGTGGACAAGAGCTCCTTCACAGAGATACACTTCTGCAAAAAATAACTCCCATTATTTTCTATTTTCCTTACCCTAATTCTTAATCAGTTCAAACAAGAGTGTAACTGGTGGTTCACCATGCAGTTACAGCAAAGATTGGGTGCCTACAAGCACAGAGAAGTAGCCTTCTACCAACTGTATCTCCAACAGTCTTTAATCCACGCACATTCACAGTATCACAGTAATGATAAGGTTGGAAAAGACCTTAAATATCATCCAGTCCAACCTAAATCCAAATAAACCCAGTAATCCTAATATCTAGATCATGCCACTCAGAACCTCATCCAGCCTAACCCTGAACACCTCTAGGGATGGTGACTCAACCACCTCTGTGGGCAGCCCATTCCAAAACCGGATCACTCTTTCAGTGAAAAATCTTTTCCTAATGTCAAGTCTAAAGCTTCCCTGATGGAGCTTAAGACTATGACCCCTTGTCTTGTCTCCAGTGGCCAGGGAGAAAAGACCAACCCCTGTCTGACTACAACCACCCCTGAGCCTCCTCTTTTCCAGACTAAGCAAACCCAGCTCCCTCAGCCTCTCCTCATAGGGCTTATCTTCCAGTCCCTTAACCAATTGAGTTGCCCTTCTCTGGACTCGTTCCAGCACCTTGACATCCCTCTTAAACTGAGGGGCCCAGAACTGAACCAGTGCCGAATACAGGGGAAGGATAACCTCCCTTGACCTGCTGGCCACTCCATTCTTGATGCAGGCCAGGATGCCACTGGCCCTCTTGGTCACCTGGGCACACTGCTGACTCATGTTAAGTTTGCTATCCGCTAACACCCCCAAGTCTCTCTCCACCCGAGAACTCTCTAAGAACTCCATTCCCAGCCTGTAGTTCTGCCTGGGATTGTTATAACCAAAATGCAGAACCCAACACTTAGACTTGTTAAAACTCATCCTATTGGAGTCTGCCCATCTCTCCAGTCTGTCCAGGTCCCTCTGCAGGGCCCTCCTACCTTCCAACAGATCAACACAAGCTCCGAGCTTGGTGTCATCTGCAAATTTGCTCATGATGGACTCCATCCCATCATCAATATCATCAATGAAGATGTTGAACAGGACTGGAAAAGCATAGCACCAGCAGTAGGAATTCCTTAATGCCCTCACATTCTCGTGTTCAAACACTCACCATTAATTGCTTACATGGTAGTATTGCATTTGCAGCAACACTACGGTGAGTCTTGTCCCCAAGTGATGTTCCATTCTGTATCATTCCAAAACAGGCACAGTTTCTATTTATGCCCTTCCTAGTGATATAGTTGTTCTTGAAAACAAAGGCCATTTACTGTTCTCATACCTTCAGAATGTAGATGCCTCTATAAAGAGCACAAAAAAGAGTGATAAAGACAGATTACAGAGGATTACAGGACACAATACTAAGTAACATCTACAGAGAAAAGGAATAAGGGGGCTTTGCATACCCTTTTGTTTCACAATCACCTAACTATCCATTTGGTGTCTGAGATGTATTCTACATATGTGGTTGTGATGTTTTCTTTGATGAAAGCTTTTCACTAGGTCATGCAAAAGTCCAGCATTTTCCTGACTTTTATGAGGCTTTAATTTAACTGACTGCTTCTATGTACCATCCTAAAGGGTAAAGAGAAATGAAGGGATTCATCAGAGCATATAACATGCTTAATGGTTTTCTTTCAAATCCGTCACCTTTAATTTTGCAATAACAGTAATCACAGATGAATTTTGTTTTGTTTTTAAAGGCTGCATTGCTCTCTGAAACCTGTAAACAGAGATAACCTTGGTGGAATCCGTGAATGTACTCTGAATGTGTTTTGCAAGAGTGGCTGTGTTGAGTGGTTTCTTTGTCAAGTCCAAGCACAAAGTACTGTGCCCTGATAGTCTCAGTCTGGCTTACAGACCACCTTCTTGGTGAATACAGATGACTGTATCATGAAATTTAATTTAAATTATATGGCTATCTAAACTAAATGGTAATCCATAAAGAAACAAACATTCAATCTACGGAGCAGCATTTATCAAACAAACACTATTCAAACTGTGCATGAATTAATCACATTCTGAGCTGGTCTCTATGATTTATTTCATTTTACTGGTGAAATCCATTTTACGTTACACAGGTTACATGAGTGAGCACCTACAGGAAAGACATTTAACAATCAAAACTAAGCCAGTGCCTTACCATGTGTAGTTCTATAAAAACAGAGAACATACTCTGCTCTGTAAATAAGTTACCAAGTGTTACCCTCACATTTCTGTGTGATTTTAACAAATTGCTTTGTACAATCACAGAAAACAACTGAATGCTGCAAAACGCACTAATTTGGGAAACTCTGTGGAACCCAAGTGTACAATTCTTCTCGTATTAGCTGTGAAAATCAATCATTTTAAGGAAAAAACCCTGAACTTTATTGAAACCCCTCACATTTTGGTCTGAAAACTTTATAATTACTTCTAAGTAATTATTGTCTATGAAAGTGAAATAGTTTCCATTAAAAGTGCAAAAAAAGCAGAGTATCTTCAAGCAGTTGGCATGTTTCATTACAAAGCTACTTCATAAATTCCAAAAGAGAATAGCAGGACTTTGTCACAAAATTCTTCTGAGAATATAGATTATGTTTTGCTGCTTTGAAAACTACTCTAATATCAACTAAAATCTGTATAAAATTTGAGACCATCATATAATGTCTGTTGAAAAGTGATGTAGCTGAATGTCTATGGCTTACCTGGAAAAAACAGACGCTAAGTACAAGAAAGGATATTCCTGAATAACAATGCATACTGAATAGCAATGCATACCGTTTAAAAACTATACATGTACTCCTATCAGCATTTGTATTTGTTTTAGAGAGGCAGCATCATCGTATTTAAGGCTAAGCTGTAAAGCACAGTAACTATGTTACTTTCAATGGATGTTGTTATGTATTTGCAAGCCTTAAAAAGGTGGTTTTCATTTGGATGATTCTCAAGACACAGGTCTTCTCTGTGCTACTTTATTTTGCATTTGATTGCTTTATTGCTAAGAATTATGCAGCTAATTAAATAACCTTTGTCTTAACCTTTCCTTTTCTTTTTCATAGAAAAAGCAAAATGAATTTGCCTTGCACTTCTTGTAGGCTGAAGAGCAGCAAATTAAAATTGGAGTATTTCACTTGACAAGTTTAATCCATCCATCTGTTCTAAGCTTTTCTGTCAAAACCCCTAAATATACCTGATGCTTTCCTAATAACTAAGCATATAGTGAAATCTGTGATGTGGAAATGAGCAGAATATGACATTTTTCTGCTAGTCTAATGTGTATTGGGGTTTGACACTTGTCTATCTTACTTGTCAGCTTGGAAGTTATCTGGTTGTATTCAAAGATACTGCCATATCCACAAACAGACATGTTTCTCTCTTTATCACATCGGACACACAGTGTAAGGCAATAATATGAAGAAAAATACTGCTGCTATTTTAAAATCTACTTAAATATCAATTCTTGCGTTTCTGCCCAAAAAGGATGACAAGGTGAATTAATTTACTGGGGTTTAGAACCACCAAGTGTCCTCTGACACTAGTGTCAACTGTCACGTATAATATTTTATATAGAATTTTATCGTGGTCTATATGTGCCGGGTATGTCAAAAGCAAAAGACTAAACAAAAGTCATAGTCCAGCAACTTGTCTAACATCAAGCATGAGTTTTCTCACAAATCTTTGTGATGGGTGATAAATGCCACACTGATTAATTTACAAATAAAAGGAGATCCCAACTACCATTTTTTGGATTTCAAAAATACACAGACTGCCTGCTGGGGAGAGCAGGGCTTATCATCTAAATCTGGCAAACATACCCCTGCACAGTGAAGAGCATGTCCGCCACACTGACAGCAGAATAATGAAGTTTTGTCTTCAAAAAGGTATGAACAGCACATCTATGGGCCTTAGGGCCCCACTCATGATATCTTTCATTCCAAATGTATTTGCTATCCATATGGCTCTTTCCTGTTGACTCTAAAACATGGTACTAAAACATGATGGATATTGGAAGAGATAAGGAAATCACCTTTCAAGGGAACTGAGCTTCCTTCCATCTGCTGTTTACACTTTCAGTTTCTTCTGCATGTCCTCCCATTTCTGCTTGGTTTCATGGTTTAACTCTATGGATGCTGAAAGAAAATCATGTCAGCATACAGGATTTCATTTATAGAAATCATAAGATCATAAACTCCATAATTCTCTGTTCATAAAATGAGGATTTTTGGGAGGTCACGCTGAATTTGGTGTGTCCTTGCCAAAGCCTGATTTAAAAAAGAAGGACAAGTTCTAAATTTCACATATGCAAATACTTGGCAGCTGAGCAAAATAATAATAATAAATCCACAAGAAAACAAACAAAAAAACCCACTAAAACCATCTGCTCCAGGGGGAGGTAGAGGAAGGAAATTCTATCTTGAACAATATATATAGCACCTGTACCATTTAATAAGTTAACATGTAATTCCTGGATCCCTGGAGTTCCCTAGAAAAGCTTTACTGAGAAGCCTTTCTCTATTGCTTAAAATGTCACAATCTTTTTTTATGTGTGTAAAAAAAAAATTCTATTCTCCTCAAGCTCAAAAGGCAACAAAATGTTTTTAAAGTTTACAAAAATCATGAGTCTGCTGTAATTTGTATAACTTTTTGTGACAAAACGAGATTAACATAAATGCATCAGCAATGTAAAGCATTTGATATTGGAAGCACCACTAATCATTGATACATCACTATGATTATTATGTGCAGCTTAAGCCTGCTTTGATAGTGAATGTTCCTAGTTCGATACTACTAAAATAGCATTAACTATCCCTGCCTGGGAGTATTTCACACTTCACACACATTTCCCATAGAATCTGAGAACCTTATAATCATTAATAATTGATCCTTACAGTGAGACACGAAGTCTCTATTAGCCTCACTCCACATATGTAGGAGTTGGGCATGATGAGAATCAGTCACTTCTCAATTTCTCATACAAAACTATTTCTGAGAGAAGATGTAGAAGTGGCAATCACTAGCCTTAGGCTAGTTCCATACTCACAGGCCCATCCTTTCTCTCATAGCCTCATTACTGAAATTATGAAAATGTGTAATACAACACAAAAAACACTGGTGACTCTTCAGAAATATTATACAAGACTGGCTTCAACTTCTGGAGAGGTAATGAAGTGCACAGCGGCTGTAAAATCCTGTCTCTTGTTCCTTTGAATATTTATTTTAATTATGTTAGTATTAGAAGTATTTAATTACTTTATTTAGTAATAATGCAGCAGTAATTAGTTTAGTAATATTTTTAGTACCATAATAAAATGTCTGAACATGTAATCTGTCCTCTGATATTTTTGAGATACTTATATCTAGGTATTTTAGCAAACAGACATTTTAAAAATGAGGAGTTTTAATAACTGCATCTGGTTCTCTCTTTCTGACTTCAGTGCTTCTTAGTTCCCCAATTTTAACTGAGCTCCAGATGCAAAACTTGCATTTCAATCTTCATACAGAATTACTCTGAGTTTTGACCTCAGATCTCCAACTGTAATTTAAAGAGAGACTGAAGAGGGAGATAAAGTAGGTATCTATGTGAAAAAGTTTTAATTATAAACATACTTCCAAAGGAGCTTTGATGAAAACAGAAAATTTCTGCCAGAAATGCTTGTGGAACAGGAGTGTAGGTATCTAGGGGGGGTTAAAACCTTCAATCACAAGGAACTCTGAATTTTTCTCATTGCTGCGGAACAATAGACATGTAATCATTTCACTTTGCCCTCTCTAATAACTTATTCAGAAAGATGGGGTGATCTGTCTTTTCCTTTCCTAAGTAATATTCATATCATAATCACATTCTGTTCTGCCAGATGATCTGTGAGCATTGCTTGTCAAATGGGCATATATTATTCAACAGCAGTGGTAGCAGAATGGGTACCCCACCTTCCTCTCAGTCTCAATTAGTCTTTACCTGCAAAGCTTCCAAAGAAACAGGCATTGTCCTGCAGAAAAGTGTACATTACTTAAATCCATCCTCAAATGTATAGTGTTTGACAGATTTCCCAAGAGAATTTGCATTCATAATAGACTTACATTAAGTTCTTGTAATGTTCAAGACGACATAAGTGAAGATCAACTGGTTTGACCTGCAACAGAACAGAAATAAAAAACGTCACCTGTTTGCTTCTCAGTGAACCCAATATATTGCCATTGGCTAAAACATGCTGACTAGCTAATAATACAATCCTCCAGATTGAAACCAAATCTTTAGCAGATGTGGCTAAGAAGCCACATATCTCTCTTTAAGGTAAGAAACCAAAATATCTCTCCTTCAAAAGTCTTCCTGAATTATCTATTATGGACAAGTCAAATGAGGGTGTATAATTCAGGGAGTACAAATAGTCTTTCTCCTCTTATATCAATATTTTATGCTATTCATGTGGAATCAGTAAAAGATTATTAATTGCTTCTAGCAACACAGGTAAAGTAAAGGCTGATCTATTAACAACATTAGAACTTAAATATTAATTCCTAGAAGCCACAGAATGTACTAATGTCAAAACTGAAAATAGAAATGTTAGAAAAAAAAGAAAACAGGTGTGCACTTGCTCAGAAGTCAGGGCTGTATTGTGGTTTTAGGGACAGCCTTGAACAAAAGGTGCTGCATAAACCATGTCAGCCCAGAAATAGCTGTGGCAGACATTGTGCCTGAGGCAAGCTCTACACTAAAAATTCTTCTGGTGGCATTGTGTAGTGAAAAGTAACTTGTACCCAAAGCAATCCCTCTCTTCACGTAGACAGTCCTAATGGTAAACTTTGTTAGCAAGGCTTGCTGTGTGTTGTGGGAAGGGAAACTAAGCAGAACACTGGAATAAGCTGTATTTGTCTAAGCAAGGTTTTAACTGGTATGAGCTGCTATCACATCAATGCTATCTATAACACAGACCAGGCTTCAAAGACTGCTAAATCCGTGTAACCAAAGAAACAGACTGGTTTATTTCACGTCACCAGCAATATAACAAGACATTTTCCAGTAACATCACCTTCTAAGGCCAGAGTCCTGGTACTGTTCTTTCCTCCAGCCTTAAAATGGAACTTCTGGGAGAACTCAAGGGTGCAGCCTCCTACTTGGACACTCTAAAACTTGGTTTAATTATCTGTTGTGCAGTGTCTATTGATTTTTGACCTCTGTCTTCGGCCAAATGTGAAAGCACCTAGAGTACAGTGTCCTGTTCTGGGCGCTACAATATAAGAAAGACGTTGGGGTGCGGGACTGGGTCCACAGAAGAGCAATGAGGCTGGTGAGAGGTCTAGAAAACAGGTCCTGTGAAGCACGGCTGAGGGAACTGGGGTTATTTAATCTAGAGAAGAGGAGATTGAGAGGAGACCTTATTGCTCTCTACAACCACCTGAAATGAGGTTGTAATGAAGCTGGTGCTGGTCTCTTCTCCCAAATAACTAATGATAGAACAAGGTGAAATGGCCTCAGGTTGCGTCAGGGGAGGTTTAGAGCACTTGAGGCCATGGTCTAGGGTTTAGGGAAATGTGGAGGTGAGGGCTGGACTTGATAATCCTGGAGGTAATTTCTGATAATTCTATGATTCCAAGCTAGCTAGGAATCAGCTCTTTTCACAGAACATTTTAGACACTCCTTGGAAATCGAGTTATAAAACTGGTAGGAAATGAAATGTAGGCAAAGTATCTGTTATTTCAGTGACTTGTGGTCTGGCAGATGCACTTTGATAATTAGACAGCATTGTTTGCAACAGTTTTAAATAATAATAAAAAACAGTGAAACGGTTAGCAGATAAGAATTATTAAATACTATTAAATATTAAAGCTCTGTGACTCCCCTATCATGACTGGTACAGACAAATGCCAGTGCTAAGTGAACATTTTTAAGAATCAATCACTGGTGGAATTAATTACATCATTTTAAACCACTGAACAGCTGATGACATCAATATACTAGCAGTGGCACTAGAACCTCTGTATTCCAACAAGAGGGGTCAGCACGTGAGTTTTACTTTAATATAATAAAACATTGTACATCTAATTCATATTCTATGTTTTGGATAAAAGAAGCACTACCATCACTTCCCAGCTAGGCCAGATTTTGATATCTCTTCTCAAGATAAATAAATCTGCTCTGAAAACAGGTGTGCTTGTTTCCAGAGAAATCCTGAAATGGAAGAATTATTGAATATGATTAAAGGCTCATGCATTCAAAAATATGGAAAGCTCAACTCGTGCGCATACATCTAGTTTCAAATAAATACTCCATTTTGGATAAATACTTTAGTAAGTATTAATACAAGAGATGAAATTCTGATTTTTGTTAACATGGAAATTTCTTTTGAATCACACATGGTAAATACATTTGTTAAGTTATATTCATTTTTATTTTGTAAGGCAAGGATATTTATTACTAATTACTATTTGTGGAAACATGCACACGGTGGGGCTAATCTGCAAGAAAAAAAGCACTGAGACAGATCCTACATGCTTGTGTTTTATCACATATCAACAGTGTTCCAGGAATTATTCAAAACAAAGATACATCCTCTATGGTGGCCTTACAAGCATTCCAGAAGAAAAGACAAAAAAACCATGTGCTTCATGGATAGATTTGTGGGGCCTGCATGTAGATATCTCTGAGATCTGCTGACCAAAGTTTAGGATAGATTAATCATATGCTCTCCAAGATACATTTACAAGTGAAAAATGACCAGCCCTTCATTCCCAGATAGTTAAAATGAGGTATTGCCTTGATATTCCAGCAAAGCAACCTCTAGAATAGGAACTAATAGGAGATATATCAGTGTGGGTAAAAAGACAAGGAGAAAAATGCGATCCTTGTCCAAAGCAAATAAGAGCAAAAGGTTTGTTGGACAAGGGGTGAAATATGAAATAAATCAGATGGACATCTTACAGTGAAATGCAAATGTCACATAATATGCACTGGTAGGCTACAGCTAGGAAGAAGCTGAGATTTTAAAATTAAATTCTTCAACTGTCACCAAGCTGTTAATTTTGATGAACTTCCAATGACTTTGATTTCAATATTTTCTAAATACTGTATTTCCATTTTTCCAAACTTTTTCCACTACCAAATTTCCCATCAGACTGTAACAGAATCTTTTTAAACACTTAAAAAGCTGCCCATTTTAATTGCAACACTCTTTTGCTCCTGGTTTTGTTTTTTTCCTTCCCTTGATTTTTGTTTTAATGAAGCAACTAGTCCCTGTGGGGGTCAGTTATATTTGCTCACAAATAGTTTTCTTACATTTTCTCTGGCAGGTACAGAGAGAAGGTCATTGTCAGACATGATGTTGAAATAAAGAAACAACTTCTTCCACTGTTACCAGAGACATCACTACACACAATAAGCAAAGACTCTACACATAATAAATAGCTTTGGCAAGGCTACTTTTCAAACGTCTTCAGAGACAGACAATCAGAATCTTCATGTGCCTGTCCAGTGTCATATCTAAGCACACCTCAAAAAACCTGCTTGTATTATCAAAATTCTCTAAATTAACAGCATTTCTTTTTAATCCTTCAATATATTTGCAGATTATTTTATTCAAATATGTTCTGGCATGCCAAAGAAAAGATGGTGCAGAAAAGACGCTACGGAAACACCAGTACCAGGCTGGGTAAGAAAAACTAGTGTTTGGAAGCATTAATAGATTGGTTAGGCTAAACTGAAGTCATTTGTAACAATCCAGAAATCAATTATGATACACCATCTTCACTAGTACTGTAGATTTCACAGGAGAGTAAGCAGGTCAGCAAAAAAAAAAAAAAAAAGACAAATTTCACAGAAGAAACATTGATAAACTAGTTCCATTTGCTAGATTTCAATACTGAAGTAATATGAAATATTTTTGTGTTGACTGCAGAGACACAGAAATATTTGGATTTATTAATACACAGTTTGTGTTTACTCTGCTTAGGCAATTCCTTATGAGATACCCACAAAAAGGCACAAGTAATCCACCAAATAGGTATCTGTCCTACAAATAAGGCAAATAGAAATTGTTACATTTAAAACCTCAATTTGAAGACCCTTGAAGTCTCTCAGTCCATTGCAGAGGGGATTTTTTTTTTTAAGGGACTCTAATGTTAGGACAAGGAGGAATGGGTTCAAGCTAAACCAGGAGAGATTTAGATTGAATCTCAGGAAGAAATTCCTCACTCTGATGGTCTCGAAGCACTGGACCAGGTTTCCCAGGAAGGTTGTGGCTGCTCCGTCTCTGGCAACATTCAAGGCCAGGCTGGATGGGGCTCTGGGCAACCTGATCTAGTGAGAAATGTCATTGCCCATGGCAGGGGGCTGGAACTGGATGATCTCCAAGGCCCCTTCTAGCCTAAATCTTTCTAAGATTTTATTATTCACTTTTTTAATGGCTAAAATGATAGTACAATAAATTTCAAAACTGCTCAGCTTTGGTGTCAAATACAGAGCTTAAGTACATTCAAATGTAATCTTTAAAACCATCCCTTCATTTTGCAGAAATGCACCATTTTAGTAATTTCCATTATTTCTTTCTTAATATGAGATGGTCAACCAGCCAAGAGCAGTTTCTGTTGACAGTGCTGTACTTCAGAACACGAAATTCATACCACAGCAATGAGATCAAGATAAAATCCTAATGGCTTAGATATATATATGTGGATATTCCTATACATTACCTCTAATTATAGTAGCAGACAATATTATTTGGGGGCTTTTCTTAGATTAGCAGGATTCCAGCAAACTCTGCTACCGCCATAGCTTAGTAAATATTGTTTATCAGAAGGAGACAGGTAATACCAGTTATATTAGAAAGCAGAAGCACATATGTGGTTTTTTTTCCCCTAACTGCTGACATTTTTGCACATACATTTGTTTACCTATGCCTCTGTTGTAGCATATACATCATCTGACAAATGTTGCTCCTTGCACTTCTCTACAATTCTAGCCAGTAAGCTGAGTAGTGACAGTAAACATTGGCAACAACCATTCATTCTTTAGCTCAACATTTTTAAGCACCAAGAGATACTATGGAAAATAACTTTCTGCTGAAGTAAAAGTTCACATAGTCTTGGGCAATGTTTTCAAGTAATTGCTTTAAGACTGAATCATCTGTTGGCAGTAAACATTCACAACTCAGGTTAGCTCTGAAAAAGTCTTTGCTCTTCTTCAAATCTAATAGCAACTTATATTTTTTTTTTATTCTTTATCTGGATTTTTAACTTCCTGTGCATTTTTAGTCATCTAAAGAAGTACAGTTGTCAGGTGAAGCAAGGTAAAAAGTTGTAGCTCTTTCCGAGAATCAATTGAATACCATCACCCTTGCCAGTCCTGGGAGATATACTTTTGCTTCGGGTCTGACAAACTGCTCCTCAGTTTCCAGCTTGCCTCCTCCAGGCTAGATTTCTATCTTTCTAACATTTTCTGTATTACAAAACCCCCAGGTAACTTGCTTCCTGTCTAATGACTACTTGAGAGGATTCATAGTTACAGAAAATCAATGTTTTAAATGGTATTGAACAATGCTCTCAGAATCTCAAGGTGACTGGTTCAATCTTCACTGATTAAACATGACATGGTATCATCAAAGTAAGCTGCAAAGTTGTTCTTTGTCTGTTTTCTTATGCGTTTTCAGACAGAGCATCACATCTTTCCAACCAGGAACCTATCCTGAACTACAAGGTAGCAGTGGGAGCTTTGCTATATATTTTAAATGAGTGGAAGCAACCAAATTTATGGAGAGTCTGAAGATTAAATGTAAGAGGTAAAATACCTGTAAACCAGTGAAAGGACATTACTTGGGAAGAAATACATTTGAAAGCATTGAAACAATATTAAAAGAAAAGTTCTTACAAAGCGAGGTTATATTTTTCTGCAATCTACTTCAGCTGAACCAGAAAGCCGCAAACCAGGAAGGACACTGTCTCTTAGGGAGTGCCACTGCCATTACCCTGCAGAGTCACGTTGCTCCCTGCTCTCTCCTGCTGTCTGTCTGGTCCAATATTTTCCCTCTCATGTGCAGTGAATACTTTCACAGCTTTTTGCAGGATGCTCAGATGCTTTTAAGGAGCTGCAAGTGGAAAATGTCAACCCTTCACCAAAGTAAGGATTACTGTGGGGCTTCTAGATCCTGGCCATTAAAGAATAGCATGTGATCACAGAAGACAGTAGTACACCTCAACAAATTATTTTACTGAAGGTACATTAGTGCATGTTTTCAAGAAACGTTGTTGATCTCCAGATACCAAGTGGGCACAAATGTCTTCATATACTTTTGCCTGTATTTTTTGATGATCATTTCAGTGGCCAGTTGATGGATGATTCCAGGTTTCTCCCCAAGGATACAACTACTAATCACTCAAGAACATAAACATTTTATCTCATCTACTTCTCTTAGTCTGAAGGATCAAAATCTTAAGTTTCTAGACAGCTTTCACAAAAAAATATGGCTGCTTTTAAGCGATTATGGTTTAAGTGATTGTAATGATGGTTTCCATTTAAAAATACCTCTTCAAATAAAAATGACAGGCTGTCAAGTGCACTGGCACTAAATGGTATTTTGAAAATCCAACACAAAGGCAATTATAATTATAGGACATACCTTTTTATACTCATACTTTGAGTTTTGCACTTACAACTCACCTTGAACGCCTTAAGCAAAGAGAAATTTAGCTTGCCAGCATAGAGAACTTATGTCATACAATGAGGAAAGCTTAAATCACGTTCTACAGTTTTATTGGAAGCAATGTCCATAACCCTCAAAAGTTCTGAGCATGGCTGTACATATCCAGCTTTGAAAAGGTCAAACTTGTTTTTAATTTTTCTCTCTTATTTGCCATTGCTTTCTTTTCAGTAGGTAGACATAATGCTCATAAAAGAGAATGTAACAGAAGAAGCTCCAGCAAGATATAATGCTGAACTTCTGAACCTTGTGCTTTTATAAACAGAAGTCAGGATTGGGGTGAGTTTACCCAAGTTATTCTACCTCTCTCATTAAGTGTTGAAGTTCATTAAAGTTGCCTACTTTTCACAAGGTTGAAAGGTTTACAGGAGTAGAAACTGGGGAGACCAACTGCTCTTTTGCTCACGTTCACATGTAAAAAACCGGTCAGATGCTTAGAACAGAGTTGAACGTGCTGCTGTAAGTGTTTACCTTTCCTAAAGGAAAGGTAAGACACAAGACAGCCTTCAAAACATCTTGAATGATGGAGGAGGCCTCCTATTTGAGGATATTTGCCTCTGCCTTTCACCTCTGCCAGGTAAAGCACTTCATTGTGTTTTTCATAGCCATTACATTCTGTTTATGGGACTGGCAGGGGTATGTTTCATCAACTGGTTGCTGAAAGGTATCACGTTAGGGACACAATCACACAGCTCAAAACACTCTGAGGTTGCCATAATGTTACCAAGACACCTGAAGGGAAAGGTGACATTAGATCAAACACACCCCTCACACATCTAGTCTTCCAGCAGAGCTGAAGATCTATACACTAGTTTATTAGAATACCACCTTCTATTAATGAAGAGCCAGGTTCCAAGATACATCAGTGATAAAATAAATTAATAACTGGGTTGTGGGGGTTTTTTTCCCCACAAATAGCTGTAGCAACACACAACAAAATTTAAAAACCTTAATCAAACCAATCAAGTCACAAATTCTCTTCAAAGGAAGATGACTTTCAGAGACTCAGATGTGGAAGTCAAAAAAATCTCTGTGGCCAAGCAAGTCCACAGAGTATTGCTAGTTACTCTTGGTAGTTATTTGTAAAATCTATCTTGTATAAAAGGAGCCAGAGAAAGGTGTTGCAAACACAAATCAGATTGTTAAGGATTTATCACTTTTTAAAAAATGGACCAAGTGTGAAACTCGGCCTTGTCCGTCGTGGATGGAAAAATTTGGAATGCAAAGAATGACAGTGGTCTGTAACATTTATAGATATGAACCTAAGATTGGCCCAGGCCATAACATATGAGCTATGGCTGACTTCCTTTAATTTGCAAGAAGCTGCACTGCTTCCTCTACTCCGCTCTGGTGAGGCCCCACCTGGAGTACTGCGTCCAGTTCTGGAGCCCTTATTGCAAGAAGGATGTGGATGTGCTAGAGCAAGTGCAGAGGAGGGCCACGAGGATGATCAGAGGGCTAGAGTACATCTCCTATGAGGCCAGACTGAGAGAGTTGGGGCTGTTCAGGCTGAAGAAGAGGAGGCTCCGAGGTGAACTTATTGTGGCCTTCCAGTAACTGAAGGGGACCTACAAAAAGGCTGGGGAGGATCTATTTGGGATGTCAGGTAGGGACATGACTAAGGGAAGTGGAGCAAAGCTGGAGATGGGTAGACTGAGAGTGGATGTGAGGAGGAAGTTCTTCACTGTGAGAGTGGTGAGAGCCTGGAATGGGTTGCCCAGGGAGGTGGTGGAGGCCCTGTCCTTGAAGGTGTTTAAGGCCAGGCTGGATGGGGCTCTGTCCAGCCTGATCTAGGGTGGGGTGTCCCTGCCCATGGTAGGGGAGTTAGAACTGGATGATCCTGTGGTCCCTTCTCACCCTGACTGACTGTATGACTTGGTCTAGGTGATCCTGTTGTGGCGGGGGGTTGGACTGGATGATCTTTTGGGGCCCCTTCCAATCCCTAATGATTCTATGATTCTATAAAATTCTTACTGGAGCACTGAGGGTCTCCAAATGTTTTGTGATAAGGCAGAAGGGGAGGTTGAAGGAGAGAGGTAAAATTCTCTGAATGTTTTACAATTATGACACAATCCCAAAAAATCAAAAAGGTCTAAATATATTTCATCTAGCATTGTATTGTCCTATAACTCACTTATGAGCTTCCCATACCTTTCTTTATTGATTTGAACTCAACATTCAGATATAAAAAGCTTAGGAACTAATCGTGCCACATTTATACTTCGTGCAATCCTATTATCTGCAGTTGAATTTAGGCTATTTTGTCTATTTCATTCCTACTTCTGTCTTTTTTCCCCATAAATAAATTCTAAAATAATCAGTTTTTGTATTACTTCATGCAATAGAAAACTTTTAGATCTTATTCTGATGACTGAAATATCTCAAATGATTTTAAAACACTATGCAATTCTCTAAGTTTTACTTCCGCGTACGCATGAAGTAAAACTTGTCAATTTTACATTTAAAACTCTCGTAACAGATCTCTGTGACAAGATCTTTAAAGGCTCGTTGTAAATCAAAAGGAATATCTTTTCTACTTTGATTTAATACTTATATCTTCAAGGTGACTCGGCGCCACTTTCAGACCGCGAGGCAGCAGCGGAGCCCCTTCATTTCCCGGCGATCTTCGCGGCGCCCGGCGGGGAGGTGACTCGGCGCCACTCTCCTTCCAGTATTTAAGGGCAAGAGCCCCCGGGGGAGCACGGCGACCCCGGAGCACGGCTAACAGGAGTAGGCCAACAGGAAAATAGTGAGGCAGTTTGCACAAGCAGGGCGCGCGGGCAGGGCTGCAGACGCTGCCTTGTTCTGTTAGGTTGTGTTGCTGTCTTGCTTTCAGTCTTCTCTCTCCTGTCTTACTCTTACTCTTGTTGCAATGGGTGCGGTTAGAAGGACCAGGGCTAGAGCAGCTGCTAGGAGGGATTCGTTTACCCAGACAATCCCCCTGACAAAGGATGCGACTGTTCAGACTCCTGACTGCAGGGA
>VXBP01000439.1:1312-35379 GCA_013400115.1 Rhinopomastus cyanomelas | reverse complement strand
AGGTTGAGGGAGCTGGGTCTCTTTAGCTTGGAGAAGAGGAGACTGAGGGGCGACCTCATTAATGTCTACAAATATTTGAGGGGTGGGTGTCAGGAGGATGGCACCGGGCTGTTCTCGGTGCCATGTAGTGATAGGACAAGGGGCAATGGTTGTAAGCTGGAACATAGGAGGTTCCGCATCAACCTGAGAAGGAACTTCTACACAGTGAGGGTGACGGAACACTGGAACAGGCTGCCCAGGGGGGTTGTGGAGTCTCCTTCTCTGGAGATGTTCAAGACCCGACTGGACAGGTTCCTGTGTGACTTGGTTTAGGTGATCCTGCTGTTGCAGGCGGATTGGACTAGATGATCTTTCGAGGTCCCTTCCGATCCGTAATGATTCTATGATTCTATGATTCGCTCTTCATCTGAAATACAAATCTTAATCAATTTAAATAGTTTCCCTTAAGCCAATAGATTACTTCAGCCATTCTTCTAGGTGTTCATCTTTCACTAGATAAAGTCTTTATAATGACTATTCAACTTGGTAAGAGCAGATACCTCCTATATTTTCAACTCTTGTCACAGTTTCCTTTGCAAAATATGATATCCTTATTACAAGCGGAGTCTCATGGACTACCTACAGCATTTCATATCTAAATAACTTTATATCTCATTAAAATAGCATGGTATCAAGCACACTTATTGCTGAAGAGTTCAGGCAAAAGACTGCTTGAGGAATTTTATAAAGGTAAGAACAAAACTGGAATAACACTAACTATTCCGTTAACAGGAATTCCATCCACAAGACAGACAGTCTTCACTAATGACCACTATTTCACAGATAAGTGTAGATACACACATATGGGCACACACACGTTTACTTCATCCTTTTGTCTACACACAATCATAACTTATAAGGCACTGAGTGGCACAAAAAAGGCCAGGTTCAGTGGCCAAACTAAGCATCATATGAATTGTGTGTAACATTTGGCAGAATGCAGAGCTTTTCAATATTCCATATGTGTACCAAATGGAAAACCTTTTTTATTGTGTTATGCTATTTACAGCTCTAGTGCTCCAGACTCCAAGGAAATTTAGATGATTAATATATTAGGATTACCTTTTGTTTTCTCCCAACATGTTCTATTAGGAATTGTCCCAATACAGTAATTGTTACAGACTCATATGAAAAGTGTGCTGTAAAAGTTTTCCTTCAGCTGAGTTAGGCAGTGCTGAGACTCTAAGCACATTCCTTCTCCCCTGTAAGGCTAAGCCATCTTGGGCATTTATTTACTTGCTTAAAAACTGTTCATTTAGTAGATTCTAAATTTACTAAATCCAGAAGAGACAATGCTGTAAAAGAATACTTGCTAAAACAGCCTCTGCATAAAGATGATTGACATTTAATAGTTCGTAGAATCATAGAATCAATAGTTTAAAAGGTTTTATCTGTTTTCAGCAAGTTCAACATTGAGTGAAGGAAAAAGCTTTCCTCCCTTCTACTTTGATTCATTCCAGGACACTGATAATCAATTCATTCCAAATAAAAGAAGAAAGAATCAGTTGCAGTACGCAGGTAAGAAGACTGATGAAAGGCCAGACCTACTGCTTCAAAGGAGAGAAACATTGAAACCAAAGGTGAGCTGCACGCACTTATCCTTGGTTACAGAATTAAACCAGAAAAGGTCATAAGCATATAAATGGTATTTGACTACGTCCACTAGATTTCAAGGGTTAGCCTTAAAGAAGGCTGTAGTCCAAACCTCAGGCTCCACATTTCTTACAGCACAGCCTTGATGAGATGTGCCAACAAGGTAAAATAGTATTTGTGATCAGTTTGAATTTGATTTGCCACTATAACGATGTACGCCAACTTCCTAGCAGTCTCATCTAGTCAAACAAATATGCATGGGAATGCAGTATGGATGTTCTCTTCAAGAAATAGTGTGTTATCAGAGTGCCTTTAAGTGAAGAACCAAAAGAAATGCTAAGAAAGCTTCTTACACTTAATTATAGCAGGTATAATGTAATTATTTTTATAAAAAAGCTTTTGTCAAAACATATAGCATGTAATCTAGGACAACTGGTATGAATTTTGCAATAAATACAGCATGTCATTGCCATTGGTAATCCTCTGGCAACTGAAGAAATTATTTTCCATTCTATACTTATATTACCTCTTATGATATGCAAAAAGTATTAAACAGAACCACTCTATTAAAAGTGAGGTGTGAATGATGGGTGAGGTTCTGAATTCATGCCACAAGATAAAAAAATCTACTTGGGATTAAACACAAACCTAACATTTCAAGCCGTTTTCCCCACCAAACAGGATGAAAGTAACACTTGGGAAAGCCAGGCCAGAAATTCGTAGAATCATAGAATCATTAGGGACTGCAGCGGTCCAATTCCCTTGCCACAGCAGGATCACCTAGACCAAGTCACACAGGAACACATCCAGGCGGGTCTTAAACATCTCCAGTAGAGGAGACTCCACAACCTCCCTGGGCAGCCTGTCCCGGTGTTCTGTCACCTTCACTGTGAAAAAGTTCCTTCTCACATTGATGTGGAACCTCTTACATTCCAGCTTACACCCACTGCCACTCATCCTATCACTAGATAACATTAAGAAGAGACTGGCTCCATCTTCCTGACACCACCCTTCACTTGTTTATAGACATTAATGAGGTCACCCCTCAGGCTCCTCTTCTCCAAGCTAAAGAGATCCAGCTCCCTCAGTCTCTCCTCATAAGGGAGGTGTTCCATTTCCTTCATCATCCTCATTGCTCTATGCTGTACTCTCTCTAGCAGTTCTGTGTCCTTCTTGAACTGAGGGGCCCAGAACTGGACAAAATTCCAAGAGGTCAGTCCCCAACCTATACTGGTACCTGGGGTTGTTCTTACCCAGATGCAAGACTCTCTACTTACCATTGTTATACTTCATTAAATTGCTGTCTGCCCAGCTCTCTAGCCTGTCCAGCTCTTGCTGAATGACAGCACAGTCTGCTGGGATGTCTGCAACACCACCCAGCTTTGTGTCGTCAGCAGACTTGCTGACAGTGCACACTAATCCCTCATCCAAGTCATCAATGAACAGATTGAATAGGACTGGGGGACTCCACTAGATACAGGCCTCCAACTAGACTCTGTGCCATTGACCACTACTCTCTGGCTTCTATCCTGTAGCAAGTTCACGGTCCACCTCACTACCCAATTGTCCAGTCCACACTGCCTCAGTTTGGCTTCAAGGATGCTGTGAGAGACCGTGTCAAATGTCTTACTGAAGTCAAGACAGATCGCATCCACTGCTTTTCCATCATCTATCCATCTGGTTATGCCCTCATAAAAAGCTATCAGGTTGGTTAAGCAATGCTGACTGTCCCTCACGACCCTCCTGGATGTGCCTGGAGACAGCCTCTAGGACAAATGGTTCCATCACCTTTCCTGGGATGGAGATGAGACTGACTGGTCTATAGTTACCTGGGTCCTCCTTGTTACCCTTTTTGAAGACTGGAGTGACATTTGCTATCCTCCAGTCCCTATGTACCTCTCCTGATCCCCATGACTTAGAAAAGATGATGGAGGGTGACTTAGCAACGACTTCTGCCGTCTCTCTTAGTACATGCGGGTGCATCATTTTGCTATTAGACAGCTCTGTGTAAGTTAATGAAGACCTTTCATTCCTGATAAAAAACCCTAAACGTATATATGTTCTATAGAGACATACACATCCTTCTATGTTATTGCAGTCTAACCAATGTCAGTCAGGAAGCCTGATATCAACTTGTTTTACAGCACAAGACCAATACCCACTTAAATTCTAAAATAGGAATTTAACAGTATATTAACCTTGAATTAGTCCTCTCCACTAATACAAATTTAGCCCGGCACCAGAGGATGCACAAAGAAACTAATTAAGCATTTCAGCATGCAGCTCTCCCTTACGGTAGGACGCATTTCGATTGATCATCCTCTAATATTTCCCAATGAACAATGACAGTAAGATATAAGGGTCAAACATTTGAGTTCTATGGAGCAGAACAATGTGAAATGCAGTCTTTTTCTGGTGGTTTGTCATTTTCCCAAGCAGCAAAACCAAAGTAGTATTTTTAGCCTGACTATAGCAATACCAGTCAGCACTTTACTTGGAGCTAAAACCAGCAAGGGTGACTTTGGAATGAGGACCTGCTTATGTAAATAGGGTCACAATAATTTTTCCCCAAATATTAAATATTTTTACTTTTCGGAGGTAAATACAGCGTCCTAGGAAATGAGTGATCTACAGACAGTACAGCTGCTGACTTAAATATGATGTGGTTGTGTACCGCACTGCTGGAGTCCTCTCAGAACTAACTGGCAATGCCTTTCCAAGAGTTTAGTGCTCGTGCTGCTGCAGTTTCACCACCACAAAAAAATCAGGCTCCTAATACCTGTTCTTGCAGTGGTTTGAAAAAGCTGACACCCCTTTTTCCAGTACCCCGTCCCAGGGCAGAACACAAAGAAATGGAGTGAGATTCTACATAACAGAAAGCAGACTATGTGCCCAAGAGTGAAGAATGATCTCTACATATTATTGATTAACACCTAGCAGACACTATAAATGAGGTATAATTTATCAGGACACAGTGACAGAGTCTTTGCTTTCTTAAAGCTCATCTTCTATTCACTCTTCTAACTTCCTTTTGGCTAAAGCAATTTCTTGAGTTCATCTTCAGCCAAGTGTCATCTGTTCTTTCCCATAATCGTTACCCTTCTCACTAATTAGTAAGGTTTAGCTTCCTCCTGTTACACACTTAATTAACTTCTACACCTTTGGAAAAGCAATTTCCCCTGAATGAATTACTATCATGACTGTTTCATACAATGAACTAGTTCTAAGTATAGTCTTCAAATGAAGCAAAGCTGTTGAGAAAGACAGTGAAAGGTGCAAAGGACTTTCTGAAAGTGAACTGACCTTTTAGGGAGGGCAAATATAAGCACATAGAGAAAAACCTCCACACGGCAAAATCTATTTAGCATCCCACCATTAGGCAGTATAGCTGGTACAGACTGGCTAACACAAGAAAGATGAGGAACAGCTGTTGTGTGTGACACATGCTATTCTCTAACAATCACACAACCACTTCACACTGTTTTAATGTTTTCACCTGCATAGTAACAATGAGTGTAACTGAACTCAAAGCTCCATTTGTCACCCAGCTGCCTTTGAACAGATCATGTGGCATTATCTGCTGAAAGGTTGTACTTGATAGCCAAGACAGAAAGAATGACAGCAATAAATAGAAGTAAATCAAATAGTCACAGCTTAAAGGAATGGAAGATAACTAGCACAAGACAGAATTCTCTGGATTGCCTCTCCAATCTCTCACCACCCAAAAACGCTGCCTATCAGGACATGACTAAAGTCTTGGTAACAGTAATTGCATAAGGAAGACAGATACAGGGAATGAATAGTAGTAGGAAATAACTTGAAAAGTGGTAAAAAAAAGAAAATCAAGTGTGTTTTATTGCTACAATTCTATGCAACTGCTTATGGACTTACAATGCTTAGCCTAGATTCTCTGTGATGAGTGTAAACTCCTAATTGAATAGAAAACAAGAAAGATATATGTCTATGTGGGTTTCTTCTGTAGGACTATGCCAAGTTTCTCTGTCTCATTATTGGCAGCAAAAGCAGGAAGTCACTTAAATCAGGAGATATAAAGACCATAAATGCCATTACTTCAATATTAGCCTGCCAGAAAGGCATCAAATACCTCTACTTGCTAATTGTGCTATAAGGAAAACTCTCATTTTGGTAAAACAAATCGTAGTGCTTTCTTAACGTTGGGTTCATTCTGAAAACTAATGGCCTGATTGGAAAAATGCACATAAACAAACAAATCTCTGTCTTTGATTTCACCCCAGATTAGACTATAAAATTGGTTGGTATGGCACTCACTTGGCCGGTGGCCGATTTAACACTGACATTTAAAGTGGAGAAATATGAATGGTATCACATCCTAATAACATTTATCTTCTTGACCGAGATGATGAGCAAATAATGCATGCAAGACCTCCTCAGATGCTCACATTAGATCATTATTACATTTATTTTTCATTGTTAGCTCTTGTCGCTCAGCTAAGTTAGAAAACTATTGCTTCATACAATTTAAGTGTTTGTTGTGAGATGACTATCAAAATGTTAAGTGCCTGAAAAATATTTTTTTTTAATTAATGCTAACCTGTTCCTTACTTCCTTTCCTTATGATTTAACATTTCTAGCCCACTAGGTCGCTTCAGTGTTCATTGTTCTCTTGCGACTTGCAAAAAACAAGTAGTGCAGTGAGTGATGCACTCAGGCATCATGAGGTATTGCAGACGCAGACAGGTTCTGCCTTCTGGTACTTGTTCTATTACACTAAGGAAGTCACATACGGAGTGTATGTACAACAGAAGACATTTATGAAAAGAAAAAAGGTGATTACTTCACTATTTTCTTGGTCCTGCTACCTCTTCTCTCTACATTCTCTACAGAAACTGCTCATCCAAGTGCCTTGTCCTTGCTTTCTGTCTGGGAAAATTGTTTCATCTGTGATTTTTTTCTACTCTCAATCTCTTCTGAAGTGTCAGAAGTCAAATCAGATTTCCAGACCTCATAGATGGCCAAAAGAGAAGAGCTGTAGAGCATTTTCAGATGCTTCTGCATTAAGCTTTTTAATAACCAAGGTCTGAAAATGTTCAGACATCAAAAGCAGTACCTGTTACATATGACTGATTCATACAGGAACTAAGGCATCTATTTAAACACCAAGGAGACTACTAACGCCTGGGGAGATCAGATAAAAACCCCTGAGGTTCATACACACCACAAATTCCCAAACTTCAAACACATAAAAGCTGTGAAAGTATTCAGGATGTATCATATGATGCTCTTGTCCTTATAATATGCCTAGGCACTATCAGAGGCAGGATACTGGGAAAGTGGGATGGCGCATCAGCTATACTTCTGGTCTTACTGGAGCAAAATATCAAGAGAGACAGCGAATTCTTTCGATACTCCATAAAATAAAGATTAGAATGCTTTCCAGCAGAAATATTCTAGCTGCTAAATCATATAAATTTGAGATTTTAGACTAAGCAAACCCAGCAGCTGCATTTAAACCATGGAAGGCGGTACACTCTGTGCCATTCACACTATGAACTCTGGAATCTGGGGGATGTAACCAGTGCTCATGGTGCTCATACACCTTCTCCACCTCCTATCTTTCGCAATAAGGTTTTCTTTGTGTGGAAACCACAGTATTTGGAGAAACTCAGTGTAATTGTGGATGCTACAGTTTGAGATACTCATCAGAAAATGAGGTTTCAGAAAATGAATTGCTATAGTGAATATCACAATAGTAATTTCTCTATTCCTTCTTCTGTGGCACAATATCCAGACAGCCTGTGGGAATCCAGCAAGGAATAAGAACTTGACTTGGAGAGAAAGATTAGGAGCATAACAAGAGTATTTTGCATTTGAATGAAAAGCCTTGGTTACATTTAGCAGCAAGTAATTATATTTTACCAACTTTAATTGTGAAAATCACAACACACAGATTTCAACAAATAGTAATTTTTAACAAAACTTTTTCTCCATTAGAGTAATTTCCTCCTGTCTGTGCTTTGGTTCATCCTCAACATGACTAAGTTGCTAAATCATAAGCAGATAGACATTACTTTGTGCCAGGGCTATGGTTTTATCAGTTTTTCTGCTGGCAATACTAGGTAATATATTTGATCATTAACTATTTGAGTATTTTGAGAAAATAGGAGGAAGACTTTGTTAAAATAAACATAACAGATTGAGAAAAACTAGTGCTGTTATTCTATTCTAACTGTCTTATACATAGCTAACAAGGAAGAAGGAAAAAAATCATGTGCCCATTATGAAGATCATCTATTTCTTAAAAAAAGTTATCAGAATTCATGTAACCTTTTTTTTTCTTTTAATTAACAAGATACATGAGGACACTAAATCCAGGAATCTGAAGTTTTAATTAACTACATTGAGTTTAGCTAATGATCTTTTACAACTCGCTTCAATTCTCACCCAGAGTATTCTGTAGCAAGCAGAAGGACTATAAGAAGATCCATATGGATCTTAAGATTACTACTGGACTAGCTCCAGGATATTATCAGAAATGTAGATCATAGAATCATAGAATCATTACGGATTGGAAGGGACCTCGAAAGATCATCTAGTCCAATCCGCCTGCAACAGCAGGATCACCTAAACCAAGTCACACAGGAACCCCGTCCAGTCGGGTCTTGAACATCTCCAGAGAAGGAGACTCCACAACCCCCCTGGGCAGCCTGTTCCAGTGTTCTGTCACCCTCACCGTGAAGAAGTTCCTTCTCAGGTTGATGTGGAACCTCCTATGTTCCAGCTTACAACCACTGCCCCTTGTCCTATCACTACATGACACCGAGAACAGCCCAGTGCCATCGTCCTGACACCCACCCCTCAAATATTTGTAGACATTAATGAGGTCACCCCTCAGTCTCCTCTTCTCCAAGCTAAAGAGACCCAGCTCCCTCAACCTCTCCTCATAAGGGAGGTGTTCCACCTCTCTTATCATCTTTGTTGCCCTACGCTGAACTCTCTCCAGCAGCTCCACATCCCTCTTGTACTGAGGAGCCCAGAACTGGACACAATACTCCAGGTGTGGTCTCACCAGGGCAGAGTAGAGGGGGAGAAGAACCTCTCTTGATCTGCTAACCACCCCTCTTCTAATCCACCCCAGGATGCTGTTGGCCCTCTTGGCCACAAGAGCACATTGCTGGCTCATAGTCATCTTGTTGTCCACCAGGACCCCCAAGTCCCTTTCCCCTACACTACACTCCAACAGGTCAGTCCCCAGCCTATACTGGTACCTGGGGTTGTTCTTGCCCAGATGCAAGACTCTGCACTTACTCTTGTTATAGCTCATTAGATTTTTCTCTGCCCAGTTCTCCAGCCTGTCCAGATCTCGCTGAATGGCAGCACAGTCTGCGGGGGTGTCGGCGACACCACCCAGCTTTGTGTCATCAGCAAACTTGCTGACAGTGCATGCCAATCCCTCATCCAAGTCATCAATGAATAGATTGAACAGGACCGGTCCCAGCACCGATCCCTGGGGCACTCCACTAGATACAGGCCTCCAACTAGACTCTGTCCCATTGACCACCACTCTCTGACTTCTACCCTGTAGCCAGTTTACAATCCACCTCACTACCCGAAAATCTAGGCCACACTGCCTCAGTTTGTCTGCAAGGATGCTGTGAGAGACCGTGTCAAATGCCTTTCTTAAGTCAAGATAGATGACATCCACGGCTCTGCCCTCATCCATCCACCTGGTTACACCCTCATAAAAGGCTATCAGGTTGGTCAAGCACGACTTTCCCTTTGTGAAGCCATGCTGACTGTCCCTAATGACCCTCCTGTCCTTGATGTGCCCGGAAACAGCCTCTAGTACAAATTGTTCCATCACCTTTCCTGGGATGGAGGTGAGGCTGACCGGTCTATAGTTACCTGGGTCTTCCTTCTTTCCCTTTTTAAAGATTGGGGTAACATTTGCTATTTTCCAGTCCCTAGGCACCTCTCCCATTTCCCAGGACCTAGCAAAGATGATGGAGAGCGGCCTAGCAATGACTTCCGCCATCTCCCTCAGCACAGGCGGGTGCATCCCATCTGGGCCCATAGATTTGTGCACATCCAGTTCGATCAACTTATCCCTAACCCAATCCTCATCAACCAAGGCAGGCTCACCTGTTGCCTCAACCTCCTCTGTAGTCTGGGGTCTAATGTCAACACAACCCTTAGAAGGGATTTCTAGAACACAAACAAAATGATTTCACTCTGCCAAGATCCCATAAGGATATTCCTAACTGCAAAGTTTATTCACTAGAGTATTAACTAGAACTGATCAAATATGAAATGCTTTAATTCGTGGATATCTCCTTCCTCCTCCCCTCTCCAAATAAAAATGATGTACTGTAAATCACAAGGTCATGCTACTTGTAACTGGCAAATATCTATCCTGTCAGTAGTGAAGATTTTCATCTATTATAAAGGTTTAATGTTATTTGTAAGCAGGAACTTCATGTTAGAATTGGCTGTGCGCTATTTCTTCTGTTTGTTATTCCAGTCCTCAATAAACTTAATTTCTCTAATAATGAGATATAAGCAGTGCAACGCAACAGATGTGATGGCAGCTGAAAAGCATGAAAAATAGATCCAACAAAGGAAGACTCATAGTGTTACTCACTGACAGAGAGCTATTTATCTGGTAAATACTGAGTAATACTCCGTATATATCACAGTAAGCCAAGGAGTTCATTTGTCAAGATGCAGAAAAGTCACCCATTTAACATAAAAGAAAACAAACAGTTACTCAAGTTGCTAATAGCTCCTTCCTTTCTGCTAAACAGAAGAAACATGCTGTTGAAAATTTAGATCCTCTTCTTATACACTTAACCGCACAACTGTAGATTTTAAAAAAATAAAATCAAATCTTGTACCACAGAATCTGATGGAAAAAGTGTGTCAACCACAGGCAATATAAAGGAACGGGAAAGAAGGAAAAAAGCAACCCATAAATACTCCTTATTCAGATATCTATATAATTTCACTGAAAAATAGAGCTGCCTTTTCAAATTTATTACATTTTGCTTTGAGGATTGTTATTTGTAGGTCCCCTATTCTTTGCCGCATGACTGAATATTCAAGAATGAGACCTTTAGACTCAAACATGACTTAACCTGATAAATTTCTAACTCAATTTACAACAACGTGATGCATATGCTAAAACTCATCCAACATAAATATTTAACGAAGAAATAAACCTGACACAAGAATAAATTTATAGTGCATTTAGCGTACAGCGTTTTAGAGGTGTCTGTCGAGTAGGTTCTGCTGTCGAGACAAGGTTTTAAACTGCCAATAGTTTAAAAGTAGTAATTTTTCATTGCATTTAATTTGTAAGCTCTGCTCCTTTTAAGAGACTCCAGGCTGTCAAGGTTAATTGAACCCTCAGGGCCCTCAGAATGATTCTACTCATTGGGGCCCTTCAGGCTCCAGGCTCAAGTCCCTGATTCTTTTGCTCTAAATCTTGTCTCCAGTGATCTTTTTCATAAATACAATTTCAACTTTAATCTCCACGATGATGATCTGCCCATCTCATTCTCTGCTTTAAACCCATATCTATCTGTCCAGACAAAATCTCTGCCCTTCTGGCATTTCCTGATCAGTTTAAAACACCATGTTCAAATAATAAGGAGTGAAGGAATACATAGCAAGAGACTTATTTTTGTCTAGACAGCATGACCTGTGCCCATGGATGACACACTTGCTAAACTTCCACATCCAAACTTTTTAACTACCCTACTTTCTGTCAAACTTTATTTATGACCTGGTCCTCAGGAGGCATTTCACAGAGCTACTGCCACATGTGCCTCACTTCCCTCAGACTCTAGGTACAATGGCTGCCTCTTTCTCACCAGTATCTATCTTGGGACAGATCAGTAAAATTTTTAGTTTGCGATTTAAGTGCAAGTGCATCAGCTTATCACAGAGATTCTGCCCTACTTGGAGGCCTGTGATCATGCAACTCACCAGTTTTACCAAAGCCTAGTTCCTTTACTCAGGTTGGAGTAAGTATAAAGAAAAAGAACACAAGAAAGAAACAAACTACATTTGTTTCTAGTCTCATTTAATTTTATGCTTCTCTACAAACAAAATCAGCTACATTTCCCTTATAAATTAATCCAGAACCACTAAACCAGCTTTTTTTTTTTTTTCCTCCTAGCAAGTGCAGGTGCTTTCATGTGTTCAGATTTCCTTTCTCTTAGGAAAACTGACTTCAAGAGAACTTTAGTTTTCTTTCTGAATCAGAACTTTTCAAAATTCAACTTGTCAAATTTCCTGTTGGAAATGTTATCCAGATGGAATGAACAAATGCCTGGTTTGGCTTTCTTTGGTCATTTGGAAAGAAACAAGTATCTCACTACTGGATTATTTTGCAGAACAAATTCAACTACCTCATTAATTATTCCACTGGCTTCTACAGGTTTATGATGTTCAGTTAAATTCAGTTTTAGAAAGGATCATAGTCAAAAAATTGTTTGAAAGGTAAATTGAAAGAGTGAAAGATACATTCATTAGGAGTCTTTCTACTTACCTAAGTGAGCTCAAGTCTGAATGTAATGTAACAATCACTCTAAAGCTGAAATTAGCCAGTCATTATTATTCTCATCAATAAAAAAATTAATAGCAGCTTCTCAATGCAGAAATAATCAAGACAAATGCTACATCACATTGTGATAAAATCATTGACACCATCCCGGAGGAGAACCTTCCAGATCTACTTGTCTTGTATTTACATACTTATGGTTTTTAAGAGTCTACAGAAAACTTTAATTTATAAGATAACTGAAACTCAGGTAATGTTACAATTGATGGATTGATACAGTGATAAAGTCAAGGATTTGCCAGTTTGGTTACAAAGTTAAAGAAAACTCCCATACTAAAACTATACAATTCACACTACAGAGTGAATCTTGCCAGGCTGTACCTATCACATTCACGTGGCATATGACAATGTGGCTGATGAAACCTGACACAGTAGAACATATTGGATCTAAAACAGAAATGCAGATTAAACCCTTGCAGACAGTTAAGATGTGACCAAGTAGCATCTTTGTACCATATTTATGGTATAAAGAAGAGAGGTACTACCACCAACTGGCTTTAATCATGATCTTACTATTAAAGCTGTGTAAGCCTTGCAGAAGGGATCAAGTCCTTTAACTATGTAAGAATACTACTCCAGTTTCTCAGTATTGCCTGGGGTTCACTCTTCTCTCAGGTAGTCCTTGCCTCCCAAGAGATTAGATATGTTTTTCAGAGGCATCACCCATAAAAAGTGTCCCAGTTTCAGTATTTCCTCTGTTTGTTCAAATTCACGTGTCCTTTTAATCTGTTGCTCACACCAAGAAAGCTTCCAGCCAGCACTGACAGAAACATGTTTTGCTCTGCTTCAACTTTTCCTGATGAAAGCAGTCCTTTCCTTTTCCCTGAGGAAGCAGTCACTGGATGCAAGTAGGATATTTACTATAATGCAGGGTGCAGGAAGGCATCAGTGTTTCTGTTTACAAAGCAGGATCATCCCCTCTGCTCTGTGTCAGGACAGGAATGCTAAATGGCATCTCAATTACTAAACCTCACTCTGGAAGATTTATGCAGTATTTTGCGCCCAGAAAGGTTATAATAATTATCTTCTCAATAAAGCTATAATTAATTACTGACAAATGAATGTTCCCACTTTTAACCTTAAGTAAGAGGCAGGAATTACTGGATGCCATCTCTTCTCTAGCACTGACAGGTGCAGCACACATGTTTTCAATCAGGTCATCTCAACCACAGTAGCCACTTAGACCAGCCATTCACACTGCAGCAGCATCTTTCCCTGCAGAATAGCAATGGATTCTTCATTTGAATAATTTATGTTTGAGTTTTATAATAGACACTCATCATTAAGTAAATTGAGCTACTGAGTGGACCTTTAGACGTGGATCATCTCTAGCATTTGCCACAAAAAAGTGTTGCTCTGCTACTTGGAAAAAACAGGACTGTGCTATCAGATACAAAATAGCAGCACTAAATTGGATGCTCATCTACACCCTTTTCCAAGCTCTTCTTCTACAGCCATTTTGTGTTTTGAGCATGTCTATTAATTTATGAGGTGTCTGCAGTTGTGGATAGCTGTTAAATAGTTAATAGGAATCTATTGCACTTTGTCCAAGAGCATAACTGCATTCTGTCTAATAAAATTCGCCTGCAGTAAGTAATGATTCTCTCCTTTCACACCTCTCACACTGAATTCACAGTTGTGTAGTTATATATTTCACAGTGTACAGAAGAAAAAGACTGTATAGCTTCTCCATGTATACTCTTCTTATACCACAAGGCTATAGAAAATTTCCAAACCGAACACAGTTCTACCCAAGTAGATAGTTGTAAACACGTATGTTTAACTCACTGAAATAATAAGAGAAATTAATTATCAGATTCAAGGTACTGGTGTGGTTAAGACAAAAAAAAAGCGAACAGCTTGCCTGAGCACAAAATCTCTTACTACAGGTGTTCAAGAAAAGCCTTAAATTGGTCCAGTTTTAATTGGTACCTGGAAGTTTTCTCAAAGACAAATATTTTCATTGTGAAAAGTTGTTACAGAACTCACTAGTTATAGGGCAGTGGAGAGAAACTCAGTGTGAAAAGGTTTTTCTTACTGTCACAACGGCTTTACAGTTTATTGAGAAGCAACTTCATTACAAGAACGCTAATTTTGCTGGATATCAGAGAACCCAGGAGGTCCAAAAGCCATGGCAGTACAAAGTCAGCTCAAAGCAATCTCACCTCACCCGTTATCTCTGCAATGTCCATTTCTCCCACCACAAAGCACATTGGTCTCCACTTTTCCCCCTTTTTTCCACAGCAAAACCTATATTCAAAAGTTGTCCAAGAGAAGAAACAGATTTATAAAGGCAGTGTAATGGGAGTTTTCATCAGCCAAACCACAGTTATTTCAAACTAATTCTCACTTTATTGCTTTTAAAATAGACACAGTGTTTCCTAAAATCTGTACTACCTTCAAAGGAATGCAATTATCACTCTAATTGGGCAGAATCTTTCAGAAATACAGATAAACGACTGAAATTTATGATTTTCCCTTGCCTCTTACATTAGGGGAAGCTGCTGAGGAACCAAAGATGATATTTGACTGAAAAACCTTTGTGCAGTTTATCACTCATTAAAGAAAAATGAACGAAACTTAAACATTTCACTTTCTAAATGTATATTAACACCCAGGTTATTTTATTTGAGAAACACTCATGGCTACACATCCAGAGTAAGATTTTAGACTGATAATTCCTATGTGTATCACTAGATGGCATGTGCCCGATTTGTTGGTGAACTTCTGGTTAGAATTTTTATGCAGAGAAGATCTATGCAAACACTACTCTGCAGCTAAAGACTACTAGGAAAGATAAGACACAGCTTTGAAATCCTCTAATAATTATCCTATTCGATTCCACATTTAGGATAAATGGTTTCAAAACAGACATGAAAACAATGATGTCCAAGTCAAGGAAGAGCTGTTATTACACAAACGCAGCTGGGGAAAAAATTACATTTATAGGATACTTCGAAAAGATGCAATTTACTTATAATTTGCAAGGCAGCTTTCTAGTCTAGATTGTGTATGTGTGTTTGAAGTATATTAAGTGGTCAAAATACAGAATGATTTGGGCTTCACAAACTAACAGTCTGTTTTATCTTTGTTTTGGGAAATACATTTGATCTGTTGAAAGCCTTGGTTAGATATAAAGCATCACATGACTTGGTTTTTTTCTTCTATATTCTGGTTTTCAAATGGAAAATGTAGGCAAGTAAAGACTTTCATTTAGTCAGATCTGGGTCTGGAACAGATAAAAGCGTTTGGGGCTGTGTATACCCCTGATATTACAGATATCTGCTCAGAATCCTTTGAGTAGCCCTAATGGTTTTGCTTACCAAACAAGCCTTTTTAATGTAAGATACATTTGATGATGAAACTCTAGTAACAGAGATAAATTCTTTTGAAAGAGCATTCAATTGCTTGTTCCCAGCTATTCCTTTCTGAAAGTTGAAATGTGTTTAAATCTCTCTGATTTAGACAAATGCCTTTGTCAGCCATATGGATGCAGTCCAACTGTCATGCCCAGCCTGACATCCATGACGTGCAGCCTGCCCAGTTCAGTGCAAGCTTTTGGCATGAGTCTACCCACATCAGCCTTTATCAACCAGCAGTGAGCCCTAAGGTTTGCCACCAGACTTAAACATTGCTGCTTGGTGTAACTTTCCTGCAATGTGCATCAGTGCATGAAAGTGTCTCACATGGGGAGCTGACAGTGACACATGCCAAGACCCCTCCTTCCCTTGCAACCCAGCACCAGCGAACTGCAGGAAAGAATTTTTCTTTTGCTTCTGCACAGCTTGAACCAGCTGCAGTGCAGGTACAATGATCATACAGGGGTCACACTGGAAGAACAAATCTGTTCTGGAGTTATTTGTGAATCCAGCACAGCGTACATTTTGGTCACAGGGAGATCACAAATGGAAAGATCCTTCCGTCTTGAATGGTTGTGTGTTGCATGGCTGTTGTACAGCTTGTCTCTGCTGAAGCAATGTGATGGGATAAATCTTTCGAGAAGCTGTTATAGATTCCTCGGAGGGCATGTTGCTGAGATTTCTTTATTGAAGTCACAAGTTTCCCTTTGCTTGCACATATTCCCTAACACTTCCTGAAGTTTGTCACCTACAGGCTTTCAACGACCTCTTATTAAAATGAATTTGGCATCTTGTGTCTTTGATTTAATTCATTTTTTTGTCTCATGGGCATCTAGAATTAAACAGTGTGACATGCGAAATAAATAATAAAAAAGAAGAGTTTTCTCTATAATTTATCCACTGATCTCCTCTACAAAAAAACCCACCAATTTAACTCTTAACATCAGAGCAGGCTTTTCAGAACACCACACTGACTTCAAAATAAAAATATTACAGGCTCTTTCGAGGATAAACCTGTATTTTTTTCAATAGACTTAACCTCTGTGTGCAGCAATCAATTTTCTAAAGTCTACAAACCTTAAATCTGTGAAACACAGCTTAATGAGAGCAATTTAGAGCTGTTAGTAAAAAATTCCAAAAGGGAATTAAAAAAAACCAAAAAATATTCAGGTGAGCTTGAAGATATCTCCTCTGAATGCACCTTCACTAGCAAAGAACAAAAGAACAAAGAGATTTACTAACGCACATGAAGAATTTCATACAACCCCTGCGGTATCACTTCATCCTTTCCAAAGACTCACATTCCCAGTACCTCTCATTCCCAGAAAACTCTAGCTCACTCTTCTGAGAAGGGAAACACCTACATCAGTCTCTTTCATCTCTTGCCAGTTCCTTCTTTTTCAGTAATTCTTGCTCTTTTTTTTTTTTTTGAAACAAAACTTTTAAAATTTATACAGGACTCAAAGAGCAGTTTCTTACAGTCTTTCTTACATGACACAAAGTAGTTCCCTGTATTCATCCCTCACACTACTCAGGCATCTAGGCTGGTTTCTGTTAGAAATATTTTTCCCTTTGAACAGAAGGTACAAAATTTCCACACTACTGCATTTTTTAGATGAACATATGTACAGAAGGACATGAATTCATATATTACATTTGCTATATCTATATATAAACCATGTTCCAGCCTTTTCATGATTATTTTTAGTTGTAGATTTAAAACGCTCTTTAAGCATACACATGGATACATCAAAATGTAATATCTGCCTTAAGATACCATTGTTCAGGTATGGTGCCACGGTTTCATGTAATACTGATATAAACTTTTTAAAATGAATGAGGCAGATTTCTCTCCACAACAGCAAGTTACGTGATGATGGACAGTGCTGTACAAGACTTATGTGGAATTACTGCAGACTGAGGATTACTAGTCTACTGTTGAGCAAAAGTAAAAAAAAAAAATTCTTATTTTTGCTTCATTTCCCTCCAAAAGAGTTTTTATCCTCTCTTGCAAAATTATTCTTCACACTGGTTGCTTCTTTAGGGGGTAGTTGGCATTTTCCTGCCCACTGCTCTACCCCTCCTCACTCACAGTTTCACACAAAGAGGGAATGAGTTATCCAAACAGCCTTACCTACAGAAAGCCTAGTTCAGTTTTTGCTTCATCAAGTGGGGTGTCTAACCCAACCAACACTGTCCTTATAGGTAGCCTTGAGTGATTCTACAGTGAAGAAACACCCTCCAAACATCAATGTAACTAATAAAACACCATTAATGCAACATGACTCCAAACTGAGTCAGTATCTAAAGAATTGAACCAGAAAAACAACCTCTATCAAGATAAAATTGAGATAAACATACTTTTTACAAGACTATTGTATACCAACACCCACAGCATGGGGGAATAAGCAGGAGGAGTTAGAAACCTGTATCCAGTCAGGCAATTATGATCTGGTGGCAATTACAGAGACCTGGTGGGACAGCTCACATGACTGGAATGTGGTCATGGATGGCTATGTCCATTTTAGAAGGGACAGGTCAGGGTGGAGGAGTTGTGCTGTATGTGAGAGAACTACTGGAATGCATTGAGTTCTGTCCAAAGGCAGCAGAGGAGAGAATTGGGACTTTGTGGGTGTGTATTAGGGGGCAGGCTGGCATGGGTGACACTATTGTGGGTGTCTATTACAGACCTCCAGATGAGAATGAGGAAGTTGATGAGGTCTTCTACAGGCATCTGGCAGCATCCTCACAGCTGCAGGCCCTGGTTCTCATGGGGAATTTTAACTACCCAGATATCTGCTGGAAGACCCACTCAGACAGCCACCCTCAGTCTAGGAGGTTCCTTAAGTGCATTGCTGACAATTTCCTGATACAATGGTGGAAGAGCCCACTAGGAGAAGAGCACTGCTGGATCTTGTACTCACAAACAAGTCAGGTCTGGTTTAAGCAGTGAAGGTTGAAGGTTACCTTGGTTACAGCAACCATGAGATGATGGAGTTCAGGGTGTCGTGTGGTAGGGACAGAATAGCTAGCAGAATCACAACCCTGGACTTCAGGAGGGCCAACTTTGTCCTTTTCAAGCAATTGCTAGGGGACATCCCATGGGACAGGGTACTGGCCAGGTAAGGGAGCTCAGGATAGCTGGCTAACATTCAAAGACTACTTTCTTGCAGCACAAGAAAAGAGCATTCCAACAAGAAACAAGTCAAGGAAGGGAGCCAGAAGACCTGCGTGGTTAAACAGGGAGCTGCTAGGCAAAGTGAAGAAGAAAGCCTATAGGTCATGGAAGGTGGCCACTTGGATTGATTATAAGGCTCTGGTGAGAGAATGTGGGGATGCAACTAGAAAGGCCAAGGCCTCCTTGGAATTAAACCTTGCAAGGGAGGTCAAGGACAAAAAAAAAGGGCTTCTTCAAATGCATTGCAGGTAAAACTAAAACTAGAGGCAAGGCACTTCTGAATGAGGTGGGTGCCCTGGAGACAGAGGATACAGAGAAAGCAGAGCTACACAATACTTTCTTTGCCTCTGTCTATACTTCTGGGGGTTGTCTTGATATCAAGTCCCAGACTGCTAAGACTCCAGAGAAAGTGAAGGTAAGAGAGGAGCTTGCCTCGGTTGATGAGGACTGGGTTAGGGATAAGTTGAGCAAACTGGATGTGCACAAATCCACAGGCCCAAACGGGATGCACCTGCACGTACTAAGGGAGATGGCAAAAGTCATTGCTAAGCCACTCTCCATCATCTTTACTAGGTCCCGGGGAACGGGAGAGGTGCCTAGGGACTGGAAAATAGCAAATGTGACCCCAATACTTAAAAAAGGAAAGAAAGAATACCCTGGTAACTAGAGACTAGTCAGCCCCACCTCCATCCCAGGAAAGGTGATGGAACAATTTGTTCTAGAGGCTTTCTTCAGGCACATCAAGGACAGGAGGGTCATTAGGGACAGTCAGCATGGCTTCACAAAGGGAAAGTCGTGCTTGACCAACCTGATAGCCTTTTATGAGGGTGTAACCAGGTGGATGGATGAAGGAAGAGCCGTGGATGTCATCTATCTTAAGTAAGGCATTTGACACAGTCTCTCACACCATCCTCGCAGACAAACTGAGGCAGCAAACTGAGATTATTGGGTAGTGAGGTAGATCGTGAACTGGCTACAGGATAGAAGTCAGAGTAGTAGTCAGTGGGACAGAGTGTAGTTGGAGGCCTGTATCTAGTGGAGTGCCCCAGGGATCAGCGCTGGGACCGGTCCTGTTCAATCTATTCATTGATGACTTGGATGTGGGATTGGCATGCACTGTCAGCAAGTTTGCTGATGACACAAAGCTGGGTGGTGTTGCCAATGCCCCAGCAGGCTGTGCTGCCATTCAGCGAGATCTGGACAGGCTGGAGAGCTGGGCAGAGAGAAATGTAATGAAGTTTAACAAGGGTAAGTGTAGTCTTGCATCTGGGCAAGAACAACCTCAGGTATCAGTATAGGCTGGGGACTAGTTTAGGAGAAAGGGACCTGGGGGTCTTGGTGGACAGCAGAATGACCACAGGCCAGCAGTGTGCTCTTGTTGCCAAGAGGGCCAACATCATCCTGGGGTAGATCAGAAGGGGAGTGGTTAGCAGATCAAGAGAAGTTCTTCTCCCCGTCTACTCTGCCCTGGTGCAACCACACCTGGAGTATTGTGTCCAGTTGTGGGACCCTGACCTCAAGAGGGATGTGGAGGTGCTGGAGGGAGTCCAGAATAGAGCAACAAGGATGATGGAGGAAGTGGAGCACCTCCCTTATGAGGAGAGACTGAGGGATCTGGGTTTCTTTTGCTTGCAAAAGAGGAGATTGAGGGATGATCTCATTAATATCTGTAAATATTTGAGGGGTGGGTGTCAGGAGAATGAAGCCTGTATCTGCTCAGTGTCATCTAGTGATAGGATGAGGGGCAATGGTTGTGAGCTGGAATATAGGAGGTTCCACATGAATATGAGAAGGAACTTCTTCACAGTGAGCATAACGGAGCACTGGAACAGGCTGCCCAGGGAGGTTGTGAAGTCTCCTTCACTGGAGATGTTTAAGACCCGCCTTGATGTGTTCCTGTGTGACTTGATCTAGGTGATCCTGCTGTTGCAGGTGGATTGGACTAGATGATCTTTCAAGGTCCCTTCCAATCCCTAATGATTCTGTGATTCTGTGAAGAGAGATTATAGAACCTTCCAGTCTAGACTATACCCAAGCTATATCTTTCATGGCTGTAGAGTAGGCATGGTCATCTGTTCTGACCATTGTGGAACCAGTACAGAAGTGTGGCTTTTATATGCATTTTAAAAATTTAACTAGATTATTTGCTGTCATTTTAGGGATGAAACAGAAGGGTTATCAAGTATTTAATGCACAGTGAATCTATAAACAGCCTCAACCAATGTACTGCTATTCAGCATTGTTAATTCTGCAGAAGAAGATCCTGGCTGTACCATTTAATCTCCTCTCAAATATTTACTTTTACAAAAAAGTAGTTACTGTCCAGTGAAACAGCATGCCTGAACACACACAACGGTAGCAGCATCATGAATTCAAGCAGAAATTTTATTATCAAGCAATGAGCTCATGGGCAGTTTAGTGCGATTAATGCATGAAGAAAATCAGGCAACCATAGAGATCCAATACAGAGAAAAGATTATACACATAGGGATCAGAGAGTGTTAGACAGAGGCGCCTGCACACCTCTTGGTGTGTAAGAAGAGTTTATGTTTATTATATAAATTCATTTATATTAAATGAAAGGGGGAAGGCACAGACGAGGCACAGAGATGGCCTCAGAACTTCAGAACCTACTGCAGGAGGACTTCAGAAGATGTGTGGAGTATCAACTTAATACTCAGTTATAAGGGTTCATTGGCACATTCCACAGTCCTTTTGGAACCAGTTGAAATCCAGCCTAGTCTCTGGAAAAGATTTTGGTTGAGTCACACATGGCTGTGAACCCCTTAATGATTTTAAGAACAAACAAAACATTTCTCAAGTGGGAGTAAAATTCATGATGTAGCTTTTATGAGGAGAGGTCTCGGTATTGGGACCATCTCTATTTAACATCTTTATTGATGATCTTGATAAAGACACAGTGTATCATCAGTAAGTTTGCAGATAACACCAAGTCAGATGGGAGTGTTCATCTGCAACAGTATTCAGAGAGACTTGGATAGATTGGAGCGATGGGCCAATGTTAATGGCAGGAGCTTCAATAAGGCCAAGTGCCAGGTCCTGCACTTGGCCCACAATGCTACAGGCTTGAGGAGATGTGGCTGGAGAGCTATGTGGCAGAGAGGCACCTGGAGGCTCTAATTGACAGGAAGATGACTATAAGCCAGCAGTGTGCCCAGATGGCCAAGAAGGCCAATGGCATCCTGGCTTGTACTAGAAATAGTGTGGCCAGCAGGAGTAGGGAGGTTATTGTCCCCCTGTATTTGAGCCTAGTGAGGCCACAACTTAGGTATTGCATCCAGTTTTAGGCACCTCAATACAAGAGAGATGTGGAGGTGTGGAAGTAGGGGCAGAGGAGGGCAACTAAGCTGGTGAAGGGGCTGGAGAATAAATCTTATGAGAGACTGAAAGAGATGGGGTTCTTTAGTTTGAAGAAGAGGAGGTTGAGAGGAAACTTTATCACTCTCTACAACTACCTGAAAGGATGTTGTGGAGAGGCTGGACCTTGTCTCTTCTCACAAGCAATTAGTGATAGAACAATAGGGACTAGGTTCAAGTTACAACAGGGTAGGTTTAGACTTAACACTAGGAAATTTTTTTTCACAGAAAGGGTGGTCAGACAGTGGAATGGGCTTCCCAGGTAGGTGGTTGAATCGCCATCCCTGGATGTGTTTAAAGATCGTTTGCATGAGGTGTTGAAGGATGTGGTTTAGGGGTGAATTTGTAAGTTATGGTAGATGGTTGAACTCTATGATCCCTGGGGTCTTTTCCAATGAGAGTGATTCTGTGAGAAGACCTGATCTAGTCACACAAAACTGTTTGCAGTAGAATAAGAAAAAGAATGCAAAATCCAACCAGCTAATCAGATTTAAGCTGTGCTGCCTTGCTTCTGAGAAAATTCACCCTCAGGCAAATAATCCACTGTAAGAATCAGCTGGCAAGAATGGATGATGCCTCCACGCAGCTCTGAATATTTAGTAACTGGAAAAACACACATTTTGGATAGGTTTGGATTATCTTAATTAGAGCTATAGGTAATAGACCAATGAGGATATCAACACTGACAAACTACCCATTTTCTGGCTTGGTTGGTTCTGCTTGATCAACAATCACAATTGTTGATGCTCTGTTTCTCCAAACTATTTGTACATCTACAAAGCACCCCTTAATTAGACACAAATACCAGTCTGGTAATGCCCCCAGCAGAGATCAGTGTTTTAGTAGCAGTATTACACTATACATTAAATATAAAAATACATTAATACTAAATGCAATTAAGACAGTTTGAACTAATTCTTTGAGCAAGCTAGTTACACAGAAGTAGTTAACAAAAAGTTAAAGGTCAAAACAAAAAGCTACAAAAAAGACTGAGAACGCTTTTGAGTTTTATTGCTCTCAGTACCTTAAAACAGGCTTCTTACTTATAAAACACTCCAACAAGAATGCTCAAAAAAGTATCATTTTTAAGCAAACCTACAGAATAACATATTTAGACTTGTTTTAGGTGATCCACACAAGGAACACTCAACTCCAACAGCTTCAGATAAAAATTACAAAAGCCAATCTCACCCTGATGTCAAGAAATACACTAAAACAAGACAAAATGACAAAATTTGCTTTCAATTTCAGTTACACAGATGACCACGTGTCTACATTAGTTTAAGTAGTATTACTGTAGGTAAAACATCTGCAAATAAGTCCTCTGAAGTTCTGTCTCTGTTAATTTAATGAGTCAGAATGACTAGCATTTCACACAAGGATCTGTTTGTCAAAATTAGGCTTGAGAGTTGGGCAGGGAATGGGCTGCCCAGGGGGGTTGTGGAGTCATCTTCTCTGGAGACATTTAAAACTCTCCTATATATGTTCCTGTGCAACTTGGTCTAGGTGACTAGATGATCTTTCAAGGTCCCTTCCAATCCCTAATGTTCTGTGATGTGTAGAGTCTGGCATCAGACCAAAAACAACTCCAGGTACCTATTAGACAGCAGGGTAGGAGAAAAGGACCTGGGGGTCCTGGTGGCCAGCATGATGACCATGAACCAGCAATGTGCCCTTGTGGCCAAGAAGGCTAATGGCATCCTGGGGTGTATCCGAAGTGGGGGTAGTTAGATGAAGAGTGGTTCTCCTCCCCCTCTACCCTGATGAGACTACATCTGGAATACTGTGTCCAGTTTACAAAGGACACAGAACCACTTGAGATTTCAGAGCAGAGGCACAAGGATGAAGAAGGGAGTGGAACATCTCCCTGATGAGGAAAGGCTGAGGGAGCTGAGTCTCTTCAGCTTGGAATAAAGAAGACTGAGGGGTGACCTCATTCATGTTTATAAATATGTACAAAATACTGTTCAATGCTCATTTGATATCATATTATGTCCTGTAGAGTTCAATTGTAACTAGGACAATGCACACAATACAAAACCTGCTGGTATTTTTTTCTGGACTTTGCTGACTGAATCTAGCCAATGAGGGGAAAACCAGAGAAAAAGGAATAGAGAAATAGGCATCAGGAGATGTACACATGACCACTATGAATACAGGTGCCCATCAATTAATTCCTATGACTGTGCTATGAGTGAAATCTAATTTGCTCAGCTTTCATTGTGTAAACCAGGTGAAAAGAAAATAAATTTGTTCTACAATAAATCAATTTTTCCATACTAAAGGAAAATGAAATTCAGAGTTAAAAAAAACCCAAGATACAAAAAACCTACAGAACTAATGAAAACTCGACAATCAAAATATGGCATTGATTTACTGAGTTGCCCCTACTCTAAAGATGTCTTTCAAGATTTGTTCTCTGCAGATCACAGAACAGAGAGGGGCAATCCTTTGCATGCTACCTGTAGCTCGGTTTTTCTTAAGGGTGTTTTGTGCCTTGCAAACCTGATGAATTTGGTCTAGAAAAAAGTTAATTAGCTTTGTCCTATAATTCTACTCAAATGCAAAACCATTCATTTGCAAACAAATAGGGAGATATTGGTCTAATTACTATTGAAAAATGCCAGTCAGTGGAATACGCCAAATACCTCCATTCTTCTTCCTTGGCATGTAGACAGATCCTTGTTACCACTTACTGCAGAATGGCTCCAGTGCCAGGGTTAAGTCCAGATACAATCTATACAATACAGAAAAAAATCTGATTTACAGAACCAGTTGGGTGTTGTGCTGCTTGAAAAAGCTACAGAAAACATCACATTCTATATTTGGTTCCAGGTCAGGTAAATCTAAATCCCCATGACAAATACATTCAACATCTATCACAAAAACTAAAGAACCACAGAATTATTTCTTAAACAGAATTACCATGAACAGAAACATAATCCTTGTAACTCAACACAGACTATTCACAGGGCAGTATAAGAAGTACGAGAATAATGGTAGAATAAACATTTCTGAAGGAAAACCACCACACAAAAACATTTCTCAGATCAGAGTTCAGGTTAATAGTGCTTCTTGCCAGCACTAGCCACTAAGAAATGTTGAATTATCGGAGCAATGTCAGTTTCGGAGGATTATATTATCTCTCTTAATAGAAGAGTACAGTTTTCTGTTGCTGCTCTTACTTTCATGGAGTATTTGTCTATTTTAACAGTACAAATGTTACTTTTCCATGACAGAAACTGTTTTCTAGAGGGGTCAGCTATATGCAGAAGAGTCAAAAGAATAGGTAAAAAATTCCTTGAAGCAGTGGACAAATTGCATGACTGATTTTTTTATATGTCTAAATATATACATACCTGAGCCCAGCACCTTTGAAAAAAGAATTCTTTAAAATGTTAATTTTGTTTACCAGCAGAGACATGTTTCTTTGAAAGAGATTATGTTGCTCAAAAAGGTATCTTTATCTCTCATACCATAGTAGGTTTCTATTCAACTGTGCAGATATTTTTAGTGGAGCTATACCTGCTGCATATCCCTTCCCTTAAACATCATTGGAAGCTGTATTGTCCCCAACACATGTGTATTACTCCAGCTGAAGTGAATAGAACATGGCTTTTATCAAGGGAAGACCTTACAGGAGTGAAGGTTAAGATATTAGAAATGTGAATATCAAGCTAAATAAAACCGAAAAACATGCTTGGCAAATGTAAACACTGCTTAGAAGTCAAGCAAGATGTACAGCAGAAAGAGATATTTTTCCATTAATATGTTTTCTTGAGGGTAAATTTCAAAATGGGAAATAATGGTCCAGTATCTCTGCTGCTTTAGTTCCATGCACTAAGTATACTGTGTCTACAGAAATGAAGACTATTCTGAAGATGCAGTGTTATTGTACTTTCTGAGGAAAAGCCGAGATGGAAAAGCAGCTGCCTTTCCTGTTTCTTAGTACTGCTTAATGTACTGTTTTCAATCCCACACACCCTAAAATCAAAAGGTAGTGTCGAACAAGTCAGGGTAAATAACCCAGAGTTTTATCATCTATCAAAAACATCTTTGCATGATCACATACAACCCGCAAGTGAGCATAATCAGTTAATTGGCATAACACACAAATAATCTGTTCCATTTCTGTAGAAATAACTTAAGCAAGACTGTAAAAGTAATGCAATGGTTCAAAAAACACATTACTGTTCAAACGAAAATATTAGGCATCTGTGTTTTCTAAATAGGATTTTCTCATTTATCAGAAACAGTTTCTTGCCCAGAGGCTCACAGTATACAATTTTCCACATGGTTTTTGCTCTCTGATAGGAAGTCACTCCCTTGATCTGCACAGCACTACATATTTTCTGTCACATACTTAAATTGTCATAATAAGATCTAAAATGACTCACTGTATACAACCAGCCTATGAGTCTTTCGAAAATATGTTCTTATACGTATAGCTTGTGCTCCAGATTTTACAATATTTCATATCACCACGATTTAAAGAAAAGATAGTACAAGTTTTACATGTGATAGGTCTAATGTATAGAATAATTTAGTTGGATATTGCATTAAACTCCTGCAGAATTTTATGCTTTCATATCTTGCAGTGCTTGAGTAGCTGCAATTAAAGAATAAACCTTTTATCGAGGAAAATAAATTTTCCTCAAGGAAATAATCAAAAGGTGACTGGGGGCTTATCCAAGAGCTTTTCTTGAAAGCCCTTCTCTGTAAGTGCCATAATCCATATCACAATACATACAACAGGTAACAAATACTAATTTCAGGGCATTACCTTGTGTGTTTAAAAGATGTATAGATTCAGTGGTCAAGAACAAGGGTTAGCAGTGGGCTCGGACAACAGTTGGGCTTGGTGATCTTAAAGGTCTTTAACAATGTACATGACTATAAGATTCTATCTCGTTATGACTTATACAAATACGACAGGCAGCTCTGTTCCACTCCACTTTCAGATTTTCAGTATATGAAAGTGGTAGTCACAGCGCTATTTTTACTGTAAGTTTTACAGTTTACACTTATATAATAATATTTCACCCACTGCAGCCGGTGATTTGCATCACATCAAAACCCAAATTCCACATTAGAATTATGGGAATGACCAATGCAAGTTTACTTCTGAAAAAGCACAGAAAAAACAATCTCAAGATATAGACTTGAAGCAGGAACCGCAGAAGAAGATGATCACAGAACATTAGGGATTGGAAGGGACCTCGAAAGCACATCTAGTCCAATCCCCCTGCCAGAGCAGGATCACCTAGACCAAGTCACACAGGATGCTTATAAACCAGAGCCTGTTGTGAAACTGAAGTTAACAATAGTCCTGCTGGTTAGTTATGAAGGCCATTTAAAATCCTTAACCTTGAATTAAAGGGTTATATACTGAGGGAAAAATACAGTGGACTCCACACAATTCAGTGTGAATCAAGCACAAGCCATTGACTAGGTCTTAAGCTTTCCCTTATATACAATCCTTTTTTCCCTACAAATGATCACGTAAGTGATAATGAGTACTGCTATCTCACTCACGAGACAATCACACCTTTTAGCTGGCTTTCCAATTGGTTCTTCCTCTGGTGTGGTTGGCAAGTGGGCAGTTTCCCCTCTCCTGTGCCCAGGTGCCCCATCCTTGTCTCTTTTAGCCTGCTCAGTTATTTTGGCTCCATGGCACCTAGTTCTTCTCTACCAGCAGCAGCACTCCTTAGCTATGATGTCTTAGGTCTGGAGTACCATCCACTGTTTCATGTTACCACAATATACTAAGCTAATATTAAGTGAATTCTAATCTACAAAGAATTTCTTGTGAACATTCACCTTTTTCCTCTTTCATACATCTATTCAGAGCAGGGTGCATTAAAAAACAGTGGTGTATAAGTTTATATTTGGTCTTCCTCCCAGACATATACATAAAACTGCAGTCTGCAAGATCAGTTTGCAGGCACATGTCAGCTCCTTTCCAGCTTTTCTAGCTATTCAATTGGAAGAGTAATGACTAGAATGCGTATATTATTTCAGTGTGGTCATAGGTTTGTTTTTCTAATTCTCTATTGATGGTATATTGACAAGACACTCTGCTACAGTACTGATGATCACATAGTGTAATATAACGTGTAATTGGCTTCACTGTATTTAGAACCAATAGCAATTTAATCAGAGATTTAATTGCTTTGCGTAATTTTCATGATATTGATGATTTGAGCTGTCTTAGTCTACTCAAGTTGTTCTGTAATTTCTGTAATATAATTTTATTCTTTATTGACATAAACACCTTATAACCAATTTAGTTAGCCATTAGATGTATTTTAGACTAGTGAAAATTTAACAATCTACAAAATATGCAAACCTTGAATCAGTAACTAAAAAACCCACATCAGACAAAATACCTTGCTATGGTGACATCTGGTGTAATGCTTGTGTTTTTTAAAGCCATAACATACATTCATTGTCAAATGAACTATGGCAGCATAGATTGCCATAAGGGATCAACAGGGAGAACATTACTCTAGTTGATCAAAACTCATTCTGAGGCCTGGAACCTCTCACTACAGGTCATGGATTAAAGTTCCCTGACTCACCATGAAAACATTAATATAGAAGACAGGCTCTGCAAGTCATAGAATCACAGAAGATCAAGCTTGGAAAGGACCTTGAAAATTCATCTAGTTCAACCACCCTGCCACAGCAGGATCACTTAGAGCAAGTCACACAGGAATATGTTCAGGCAGGTTCTAAACATCTCCAGTGATGGAGACTCCACAACTCCCCTGGGCAGCCTGTTCCAGTGCTCCATCACCTTCACTGTGAAGAGGTTCACTGTCATATTTATGTGGAACCTCCTGTGTTGCAGCTTACAACCGTTGTCCCTTGTCCTATCATTAGATGACACTGAGAAGATTCTGATTTCATCCTCCTGGTCACTCCTCAAGTCTTCTCTTCTCCAAGCTAGAGACCCAGCTCCCCTAGCCTTTCCTCATAAAGGAGGTGTTCTACTCCCTTAATCATCTTCACAGTTGTGACTTGGGTTCTCTCAAGCAGTTTGGTGTTCTACTACAACCGAAGGACCCAGAATTGTACACAATATTCCAGATTTGGTCTTACCAGGGCAGAGGAGAACTTCTCTTGATCTACTAACAACCCCCCTTCTAATTCACCCTAGGATGCCACTGGCCTTCTCGGCCACAAGAACACATTGCTGGCTCATGGTTATCCTGGTGGCCACAGAATCACAGAATCATCATGGCTGGAAAGGACCTCCAGGGTCATCGAGTCCAACTTTTTCTCCTGGTGTCTAACCGCTAGACCATATCCCTAAGCGCTGCATCCACTCGTTCCTTAAACACCTCCAGGGATGGTGACACCACCACCTCCCTGGGCAATCTATTCCAGTACCTAACCACCCTCTCAGTAAAGAGTTTCCTTCTAATATCCAAACTGAGCCTTCCCTGACTCAACTTGAGGCCATTTCCTCTCATCCTATAATTACTAGTTTGAGAGAAGAGACCAACACCAGCCTTGCTACAACCTCCTTTAAGGTAGTTGTAGAGGGCAATAAGGTCCCCTCTCAGTCTTCTCTTCTCCAGACTGAACAACCCCAGCTCCCTCAGCCTCTCCTCATAGGGCATCCTTCCAGCCCCTTCACCAACTTGGTTGCCCTTCTCTGGACTCATTCCAGCACCTCAATGTCCTTCCTGTACTGTGGTTACCAAAACTGGACACAGTACTCAAGGTGCGGTCTCGCAAGTGCTGAGCATAGGGGCACAATCACCTTCCTGCTTCTACTGGTCACGCCGTTTCTGATACAGGCCAGGATGCCATTGGCCTTCTTGGTCACCTGGGCACACTGTCGGCTCATGTTCAGCCAGCTGTCGATCAACACCCCCAGGTCCTTCTCCACCAGGCAGCTCTCCAGCCACTCTTCTCCAAGCCTGTAGTGTTGCTGGGGGTGGTTGTGGCCAAAGTGCATGACCCGGCACTTGGCCTTGTTAAACCTCATACAATTGAGCTCAGCCCATCGCTCCAGCCTGTCCAGATCCCACTGCAGAGCCTCCTTATCCTCTAGCAGATCGGCACATGTGCTTAATTTTGTGTCACCTGCAAATTTACTGCGGGTGCACTCGATCCCCTCATCCAGATAATTGATAAAGCTATTAAACAAGACCGGTCCCAAATCTGAGTCCTGAGGGACACCGCTTGTGACCCCCAGGTCCCTTTCTCCTACACTACTCTCCAATAGATCAGTCCCCAACCTATACTACTACCTGGAGTTGTTCTTGCCCAGAGGCAAGACCTGTTACTTGGCACTCGCCCTTGTTACAGTTCACTAAAATTCTTCCTGCCCAGCTCCCCAGCCTGTCCAGGTCCCATTGAATGGCAGCACAGCCTGATGGGTTGTCAGCCACTCCTCTCAGATTTTGTCATCAGCAAACTTGCTGATAATGCACTCCAATCCCTCATCCATAATATATTAACAAATATATTGAAGAGGACTGGTCCCAGTACCATCCTTTGGAGGAATCTACTAGATACAGGCCTCCAACTCGGTCCCATTGACCACTACTCTCTGGCTTCTATCCTGCAGCCAGGTCAAAATCCACTCCAGTACCCTATCATCCAGACCACATTGTCTCAGTTTGGCTGCAAGAATGCTATGAGAGACTGTGTCAAACGCTTTCCTGAAGTCAAGATAGATCATACTCACTGCTTTGCCATCATCTAGCCACTTGGTTATGTCCCCATAAAAGGCTATCAGGTCATTTAAACATGACTTCCCTTTTGTAGAAGCCATGCTGACTGTCCTGAATGACCTTGATATGCCTCCCTCTTAATCACCATCCATTGCCATGGATGGACACAGGACACTTGGGACTAGACATAAACTTCCAGAACAAGGAATCAAGGAAAAATAAAGTACGTGATTGTGTTCAGAGGACGTTGGGGGAGGCAGTGTTGGAGATGCGCTGTCAAACAGAGGAGAAATAGCTAGGGATTTTGTTTTGTCTTTATTTTTAAGGATCAAAGGACCCCAGTGAGGCTAAAAGGACTGGTAAAACATTACTCAGTCTGACTGTGCAGCACTATTGACATCCACAGCCAAAGGCCTTGGCTGCAAAACCCAGCAAATACACCAGTGAAAAAAGCAGGGCTGGCCTGACCCTCTGTTCTAAGCTCTAGATCTCTCTGAGAGGTCTTTGGGTTATTGCACCATTCACTTTTAAATCTCTGCACTCACTCAGTGATTCAGCCATTCAGACTATGGAAATTTGCCACACAGGAGAATTTGTTTTCTATAATTCCATTCTTTCAGCTCTTATGTCAACCATTAGTACGTCTACAACTAGCACTACCTGTTGCAAAGTCTGTCCACTGTCTTCAATTTCCTATGAACTCAGCTAAGTTACTGCATTTTAATATGTTCTTCAATAATACTCCTACAGGGCACAAAGTGATATACCTGGTGGGAATCTCAACACTTCTTCCCATGGACATGGTAAGCATCAGATTTGCATGTAGTTGCTATCGGAACTAAAATAACACAACCCTCTCCATCTTATTTTTAGAAACTGACTGCCTGAGAAACCCTACGGGTAACATATGCATAACACCAAATCTGTTTCTGAAGGGTTTTGCTTTATTTTTGGGCTACTGTTCAAGGGAAGCTGTTCTTTGCTTTCAGTGGGTGAAGAGAACTAAATGTCGGGTATTCCAACCTTGTATCATTCAACAACTGAATATAATGAGATTGGAAAACAAGATTGATGAGATACAACAAATGTGTCGTGGTAGTTTAATTAATATATTTTTCTGCATGTGTGTGAGAAATCAATTGAGGGAGCAAGCAAGCTGCCAGGCAGGCATAGGCAACATTTATGCAAATAGTGTAGGTCCAAGTACTATTAGATTTTCTTAAAGTATTTTCTCAGTGAAATCCAGGTTAGGCTGAAAAGAGTCCTTCTTCTAGCCCTCAAATATTCATAAAATAGTCTGCAACTTTAATAAGTGTTTTATAAACAAACACTTTCAGGAATTACATAAATATCTATTCACGAATAAAATTGTACCAAATTTTGGCCTGCTGTGCTCTATAAACCTAAAAAAAAAAATCTCCTTAGAGAACTAACTTACCAAACTGTCTTTAATTACACTTATGGAGCACATGGGATATTTTAAAATACTCAGATATTTATTTTATTTTTAAAGATATCTCTGGCTAGTGGCTGCGGTTATTAAATTAAAACTGTGATCGTTACAATTTAGAATAGAGTGTGGTTCTCTGTGGCTTCATTGAAGTTCTTAAAAACCAAAGTAATGGGAGTTTTAGAACGTAAGGAGATGTCTTCCTTTTTATGGGTTCAGTTTTAATGCATTTCTACTTAAAGGAAAATAATACGTTTCTTTGAAATAAAACTGTTAGCATTTTGATGACTGAGACAACCTGCTAAGCTATAAGGAGATACCGAAAACCTCTTACCTAATTATGTTCTACCTGTCAAAACACAGTTGCTTCAACTACAGTATAGAAGCTAACCACATTGGAATGGCTAGAATGTGGTGTAATTTGGGAACCAAATTCCAGTTGTAGCACAACTATCTACAACTATCTACAGCATCAGAAACTTGATTTGAAAGTAGAGGATACTCTGCCACCACTCTGCAGAGTGTCTGTTAGAATTTCCTTTCATTCACCACATTAGATTCATAGTGATAAACAGGACATGAATATAAAAACTTTTAGCAACACAAATAAAGGTTTTCTTTAGCCACTTTTTCCTCAACTCTTTCCAGCTTTGACTCTATTAGCAAGTTTTTTCACCACTATTAGCATAACAATAGTGTACACATACCATTTCCTCCAATAGTGTATTTACAAGACATTCACAGAAGTATAAGTATAGATAGTGTTTCTATATGTGATGCATACAATAAGCAAAGACGCAGGTAACCTACTGAGGTTGAAAACATGGACTGAAAAACCAATGAATGCAAACATTCCAAATATATTCTCTTTTTCTCCTTTAAGTGCATTGAAATACGACTCTTTTTTTCAAGTAGCTCTAACCCATCCCTGACAGGCAACACTTCTAGGTATAAAGCAATTTTCTCTTTTTTCCAACCCTGTGACAAACTCTCTGCAGCATTATCTCATCAAGATAAACAAACACCTGCCAGGAGTTAGCACCCATCTGATAACAAACCCATAATGATAAAGGCTACAATCAATTCTCATCAAATCTTGCTCTAAGGTGATCTCGAGTTGCTGTGACATATTGTATCAAAAAGTGCAATTGTGCTGACTGTGAAAACTCAGTTTCAACTGCTGGCCATCAAGCCATTAGAAACAGTAGAACAAAACCACTCAGATTTTGATGCTTAATGGAAATCTCTGTTCAAAACTCAATTTCTTTTGTGGTTAGGTAGAGTTTTCTGTACCATGCGGAAATATTCTCCACAATAATGTTCTGAAGAATGCCCTACAAGGAATAACTTTCATAAAGAAAATAATAAATCCCCTTTTTTTTTTTTTCAGAGGGACCCAACTACCATGACACTTAGAGCTTTCAGAGTTTTCTTTGCTTTCACATAAGAGCGTTTATGAGTTGCCTTATGATCAAGCAGACTGGCATTATCAAGTTTCATTGAGTATCCTGAACATTGCACCATTTCCAGGGCACCAGGTAGCCCTTGTAGTCAAGACGGCCCTTGTTGCATCTGGCATTTCCCATCAGCATCACCCTCATTTGCCACTGTGGTTCCCTTGTGGTATTACGTATTTCTCTTACACACATAGGGGAAATCACAGAACTTTAGGGATTGGAAAGGACCTCAGAAGATGCCCCTGCCCAATCCCCCTGCCAGAGCAGCATCTCCTAGATGTAAATTGCTGGGTGTTTTGTGGTGGGGTGGGGTTTTTTCT
>VXBP01000438.1:120891-223908 GCA_013400115.1 Rhinopomastus cyanomelas | reverse complement strand
TGTGGCAGCACAGAATGAACAAACTCAAAGGTGAAGTGTATTTCAAAGTGTGTGTGTGTGTATTTGTATGTGACATACACATCTAGATGTGCATGTAAATATACACACACACCCCAAGAAGTTTATCCTGGCATGTTTTGATTCCTTTTACCATGTTCAAGCTTAAGTTTACACAGTTACCAATGAATCTTTGTGCATCTATGATGAGGTTCAGAGCATCAGGACTGGCATGTCAAGGGCAGCCAGGTAGAAACACCAGAGGAACAAACAAGAGGTATGTGATGCCTGTGTTGCAGATTCAAGCAGGTTTTTTTGTGGTTGAGAATCTGAGCTCCAGACCTTCAATGATCTCCTCCACTTCAACAGCCCAGTAGCTCTTTCTTATGACAGCCCCAGGTTTAAGCAGTCACCTGGAATGGGATGACTGAAGTCCTTCCACTTCTGAGATCTTTTGTCTCATAGATAGCTTCCACTTCCAGTAACATGCCCTACTCACAAGCCTAGAGGGGAGGAGCAGAGAGGGTGAAGTGGAGTTGCTATTCAGGAATACAACATTCATGGACTCAGAATGGAAGAGACCAATAAGTTCTGATGAAATTTATTAAGGCATGAATTGTTTGAGAGCTTGTCCAGGTAAGAGATCCTAAAAGGTAATGAACAAGTTTAGTTTGTATGAAACAGGGAAACACCAGAGGGGTTTTTCTGTAATATTCCATAACAGCTTGAAATGTGGACGCCAATCAAATTAAAAGGTCACCAAGTATTCACAGCCATTTTCTTTTTGGTTTAGACCAATTCCAAGATACTCAAGATGCTTCAGCTTTCAAGATATTCTTGTCCTGTCATTTGAGACCAAGAATGGCCATTCTTCTTCCTTTTTAGAAATACAAATTGCATTACAAGTAGAAGATGGTCAGGCAGGGTGGTACTTAGCAGCTCTAGACTCAGCTCCAAACTGAGAAATTCATTACACAGGCTATTTACTAGTTTCTCCAAGGACCATCCCCTATGTCCCTCAAATCAAAGGTTTAGTTGATGCAGTCTAATATTAAGAAATGAAGATGGGAATGGCAGATGTAAGGTGTACTGCTTCAGGTCCAAGGTCAGGGAATGTAACTTAAAGTCAGCTCTTGTCAATACAAGTAGAAGCTTCTACCAGTCTATGGCCTTGAACATGAGAACAGGAAACTCCATCAGCATGTTTCTGCATTTCAAAGTGAGAACACATTTATTTCTTGATTTATGTAAGATGAGACAAGGTAGTGTGAAAGATTTTGGGAGGGAACCTTATCAGAAACACTTCTGCAGACTATAAGTCTCGATAAATCCAGCAACTTTATGAATTAAAAATATTGTTGAAGGTAGGAGGGATTTGCATTCATGCTGACAGCTTCTGTATCAAGTTCAGCCCAGTGGGAATTGAAACCGCTGAGATATTAAACCTTGAAAAGAGGGATTTATAATGGGAAGGCTGACAGAACTTTAATTATAGCCAGTAGCACTTTAAGCATACTTAAATGTACTATGTTTTTATAAGGACATTATGAAATCCAAAGGGATAGAGGTCACAAACTAGATTGTACTGGAGAAACCACTGGAAATTTTCTAAGCCTTTAGGCCACTTTTTGGCTCATGTTAGCTGACTGAGAGACAGAAAGTCAAGCACCTGAGTATCTAGGACTATTAGACAACAAGGTCACATGTTTCTAAAATTATGTTCCCATCAATATCCACATGTTTTGTTTGTCTTTTTTTATTGGGAATGTACAGCTGGTACATTCCCAATAAAACACATGAAGAAGCCAAAGTTATACAAACACATGAAGAAGCCAAAATAAGGATAAAGGATCTCTTCCTTGGTTGGACAGCTTCCTGCCATGCCCACCTCGCACACTGCAGTGCTGACAGCAACACACAGCATCACCAAGGCTCTGCTATATTGCACCTCTGTGAATTACCCATTGTCATTGTCACACCTCACGTTGTTTGATGCTCTCAAAAGAGCTGAGCATTGCATGAATAAACAAGCTGTGTGTAAACACCTGTTTTTAAAGAAAACTTTTAACACTAGAGAAAGGAGGGAGATTTACACCCCTGGTAAATTCACTTGTTGGGCTGTGTACAGAGCAGCACTGTAGCAAACATATCAATCACAGCAGCAAGTTTAGAACATGAGACCTAAAATCAGAAGCCAACAAATCTGTCTCCTGAAGAGGTCACAGTGATCAGTCATATGTCAGTATAAAGGACTAATTTCAAACCTCCAATGGACTGAATCGCTTTCAGGTCATGAAGAATCTGAAGGACTACAAAAGTTAGTTTGTATGAATCAGTACATGTCCAAAAATTCCAAGTTCTCCAAGGAAGCACCAACAAAGAGTCTTATGAATATACATTTATTTGTGTATTGTGTGACAAACATTAAAATAATCATGGAGTGGCCAGGGTTGGAAGGGACCTTAAAGATCCTGTTAATCCTCTGGTCCACCGCCACCCCCAAGCCCTTCTCCTCAGGGCTGTCCTCAATGGTTTCTCCTCCCAGTCTGTGTGGAATTGCCTCGGCCAAGGTGCAGAACCTGGCACTTGCCCTTATTGAACTGCAGGCAGTTTGCAGGTCGTACAAGTAAAGACTCTCTGGAAGGCTCAGCACTCCCACCTCAGCAAAGGTTACCAGAGGAAGTAATCATAATCATAGAATAATCATAGAATCATCATGGCTGGAAAGGACCTCAAAAGATCATCATGTCCAGCCCTCATCCCAACAGCTCCCTAACCCCTACACCATGACCTAAGTGTTCAAGTTACTCAGTGTTTAAACATCTCCCGGGATGAGGAGTCCACCACCTCCCTGAGCAGCCTGGTCCAGTGCCCAAACACTCTCTCAGGAAAGAACTTCTTCCTAAGAGCCTCCCCTGACACAACTTGAGGCCATTTCTCCTCATCCTGTCTGTCATTAGGAATTTGGAAGAGACCAGCACCACCCTCGCTACAACCTCCTTTCAAGTTTTTGTAGAGAGAAGAAGGTCTCTCAGCCTCCTCTTCTCTAGACTAAATAACCACACGTCCCTCAGCCACTCTTCAGAGGGCCTGTTCTCCAGCCCTCTCCCCAGCCTCGTTGCCCTGCTCTGGCCCCGCTCCACAGTTCTGTCTTCTGCTCCTAACGAGGACCAAGACAAGACTGAATGGGTTCCCAGACATGTCTTTTGTCAAAGAAAGGGAAGACTGCTGACAGGTTCATAGAGAGGCTGTTCAGCTCAGTTATAAAAGTTGGGGGGGGGGTTAAAGTCTTGTATTTAGTGAAAATGTTTTCTAAAAGAGAGGATGCTCGGGCTGTTTAACACTCTAATCCCAAGTTATAAATATCTTTAATAAGTCAACAGGTATATTCGAGAGAAGGAGGATATTTTCAATTTTTTATAGTATCTATTATGCCCCTCTCTTGGCTCTCTGCAGACAGAGCCGACAGGTAAACACACGCTGCAGTTCTAGGATTAATTGCTTAAACACTTCATACAGAGTGAAACCCGGATCTACTAGCAAACACTTGTGAAAGGCAGACGAGACAAAGGGTCCTCTACGATCCAAACACCTGACACTGAAATATGCAAAATCACTCTGGGTGTCCTTGCTTTGACAAATGCAGATTAAGGGTCTCCTGGGATCTGCATGAACAATTCACCTCCCTTACAAACAACGATGTGCAGCTGATAGTGACTTGCAGCTGTTACCACTGGTATTAGCTAGTCTGCGAGTGCTTAGGCACCTTACAATCTCAAGGTCCATGCTTTTTGACCAAAGTTGGGTCAGAAATATTGTTCCTAAGAATAATTTTTAATTCAGCAAAAAAGTATGTTCACATAAAAAAAAAAAATCAGTACTTATGAGTAAAGAATATTCTGTGCCAAGGATTTGTAACGTGTAAGCTTCAAGAAGCAGGAATGTTAATGGAAAAGACCCATCATTCCCCTTTGTACTACTACTGCAGTACCACTGTGTCTACTGTTGTTTCCAAGTGTTTAGAGATACCAAACAGATGAGACAAAAGCACAGAGACAGAGTCAGGAGACGAGGGATCTAATCAATGATGCATCAAGGACCTATTCTTATTTCTTTATTCATTTGTTTATCCATTATTATTACCTTGGGATGGTTAAAAGACACTCATTTATCAACTCTCCTTATTGCCAGTCAAAGTTTGTTCACTGTGAGAAGCATGGGGAATACAAAACAGATTTTGACTGTGGCAACACTTGCAGTACTAGCTACCCTCCTCCTGTCTCTGAACACTGTGAGCCAGCCTGACTCACGCTCCTGCTGTCTAGACCATACTATGGAAATATATAAGTAGATTTTACTGCATTTTGGCAAAAAGGTGTGAGTTGAAGTATGTAGGACTGTGCAGGGCTGGGTTGCAAGGCTGGAGAAAATGCAAACACATTGGTCCTTCACAAAAGGTTGCAAAATGTAGGAGCAGTAGTACAATCATGCCCCATCACTGAGAGCAGAGACAGATAGGAATCACAAATCATAGAATGGTTTGTGTTGAAGAGACTTTGAAGATCATCTACCTCCAACTCCCTTGCTATGGGCAGGGACACTTCCAGCTAGATCCGGTTCCTCAAAGAACTGTCCAACCTGGCTTTGGACACATCCATAGCTTCCCTGGGCAACCACTTCAAATGTTTCACCACCCTTATAGTGAGGAATACCTTTCTAATTTCGAAATCTGCCCCTCATCTTGTCACTACAAGGGCAATGCTTTTAAACTGAAAGAGGGTTGCAACTAGATGATCTCCAAGGTACCTTCCAACATACCACATCTAAGAAACTTCAAAGGGAAACATAGAATCACAGAATCATTAGGGATTGGAAGGGACCTCCAAAGATCATCTAGTCCAATCCCCCTGACACAGCAGGGTCACCTAGATCAAGTCACACAGGAGAGTCTTAAACATCTCCAGTGAAGGAGACTCTGCAACCATCTGGGCAGCCTNAATACTCCAGATGTGGTCTCACCAGGGCAGAGTGGGAGAAGAACCTCTCTTGATCTGCTAACCACCCCCCTTCTGATCCACCCCAGGATGTTATTGGCCCTCTGGGCCAGCCTCTTCTCAATGTCATCTAGTGACTGGACAAGGGGCAACGGTTGTAAGCTGGAACATGGGAGGTTCCACATAAACATCAGAAGGAACTTCTTCCCAGTGAGGGTGACAGAGCACCGGAACAGGTGGGATATTCCACTGATTAGAAATTGTTCAATATATAACAATAAATGCAACTATAAACAAGTGTGTTGTAGGTAAGATATGAAGAATGCTGCCAGCTCTCAAGCACCAATCTCCTGGAGGAAGAAGTTCAGGTCTCCTTTGAGAGTTCAGCATTGTCTGCTTGCTTTTTCCCTTGTGCCAGCTTCAAATATTTGGCCAAATAGAAAGTCAAGACATGAAAATTTCCTACTGTTTCTCCTCAAAAGTGGAGGACATACAACGAAATCAAAGAATGAGGAGAGACAGTCTATGGGCTAAAAGTGGGTGAGAAGGTAAGGGGGAGAAGGGCAGATAAGGAGGGGGAAAGGGAGGATAAATGAATAAGCAGGAAGGAGGCAAAAAAATCTTATGAGCATCCATGAGAGCTTGGAACCAGCAGGCATCTGGCAAGAGCTCGTGATCTTTTAAACATCAAATAATATTTAATGCATGTGATAGTCACCATTGCTGAAACAGTATCTTTGGCACCTTCCCTCTGTTTTAGGAAGACTTGTAAAACATGACTTCACTACAGTGACTGGTTTTAGGTCACAACTGCGGAAGAAGTTGACCCAGTACTGCTGTACAGGGAATAACTTCTGGTAAGTGGAAGAGAAGAGTGAGTAGACCATCCCTGGGAACTTCCTGCTACTAGAGAAATCCTCAACTGCCATTCCCTGAGGAGAATGCTGTGATTTCTGAACACATACAGACTTTCATGCAAGACTGGGAAGCAGAACTATCATCCTTGCCTGTAAGTCATCACACTGCTCTGGAAATGGGGGAGAAACCCCAGTACTGCATGTTTAGAGAGAGAAAGGAGAATCATAGGATGGTTTGGGTTGGAAGGGACCTTTAAAGGTCATCTAGTGCAAACCTCCCACAGTAAGCAGGAACTTCAAGAGCTGAAGTTGCCCTCTAGAAATTGCATTAGGTCCCCAAGTTGGTGAATTTCAAAGCAACTTTTAGTTAGGCACAGCTGAAAGACACAGCTAACAGCTCAACCTTGGGTAGAGCCTGTTATCTCTTACTTGGTGCTGCCAGCCTTCAGAGGGCAAGTGTGGGAGATGTCTAGAAATGAATTGGACCTTGCAGGTCCAATTTCCTGCAGAGGTCAAGCTGCAGTAAGTTATCCTATGGCTGAGGAATGGCACAGAGAGCTCTCCACTCATGATGCTAAAGGGAAGGCTGCCCCAGAGGAGCGGGTGAAGAAACATAGAGATGAAATGTTGGATTAGCTGAGAAGGGTTGGGCCTGGTGTGTACTTGGATGGGAGACAGTCTGGGTACACTGGGTGCTGTAGGCTTACCCTGCTCCAGCAAGGGGTTTGGGCTTCGATGATCTTTTGAGGTCCCTTCCAGCCTGTAACACTCTGCGATTCTGTGAAGCAGGTCAGCTCAATACATCTCCGGTCTGTCCCACAGTGGTCATGTTGTGTCTTAGATGTGCTGCAGCAAAGTGATGAACTAGTTTCTGAAGCCTCACAAAGCTGCAGTTTAAAGGTGAGTTATAGCTCTCCATGATCATCTAGCAGATAGAATCAAACATGGCTTTTCATAAGCTCTTGACCATCCTTCCTCAGTATTTTGAGGGAGATGAAAGCACCTTCTACAGTTGATCAAAGCAGTTGGGCCAGTGTTTATCTTTTCCTTTTACTATGTGTTTGATTTGGCTGAGATGCAGTTGCTTCTCTTCATGACAGCTCTCGTAGGGCTGTTATGAAGTGTAGGAAGTGATACAGAGCTCTGGTGGGCACCTGGCCTCCAGCCAGGGGCAAACCACCACTGACAAGCAGAACCTAGGAAAGACTAGTCACAAGCACCAGTGTTTGAAAGCCCTTGGCACCTGGGCTGTCCTTTGAGAAGATGTCTCCCATTTTAGCAGGCAGTAAAGGAAGAAATGAGTAAAGAAAAAGAAACACTGAAAAGAAAAGGTGGAGGGGAATCAAAAAGCCAAAGGAAAGGGTGAGTACATAGGATCAACAGAGGCAAAGTTAGATTGAGGACATCAGGAGAGGTTCAAGGACCCTTTCTGACGACTTAAAAGCAAACTGGAGGACACAGCAAACTTTGCTGATGAAAACAAAACCCATTGTACTTGCCCATGCCATCAGCACTTCTCTCCCTGATGCTGTGTGAACTAACATCCTCCTCTAAAACTGCTCATTAAAATGGAAGCTACTTTCTCATTCTCCAAGGCAGGACACTACGATAAAGGGTAACTATCTCAACTGGTATCTTGGTCTGGTGCTATAAGTTACTCAGGTTAAAAAATTACCTAATAAATGCTGGTTTTTCCCCCCTGAACAAGAGCATATTGTTTAACTTAGAGGATTGCTCTCTGGAAGCTTGTGAGCAAGTAGGCTCTATTCAGAGCTGGTGTCCTTCCCCTCCATAGTCCTCTGTGGAGCTCAAGTGCTAAAGGCTTCTTTAACATGTTGTACATTTTCTCATTTTTTAAAATTTAAATATGCAATTTACAATTCTGTTTCTGTGTTTCAATATATATCATAAAATTAGTTATTCCACAATCCTGTTTGAATTTTTCTAGTTTGCATATCAAGTGTTTCTCTTATTTAAAAAAAGATCCTTGGATTTCGCTCCAATAAAAACAAAGGAATCCTTAATATTGACTGCTCATATCTTTGCATTTTTCAAAGCACCACCTTCCTTTGCAGTGTCTGAGCAGCCTTCCTTTAGGATTTTGCTTTTTAAAATGTTAATGACTCCCTCCTGCTAGGAGATGACTGTTTCTGGGCAAGTTTGTCAATCAGCATTGTATTTGTATAGATACAGTATTAAACATTATACATTTACATGGCAAATACAAACCATACCAATCAGTCAGTCTGGAGAGTTCCCAGTAATCTGTGCCTCTACTTTTCATGGCCCGAGGGAATCATATGAAAGAGATCTGTGGATGTTCATTCAAATGCAAATCTGAATTTCACATCACCCTTACTTGTGACCCATTTGTTTTTGCTTTCCTTGTACATTCAAGCATTCAAGCAAATACATGAAATATTATAAGCACCAAACAATGGAGACATGTCTGGTCTAATCCAGCACTGACCAGAGTCCTGCTTCAAGCAGAAGCTTGGTCTAGACGATCCTCCACCAACATTTGTATTATTTCATGATCCAGTGATTCTGAAGCTAACGTGCACACTCTTCTACAGCCACAAAACCAAGCAGTAAACTCTACCTTACATTCTAGCAAATTATCAAAACCAAAAGCAAGTGAATGTGAGTAGCCACAGCTTATTTTTCTCAGGACTGCAAGTCCACTTTGACCACCAGTGAGTCACACTGGACTGGCAAGATACCTAAATAAGCTACACAATGAAAACTGTATTTTCACGGAGCTGTCAAGCTGAAGGAGTTACCACACTTAGAGAAGAGCAAAATAAATTCCTGCATCTTAAAAGGGGAAAACATTGTTGAGCAGCTACTGATCTTTATGCTGCGTTCATTGCTACTGGAAAATTTGATGTAAGAGAAAGTTTGCACAAAGACAAATAAAAAATGGTATAAAACATGGCCAGCTCTAGGGATTGTGTTCCAGGGAATTGCACTGGATTGGAAGGAGGTTCTTACAAAGTTTGAGACCAAACTTAGTTAATGTTTTAGAGTCTGAGTTAGTCAGGCACTATACATGTCCTCACAGAATCACAAAACATTAGGGATTGGAAGGACCTCAAAGGTTCATGCAGTCCAATCCCCCTGACACCGCAGGATCACCTAAACCAAGTCACACAAGAACACATCCAGGTGGGTTTTAAATATCTCCAGTGAAAGAGACTCCACAACTCCCCTGGGCAGCCTGTTCCTGTGCTCTGTCACCTTCACCATGAAGAAGTTCCTCCTCATATTGATGCGGAAGCTCCTGTGTTCCAGCTCACACCCATCGCCCCTTGTCCTATCACTAGATGACATTGAGAAGAGTCTGGCTCCATCCTCCTGGAGAAAAACCTCTCTTGATCTTCTAACCACCCTTCCTTCTCATCCACCCCAGGATGCTGTTGGCCCTCTTGGCCACAAGAGCAAACTGCTGGCTCATAGTCATCCTGCTGTCCACCAGGACCCCCAGGTCCCTTTCTCCTGCACTGCTCTCCAACAGGTCAGTTCCCAGCCTATACTGGTACCTGGGGTTGTTCTTGCCCAGATGAAATACTCTGCACTTACCCTTGTTAGAGTTCATTACATTTCTCCCTGCCCAGCTCTCCAGCCTGTCCATGTCCCGCCGAATGGCAACACAGTCTGCTGGACTGTCAGCCACACCTCCCAGCTTTGTGTCATCAGGAAACTTGCTGACTGTGCACTCTAATCCCTCATCCAGGTCATTGATGAATAGATTGAATACTGTTGGTCCCAGTACTGACCCTTGTGGGACTCCACTAGATACAGGCCTCCAACTAGATTCTATCCCATTGACCACTACTCTCTGGCTTCTATCCTGCAGCCAGTTCATGATCCACCTCACTACCCGATCATCCAGCCCACACTGCCTCAATTTGGCTGCGAGGATGTTGCGTGAGACTGCGTCAAACGCCTTACTCAAGTCAAGATAGACCACACTGACTGCTCTGCCACCATCCATCCACCTGGTTATTCCCTCATCAAAGGCTGTCAGGTTGGTCAAGCATGACTTTCCCTTTGGTGAATCCATGCTGATTGTCCCTAATGACCCTCCTGCCCATGATGTGCCTGGAGACAGTGTAAATGAGACTGTGCTGAAACGACACTGACTGGTGGCACAAAGTTGTGCTACACATCAGGAAAAAGAAATGTTGCAGCATTTTACAGAAACAGCTAAATGACTCTGGAGAGTGCAGAAGAGAGAACAGTTTGTTAATTAATTGTGCAAAGTGATTCACTGAGGGATGAACACCCAGAACTGCTTTAACACCTGTAAGTCTGATGGATGGAAACAGCAGAAGAGAGAGGGCTGTGTGCAGCAATGACACACATTACAGCTTTGTGACTTTATTACCTATAATGCATCAAATGAAGAACTTCTAACTTCTCTCCGTTGGTGTTCTTAATGTAATTTAGAGTTTCAGGTCACATGACCAAGAAATGACTGCACAATTAGTAAAGTAGCCAAAGGTTCCATTTGGAAACTGCAGCAATTCATATTAACAGAGTTTCCTGGACTTCAAAAAACCAGTTTTGCCATGAGCTGCAATCTGCCCCCTGAAAAACGAATGAAATAAAATTTGAAATTAAATAAATATGTGAATATGCACATACACATAAAACTTGAAGTATCTCATACAGCACCACATACCCATGCCTGGGCAACCTAACTGTGCCCTGCATGAGCTGGATGGCTCTCTAAGCGCCACCGACTGTATTGTCTCAAGGTGGGATTCAGTGCCCTAAGTTATTCCATAGTGTGTGTGAGATCTACAACATGTTGCCCTGACTCACAGGACAGTTGTCTTGGAGGCTCAGAACAGTTTAAAATGACATTCTATCTAGATGGTACTTGTATTGACTGTAATGGAATTGTTGTGGTTTGAATCTGAGCGGTGTTCTTGCCTGAGGAATTGGGAAGCAGCTGTGGTTAACTTATGATGTTCAGCTTGGAATTCCAAGCTCTCTCTTAGTTTCAGCATTGGCCAATAGGTGACTGTGAACTAGTATGACTGGTTTGAAGTTTCCTGTTTCCATTTTCCTGCTGCTTCTTCACTTTTGTCTTCGTTTGGAGAACAACCACATTGTCACTAGAGCCAGGCACAGGAGACATCTTGCCCTTGGAATGTGGTGAAGAAGAGAGTGGAAGCTTGACCTCCAGAGATCAGCTGAGGAAAGGTTTCACCTGCGATCCATGGTTTGCTGAAATGAAGAATCTTTCCCTTATTCATGGTCCTTAGGAATCAGGATCCTGGAAATGGAAGAATGGCTCGGAATAGCATGGAACAGGGAACTGGCTCTTAAAATACCTCTTGCCACTGAGGGATGTATGCGTGGACTAAAAGATGGACATCATGTTTCCAGAAGGGAAAAGAACTGCTGGAAGTCTCTTCCCTTTTAGGAGGTGGTGATACCAGCTTGGCCCAGTTGTGTCAGAACGTGTGACTAATCTCTACATGTCTTTGTGTTGGGGTTTGTATGTGCATTGAATTAAATGTCTCATGCTGTTTTTCCTCAAACTAAGCTAGTCCTTGGTTTTGTAGTCCACTTTTGTATGTGGTTTTGAACCCTCCTCGTTTTGTCTTGTTTCAGCCCATTAACACATTAACTAAATTAATTGGTGAATCTCAGACCTGATCAGCTGATAAACTGATGGCATAACCAATGAGGAGTTGAAATGAAGCCTTGACAGGAATATAAACAACAAGCTTCTATATAGAAATCTCTGCTTAGAAATTGAAGGTTGGGTGCCTGTAGTCTGGAAATTAATTCCCAGATGAGAGGAGGATCGCATCGCCTAAACACTGGTACCTACTGCTCTTCTAGGCACCGTGGCATATCAAAGTTGGTCTTCACCATGCTGGATAGAGTAGTTTTTCTGTTAGACCTGGATGTAATGTGTGAGGTCAGGGTAATCATGTTTCTAGTACCACAAGGCAAGTCAAACTGCATTACTGGCTGCATGGTCATGGATCACATCAGGAGTGAAAATTCACATCAGCAAATAATGCAACCAAAAAAGGAGAAGTAGTTCAAGCAAAACAGTGGTTGCTGAGATGTCAACGTTATTACTAAAACCTCTTACTTTGGATTAGCTATAGATAGGGCTGGGTCTTAGATACTTATTGAGAAGCAGGCTAGATGTGTGGCTGATGTATATTTGCCAGGGATGTTTCAGTCTGAAAAGAAGCCTAATTCAAGCATGATCCTTTCTGTCATCACATTTTTGTGCTAGAAACACAAGTATGGCAAGTGGGGGACTACAGTAAGATTTGCACTGGAAGCATGCTCCTGCTCCCAACTAAAATACTGTTGTACACACTTCCATGATCTAGCTTGTCTGAAAAGATAGAGCCAAAAGCTTTCCATCTGCTAATTGTCCCTTCCCTCCAGAGGGAAAATGGGAGAAACTGAAAAGGAAGAGCTTGTCCTTACTGTGTGGAATTAACAGAAATGAAGTTTTTCATTAAAACTGTGCGTTGTCAGTGCAACCTTATTTTTCTAGGGGGAAAAATAGATCTTCAACCAGCTTTAGCTGTTTGCTGTATTGCCCTTCTCTGCAGCATTAGAACAGAATTGCTCCTGGTAGCACGGCTCTGACCTTCCACAGGGCAACAGTGCGATCCTCTCTGATAAATGCTGCTCTCTGCCGTGGTACAGAGCTAAATTCTCCCTGCTCTTAATTAGCTGCACATATCTCATTAACGAGCTTTAAATCAAAGCCAGTCAAAAAGTGGCTACTGTCTCCTCTTGCAGGAGGGAATATTTCCTCCCTGTTACCCTTAGAGAATCACTAAACAATCAGCAAAGGAGATTTCAGAATAATGTGTCTCCTTGTCCCCTAAAGCTATGCAAATGATCTTTTTTATAACACTTTTCAATCTAATTGACACTTGTAATAAAATTCTGCCTGTACTGATCAATCTTACCTTAAAGTCATCCCACACCATCCCTTTAAGTAGTGCCCTTCAATTAAAACTTCCACAAGGCTATGAAGGCTGTAATAATCCACTTGTAGGGAGTGGGAGTTACTTGTTGCTCTGAGGATTTCATTAAGGATATTTAAGACTACATATTCTAGGGCAGTGGCTGTGTGAAGGGAAATTTGTGAGCTTATGAATTCCACATGCTGTTTAATTATGTCCAGAAGTCCACTGCATGGACTCTGCAAAAACCATCCCATGGTTTCAGAGCAGAGCTCTTTTCCCTGTTTTCTGCAGCAGGAAGCTCCAGATATATCTTCACTTGGAGCATTCCACCATTGCACTTCAAAATAATGACAGAAACCACACTCTGTCAATAAGTGAAATACTCTTTTAAGCAAATAATCCAAATCACATCATTCTAGATTGATCATCACTTGAAAATGCCAATTAATTATTCTGTGCAAGATGAATCACCGTCAGCCACATCCATTTTCAAGAAAACTGGTGGATGGAGCATTACACAGCCCTTCAGGTAGACAAAATAAACTTCACAAGAGAAAGAAATCCTTGATTTTTATGCACCAACAAGGTATCTATGAAAAGGTGGAGCAGTTCTCCAGAACAGTGGCACAGCTGACAATAGTGTGATCTTTCAAGGTCCCTTCCAATCCGTAATGATTCTATGAAGTTTTATGTGTCAAAGCAAATGAAGTCCTGTGCACCAGCAGCCCTGATCCGTGTGATCTCTTCCTACAGGGAAAATGGGTCGGGGGGATGTTTTAAACTGTTGTTACTTCTCCTAGTACTGATGGCAGAACTGAATGAAAAACAAACCTTGGTTTTCACTTCTATATTTAAGATAGTTTTAAAGCTCTTTATATATAATGGAAAATATGCAAAATGTTATTAAAAAAACCAAGAAAGTGAGAACTGAGTATTTAAATTAATACAAGAAACTGACACCCCCTCCCCATGATTTATGATGAGAAATCCTACATATCACAGGATTCTTGTATTTAATTAACCACAAAAGGACATTTTGTGATTGTATCTATAAAACTACTATTATCTGCGTCAGAACTTTGATAACTTCAAGTTGTTTGTTGACCCCTGTACAGGCTCATTTCTCATTTCACACGCATTCCTCTTTCAACCTCCAGCTGCTAATACACCATGTTAGAGACAGCTGCTATCATTCGTATTACAAGCATATATCTCTCTTCACTGAGAGAGTCATTGGCCACTGGAATGGCCTGCCCAGGGAGGTGGTGGAGTTGCCATCTCTGGAGCTGTTCAAGGCAGGATTGGACGTGGCACTTGGTGCCATGGTCTAGCCTTGAGCTCTGTGGTAACAGGTTGGACTTGATGATCTATGAGGTCTCTTCTGACCTTGGTAATACTGTGATACTATTTCTGTGCAGTGACACTTGAATGCTTTAAATTAAGCAATATGCATTTATTTACTGACTGAGTGGACAAATACCAACAAAAGACATTGGTCCTGCTGTGTCAGGGGGATTGGACTAGATGATCTTCCGAGGTCCCTTCCAATCCCTAATGATTCCATGAATACATTCCTTACAGGAATTGTGCAGCTAATGCATTGCAGAGGTAAGGACACTTAATGCTTTAGTGTGACAGGTTATCCATACACAGGAAATCCTTTATAAAATCATAAATGGCAAGAGTATCTGAAAAGTTTGCTAACTCTCTAATCCAAACAATGAGCACATTTAGTGCAACCATACAACATAACCTAGAGACAACTGCGTGTTTTGGCATCTGGACAGGTCAGAAATAAGCAGGTAACAGTGGATGGCATTTGGGACTGAATATCTGCAGGAGATAGGAGCATGGTCCTCTCCTGTTAATGGCACCACAGAGAGCAAGGTCAACTGCAGTATTGGCTTACTTCCCATTTTGCAGTTGCTTTGACAGCTAAACATTAAAGAATGGGACAATAAGCAAGTCTAAACCTAACCTAAGTTTTAACTTGATTGGGTCAGTTAAGTTGCAGGAAAGAAAACTCAAAATGCCTTCAGTGCATTTTGGGTCAGTACCCCTGGTGGAGACCAGCAGCCTGTGTGACTGTGACGCAGCTTAAAGGATGGACATCTGAATAACTGAACTCTACAAAAGCCTACTTGCTTTTCCATTTGGGTCTGGTTGGCTCAGTTGGTAGAGCATGGGACTCTGAATTCCTGGGGTCATGGGTTTGAGCCCCATGTAGGACATCCTGAGACAGTACTGTTGGCTGACTCTGCTCGAGCAGGAGGGGTTGGACTTAGATGATCTTTTGAGGTCCCTTCCAACCTCTAACATTCTGTGGTTCTGTGATTATAAAGGCAGACTACAACATCTAGCTCAGTTGTCATAATCTACTTTGAGATAGCTAAAATAAGGTTAGAAGAATCACGTCCTGTGAGACTCAGAAAAGAGCTGGCCACCTTGTCCCACAACATGTCCAGCCCTGTGAATACATCTGAGAAGCAGTCACAGCTCACACACCAGGCCACGGCATCTCACAGGCACCCAGTCAAAGTTAGTTATGTTGCTCAGTCGTGCTGGCACCTGGGGACACATGAGCATCACATTACACAACTGGACCCTAGGGGACACGACTAGTCAGTACCTTGGGATGATTATAGTTTGTTGTGGTTTTAGAGCTGTGAAAAGGCAGTAGAGAACATATCTCAAGATCTGTACATTTCTATAGAGGTTCACCTCCAGAAAAGCCATGTGTTTTAGACAAAGAGATGCATGTGGGAGTAAACCAACCCTCAGACGTCCATGTTATTTGATTCCTAATGACAAGAAGGCATGGTCAGGGAATTTCAGAGAGCTTCAGGGGCTGAACAGCCCAGAGAAGACACTCATTTATTTCCAACCTACGTGTCTGGCTCAGCTCTAGCTGAGATGCTGCGGTCCTCAACAGCTTCTTACCATTTCTGCTGCCTACATTAGTGACATTTCCTAAAGGTGTCTCCTTGCTAGGTGACACCAGCCGGGTTCCCCTGGGGCTAGCAATAATTTAAAACACGCACTTGGAAAGAGACAGATCAAAGAGCAGCTTGGTAAGAGGTGAAGAAAAGAAACAGACAATGGGATTTGCGGGTTTCAAAATAGAAAAGGTTGGTTTTCTACTTTTTTGTTGTTTTTACATGATGCACTTTCCTAACATCTCCACAAATATGCTGATAGAACAAGTGACTGTGCTCTGTATGAAAAGAAGCCGCAACAGTTTGAAGGGCATCCTTCAATCTCTCTAATTCTTGGAACAGATTCTTCTGCTCCAAGATCTCTCTGTGGACACTGCCCAGAAGTGATGGGAATTGCTAGACTCCAAGTGCTCACCACTTACATAAATTATTGAACTAAACTTCATAGCAGGTTCAGCATTTCAACATATATCAAAGTGCAGTGACTAAGAAAGAAGTAGGATGCCTCCGATGCTTCTGCCATCTGCTCCTCTGAAAAGAAGACTCATCTCCTTGTCTCTTGGCATAGATAATTTCTTATTTACAAAGCTGAAAAAGCAGCTCCAGAAGCCTGTGTTAACCTGAGGGCTTGGGTATCGTAAAACAATGTCTCTCTGTTTTATATTCCATTTTACAGTTCAGAAGACTTCATCACCTGTGTTCCTTCTTGAAGATCGTGGTCCCAAACAGCTTAAGCTGAAAGTGACATTGAAAACACACCCTCCTGGTTTCTCTTCTCTGCTCACCTAACATTCCATCTAAGGCAGCTGACATCTCCGAGCAACTGCTTGTGCTCTGTTTAAAGCACAGTTTTTGAATAAAAATCAACTAACAGCTGAAAAACGTGAATTATTGTGTTCTAACCCCCTACCCCCAAATACAAAGGTTTCAAATCCTTGGGGTTTGCTCATTGCTTTTCTGTAGGCAGCTACAATCATAGAACCATTAGGGATTGGAAGGGACCTCAAAAGATCATCTAGTCCCATCCCCCTGACACAGCAGCATCACCTAGACCAATATATAGGTTTGGCTCTAAAGATAGTGGTTCTGTACCTGGAAACCTATCCTACAGCTAGGAAACTGATTAATTCTCCACCTGCAGATATTTATACCATGTTTAAATCACAGGCTGACATCTTACAAACTAAAAGGAATCAAAGTCAAAAAGCTTGGTTTTAGTAAGAAATAGATCATCACGATATCACCAAGTTACTTGCTATTTGTTTCACATAAGTTTGTGCTCAAAACCAGTTTGAAAGGATGTCCTGTACGGACGTGTTCCTATGCGACCTGGTCTAGGTGATCCTGCTGTGGCAGGGGGATTGGACTAGATGATCTTCTGAGGTTCCTTCCAATCCCTGACGTTCTGTGATTCTGTGAGATTGGGAGTTTCACTCAGTGTTCAGCAAGAAATGACTTTCTCGCAGAACTAGTAAAGCTGGTGAACTCCCGCAGCCCCCAAAAACAGAGCAGAGTGTCATCTTGTCTTGCTGTCTGTCTCTGATTGATTTTCCATTAAAAGCCCTAAGATATGACAGCTGTCCCAATATAGACAATATTTTCACGGTGGAGCATCTAGCAACCTTTTCAGAACCAAACAAGAAGAATGGAGTTTGCAAGATGGGGAGTTGGAGAAGGTGCCAAGAAATCTGTCTCTGTGGTCTATCCCCTGCAATGAGACACCTATGAGCTAGTCAATTCAAATCCCCTTTATATACGCGTGCCAGGGGTTTTGCTTGTCCTTTGATTGTTAAGGATTCGTCTTTCCTGGACCTTCCACAGTGCTGCCTGTCCTTTCAAAGTTGATTCAAGCCATACACTGAAGACTATGACCATGTTCATTCTTGATCTGCTTCTCTTCTCGTAAACCACTCCAATTCATTTCATTGCTCTCTGCTTGGTTTCAATGCAGGAGGAAGTTCCTCCATCTCCAATGAAGCAGTGTCTTCTTCCACTCCTTCTGCTCTCTTTATCCACTATGTGATTATAATCCTGCCTTCATATTTACTGCATCCTGACATCAACCTAGGTCAGTCCACAACACTATTGTTTCTTTGTTGTGTAGTTGTCACCTAAAAACACCAGCAACGTTTGTGAAGATCATGAATTGATTGTAAATCAACTTGGGAGTGACTGTGAATTAATTAGCACAGGGTATTTTAACATAAATTGGATGGATGAAAAAACCTATTCAATTAAACACCTGTTTGTTGAATGAGGTTTGTCTGACTTGATTAATGAGCCTGCAGAGTTAAATCACCACCCAGCTAAATGCTCTTTTATCTACTGAAATCTTCACTGCTGACTGTAGAGACTCAGCCCAGGCATGGAAATTCAGAGTTCAGAAGAACAGCTGTCTTGTGATTTTGCATGGAATAGAGCAAACAGCCATATGCTAGATGTTGGGCAACAGCTTTGTGTGGTCACCTCCATCTCTGACCCATTGATGTTCAGATAGCTAAGATAAGGTCTTGATTTTAAATGGCCAGGACCCACCTGTTGGTCCAGAGTTTACTGCTGTATTTTTGAGTGAAAATAAAGCAAAACCAGCTTGAGAGTCAAGACTTTCTCACAGAAAATAAACAGAAAATAAAACTCTACATTTTTAAAACTGAGAGACACTGTTATAATCATGTGCAGTGATCTCCTGGCCAGTAGAGTTTATGTGCTCTGCTCATTGAACTGTATGTTCACTCCATCACTCCTGTGGGGAACGGCACCTCTCTTATGAAAACACCCAGTTCTGATTTTTAAAAGAGGGAGAAAAGTTTCAGAAGAGAATTCTCTGTTTTGCTGCCAACTCTGCATGTAAAGTGATCTTTTAAAATATACAGTAATGGAGCATTTAATCAGGAGAAGAGATATCAACAAAAGACCTGGGGAGTTACTTGTGACAGGTATTCATGAACAAAAACAAGGGAAAAGACAACTGAAAACAAATTCCTGTTGTCAGTGCAGAGGCAACACAAGTAAGAGCAAACATCCAGTCTGAAATCAATTCTGCTGAGCCAGAACTAACAACAGCTGCAAAGCTAAGATTTCCTAGGACAATGAGTTTTAAGACTCATGTATATTTTATTTGTTGATTTGACTTCTGAGATGGAGCATTTAATTTCAGGAGGCCTTTCCTAAGATTATCCTCTAAAGCCACCTGGACATCGGTGAAATTTTCTTTCAAAGAATAGCCTAAGGTGTGATTCTCTTCCCTTGAGAAGCAGCTTTCTGAAAGGTACTTGATCATCTAAACACTTCCAGGGTATAACAACAGCATGTTCTGAAATAATTCTGCCTTGGTTGTTGCAGTGGGACGCGAGATAATAAGGTAAATGTAGAACCACTTGTGGCACGGTTCATAGACAGCAAGTGCAGGGTTGGGGAAGGACATAAACTCTGTGAAGAAAATCTTTAAGAATTTAAATATAAATAGGCAAAAAGTCTAAAGAAAAATCTAGACTCAATTTTTCTTGCTGGGATGCTGATATTACATAACAGTGTCATACAACGTGGCAGGCGTTTACTATCAGAATCATACCTTGTTTAGCTCAGTTGTTTCCATCCCTGAACACTGTAAATTGAGGATAGATTCTTTTTTACCTCTCTAAAATTATCAACATATGCAGAGGGCCACATCTTAATCCAACTTGTAACTGTGCTGCCTCAAACTAATTGACTTCTACAGATGAAAATGTACAAAAGATTTCAAGAGGTTTTCTGCAGTACCCAGAGGTTTTTCAACTCCCCAGGAAATTAGGAGCTCTTCTAGGAGTGTGTTAGTGAAGATTTGAACTTTAGCTCTAAGGAAAGGAATTGAGGATGATTAGTATCTCTTCTGATGGTGAAGCCATGCTGGCTGTCCCTAATATATATTTTGTCCTTACTGTGTTCCAGCTTCTGTCCAGCTCCTTGTCCTTGCAGTAGGCATAACTGAAAACAACTCTACAGCCACCCATCAGATATTTACAGGTGTGAATCAGTTCTCCTCTCATTCTTCTCTTCTCATGGTGCACCTCTGAATACCCATCCTACACTCCCCACTAAACTAAATATTGCATTTGCATTCCCATACTTCTAAGTTGCAGGTCCCATTGAGAGGCATGGGGAAATTTCCTTCAGTATCTTCAGTTTTACCACCTCCAGCTTCTGGAGTTTCTTCCCTGGTGGGTTTCTTCCCAGTTTGCATGCAGACAAGGTATGGTGTGTTGTGGTAGGTATGTGAGGAGTTCCATTTTGCCTTCACTCTCACATAGAATTATAGAATCATAGAATCATTAGGGATTGGAAGGGACCTGGAAACCCCAGGATGCTGTTGGCCCTCTTGGCCACAAGAGCAAACTGCTGGCTCATAGTCATCCTGCTGTCCACCAGGACCCCCAGGTCCCTTTCTCCTAAACTACTCTCCAACAGGTCAGTCCCCAGCCTATACTGGTACCTGGGGTTGTTCTTGCCCAGATGCAAGACTCTACGCTTGCCCTTGTTAGAGTTCATTAAATTTTTCTCTGCCCAGCTCTCCAGCCTGTCCAGGTCCTGCTGAATGCCAGCACAGTCAGCACAGCCTGCATGTCACTTTCTGCCTCGCACACCTGTTGTATTGTTAGCCTGAATGGCAAACTTTCAAGAGCACAAACTTTTATTAGATTTGCAGAGGATGTGCTAGATATTGCCATCACACCTTATTACAGAGTTCACAAGTTCTGAGCCATAGAACATGGAGTAGTTTGTGACCTACAAGTGCACACCACCCGGGAATGAGGTGATTGCTACTCTAGGAAATGCTTCTCACAAGGACTGTCTTGCACAACAGGACAAAGTGAAGAAGTCCTTAAAGTCAACCCATACTTGATGTTTTGCTGCTTGGAGTGAAATGAGGGCTTTCAGAGCCTGCTGCAGTGATAATGGACCCATGTTGAGAAAGGGCAACCTCTCCTGGCAGAGCGCCTACAGTCTGTGGTTTTAGTTTCTCCTTTCTATCCACTCAGGGCTCCTGCATTTCCTCCAGCAGTAAGTTGAAAGCTATTACATACAGGGCTCATTTTTAAAATATGAGCTGAGCAAAACCATCTCCGTGTAATATCTTCCAGTTGCTCAGACTGAGGGATGGTGCCTTGCGTGAGAGTCACAGTCCCTGTGATTGACATTCAACCAAAAAGTCCTCCTCTGACACTCTGCTGTGCTGAGACCTGAAGTGGCACTGCCTTAGTGTCTCCACTGCCTGCCCCAAGCCTGAACACTCTGGGTAGTTTTGCTGAAGGGTCTCACTAAGTGGAGGAAGAGGCCATTGCAGACAAGAGGAGTGTGGCTGGAAGGAACGCGGGGGAATAAGCCATGCTTCACTGCACTAGTCATGAGAAACTGCCACAAAGCCTTAGGAAAGGACCAGAGGGCTTTCCCAAGTGAGGAAAGCCCCTACTCCTTGCACAATCTTACACCAAGGAATTTCCTCACGGATTCAAGTAAAAGGTGGGAACTGATAAGGGACCTTCTCTTTCGACCAACCAATGTTTTACATTAGACTTCAGGTGCAAACTCCAAGAGCTTGAAAGCATCACTCAGCATGCAACAGTCCTTTAATCTTGGGACAAAGAGGGTCTCCAGCCATCAACAGGATGTTTCAAAATTTAGCTTCTTACACATCTGTCCCAAGAGCAAACTCAACCCACACCCCTTTCTCATGAAGATAAAACTGCAGGTGTAAAACACGAGTAACACTGTGCCGTGGGAATAAGGCAGAGGGAATGCTGACACCGATAGCTTACTCCCAAGAGACAGTACGAGCTCAGCCAGACAGAAGGATGTGCAAATGTGACTCTTAATTCAATCTAGACAATGTGTCATTTATAGTGTTTTCTTCAGAGGTTGTGAAATCACAGACTTGGTGGGTAAACTGCTGCTGCTTCTCTTGTGTTTACCCCCCAGGGAGAATAATGAGAACGTGGGCAGGGAGTTGCAGAGATCTGGCACCCTAGAAGTTAACACCAAGGTACTTGTGGTAGCACTTTTCCTCTCATTTTTGTATTTCATTCCTTTTAAACCTCAAATCTATGGTAGTTAAATCTCCGGATTCATTTTAATTTTGCATTTCAATAATGCTTCCTTAATACTAACTTATTTCAGGATAGAAAAAAATTGTACAGATGTGTGTGTAGGAGCCAGAAGATGGAAGGACAGAGGCTCCTTTGGGAGGTAACGAAAGCTGCACATCAGCGCCAAGAAATGCATGGCCACAAATTTAGGACTAAGTTGCCTTGCTTTGTGGCCTTGCAAAACACCAGCAGAAAATACAGTTGGACACAGCATAGGTCCTGTGAATATGGCAAAGAGCTGTGGTGTGAGTAAGTAGAAAGCTGAGGCACTTGGTGTGTAAGCTGGGATGAAACATTGTGGTTCGTTCATTTGCATTTCTCAGTGAGAATATTTCAAATCTACCTGAAAGGAAATTTCTGGGCTTTGTTTTTTAGTGTGGAGAAAAAGAGATGTTGTTTCTATATCTCTGAATCTCTTTCTCCCCCCACCTATTTGGCAAACTTAAAGAAATCTGTCATTTATACTTCTCCCATTACAGAATCACAGAACATTGGGGATTGGAAGGGGCCTCGATACGTTATCTAGTCCAATCGCTCTGACACAGCAGGGTCACCTAGAACGAGTCACACAGGAACACATCCAGGAGGGTCTTAAACGTCTCCAGTGAAGGAGACTCCATGACCCCCCTGGGCAGCTCCATCACCCTCAGTGGGAAGAAGTTCCTTCTCAGGTTGATGTGGAACCTCCTATGTTCCAGCTGACACCCATTGCGCCTCATCCTATCACCAGATGACATTGAGAAGAGCCTGGCTCCATCCTCCTGACACCCACCCTTCACATATTTACAGACATTAATGAGGTCACCCCACAGCCTCCTCCAAACTAAAGACAACCAGCTCCTTCAGCCTCTTTTCATAAGGGAGGTGCTCCACCTCCTTCATCACCCTCATTGCTCTACACTGGACTCCTTCCAGCAGCTCCATGTCCTTCTTGAACTGAGGGGCCCAGAACTGGACACAGTACTCCAGATGTGGTCTCACCAGAGCAGAATAGAGGGGTAGAAGAATGTCTCTTGATCTGCTAACCACCTCCCTTCTGATCCACCCCAGGATGCTGTTGGCCCCCTTGGCCACAAGAGCACATTGCTGGCTGATGGCCATCCTGCTGGCCACTAGGACCCCCAGGTCCCTTTCTCCTACACTGCTCTCCAACAGGTCAGTCCCCAGCCTATACTGGTACCTGGGGTTGTTCTTGCCCAGATTAACCTTTTCCCATCAGTCACACGTCCACGCAGAAAGGATAATCCCTGCAGTAACAGTTATTCCAAGTAGTTACAAATGTCTGTTTCCCCATGAAAAATATCCCCCACTTTATGTGAATGTTAAGTGTGTTTCCCTCAAGTATCATTACATCATTCTTAAAGTCTTACTGTCAATTTGGAGCTCAAATTAAGAACTGAAACAGATTTCCCAAATCCTAACGACAAAACCAAGTTTCTTTCCAAAGACAAATCACTTGATCGCTCCTCTGAGTCTTGATCAAGTAGATATAAAGCAGCATCTGATTAACTAACGAGAAGCTGCTTCGCTTCAATGGAAAATGAGAGATAGGCTCCCACATCATCTGGCTGGTATCTTGGTGAGAAGGTAAAATTATTACAAAACAGTCTAGTACATTATTGTTAATAGAAAAAAAAACCCTAAACAATAAAAAGCTCTCATTTGCAATCATAGTTCTAACGGAATTATTTCAGTGAGAGCTCTGATGTTCTGTTCTTTTCAGAGAGCTCTCTCTACAAGTCAGTGGTTTCAGTCTTCTGCTGTGATCTTAGCTCTGAAAAAGAAAGTATCCTTCAGGAAATTCCAAACGGTTAATTAGTAGAACATCCTCCTTCAATGAGTCCAGAGAAGGGCAACCAAGCTGGTGAAGGGGCTGGAAGACATGCCCTATGAGGAGAGGCTGAGGGAGCTGGGGTTGTTTAGTCTGGAGAAGAGGAGACTGAGACCTTATTGCCCTCTACAACTGTCTTAAAGGAGGTTGTAGCAAGGCTGGTGTTGGGCTCTTCTCTCCACTTAGTGATGATAGGATGAGGGGAAATGGCCTCAAATTGCATCAGGGGAGGTTTAGATTGGATGTTAGAAGGAAATTCTTTACTGAGAGGGTGGTTAGGTGCTGGAATGGATGACCCAAGGAGGTGGTCGTGTCACCATCCAGGGAGGTGTTTAAGGAACGAGTGGATGCGATGCTTGGGGATACGGTCTAGCGGTTAGACACTAGGAGAAAGGTTGGACTCGATGACCCTGGAGGTCCTTTCCAGCCCTGATGATTCTGTGTGATTCGGTGTCCTTCTGTTTTATGCTTTGATCCCTGTGTGTTCCAAACTCATTGCGTTTGCCACAGAGATCAACATGTGAATTGTGCACCTCTTACCCCATATGTAGACAATAGAACCTTTATCCCTAGTAATTCTGGGTGGAGTTGTTCCACCGCATGCGCTTCAGCAGTGGCTGTGCTGGAATAGGCATCTGCTAGGAAAGGGCTTAACGGAACAGGACTTCCAGTCTCTTTGTTGCTTCAAGCCAGCTGCGGTCTTTCTCCAAAATATTCCTAAAAAAAGAGGCTTCTGTGACTGGCCTGTGCCTCTCTGTCACCTAATGTCTTACAGTTCAAATAAACAGCAAAGCATGGAGAAATCTTGTTATCCTTGTCCAAAGATAAGGTTTTCATCCATTAGGGGCAGGTTGATAATGTGAGGAGCATTTTAGAATTAAGTGTGAAAGAACTCCCCCCCCAGTCAGTAGACTGTTTCCAGGAAACCTTTAAACATCTCACACACCTATTGGAGAGGCACAAAGTGATATTAAACCCTAACATGTGGTTTTCACTACCTGTCTTGTGTGCCGAGGGTAAGATCATACAACCATTAGGGATTGAAAGGGACCTCTAAAGATCATCACCCAGACCAAGTCATAGAGTCAGTCAGGGTTGGAAGGAACCACTTGATCATCCAGTTTCAACTCCCCTGCCATGAGCAGGGACACCCCACCCTAGATCAGGCTGGTCAGAGCCTCATCCAGCCTGGCCTTAAACACCTCCAAGGATGGGGCCTCCACCACCTCCCTGGGCAACCCATTGCAGGCTCTCACCACTCTCATGGTGAAGAACTTCCTCCTCACATCCACTTGAAATNAGGATTGCCTCAACCCAGATGCAGGACCTTACACTTGGTCTTGTTGAACCCCATCAGGTTGACTTGTGCCCACCTCTCCAGCCTGTCCAGGTCCCCCTGGGTGTCATCCCTGCCCTCCAGTGTGTCTGCTGCACCACACAGCTTGGTGTCGTCAGCAAACTTGCTGAGGGTGCACTCAATGCCTCTGTCCATGTCACCGACAAAGATGTTGGACAAGACTGGTCCCAGGAACGATCCCTGAGGGACTCTGCTTGTCACTGGCCTCATGGGCCCATTGACAGCCACTAACATTAACCCATACTGAAAAGGAGGCAGGAGAGAATCCTAGAGAGTTTATCTTTTCCATAGGAGCAGATCTGTTCACATTCCTCCTGATCACTTTTTCTCCAACACGCTTTGCAAAGACAAATAACCGTTACTGATGCTTACAGACAGCCCCAGTGCTTCAAAATCCTCCTTTTCCTGGTGGCATGAACTTGAAAAGCGGGTGGTTTTGTTCCTCCTCTTTGAAAAGAGTGGTATTTGCAGCCACACTATAAATTCCAGTTCATAACTAGCTTTCTAGATCTTATACAGAATGTTATTAATCAGAATAATTGTGACTCTCATACAGTCAGCACAGAGTCTCATCTATTGTGTTACCCTTGGCTACAACCCTTCCTGTCCCCTGACAAGTGCCACTGCAGCGTGGGGAGTCCATGCAGTTACCTCAAGCCATCACAACCCTGTCTTCTTGCTGTTCTAACTGCTCCCTTTGATACCCACGTTGTGAGGAGCTCAGCTTGATGGCACATCACTCTCTGCTTTCAAACATGTTTTAAAAGGGCCTGTTTTCACCGTAGCATTCGGGAAGAGACACGTGTCAGAGCTGTTTGAAAGGCTTGTTGTAAGTATGGTCACCATGAGAGAAGCCAGGCTATTGCCTAGCGTTAGTCACGTTGAAAGAGAATGCTGGATGAGCAAGGCTGCTGCTGAGCTTGTCCCTGTTCTCTTCCTCTTTGATCTAACTCAGAAGCGTTGACTACAACTCTCTGGTAATCTGGAAAATAGTGAGCGGGGTTCACGGTGCTTCAGAGAGCAGTAAACAAGGGATGTCAGAGCCTGTTTTAGCTCTACTTCATGCCAGCCTGAACAGTGATATGTGGGGTTGGGGAAGCACTTCCACCACAGAAAATGTGTTAATTTTCCCACTGTTCTTCCTTCAGTTTCACCTTTGAATCACCTTTGAAAAGCAGCTCCTGGTAATACCACAGGGAGGAAAAGAAGATCAACCTGAACAACCACAGATCTGAGATTTGCCGTCGTGTTTAAGACCACAATGGAAAACCCACTGAGGGAGAAGAATTTCCAAGCAGTCAAGACTTTGGAGAAAATTTAAGTGCCATTGACAAGAAGCAATGGCTTCAATTCTGGAAGTTCTACTATCTTGAAATGCAGAGTCAAGGCAAACTTTAGGATGAATTGTTTCCAGCCCATGGGACCCAACCAGTTTAAGCTTTTAGACACCTCAGGGTACTCCCCTCAAATTAAACCGTGTGTTGAAAACGAGACAGATAGAAAAAAATATTGGTGTCTCCAAATGGACCTTCATCTTCCTCACCCAGTTGCCCATCCTAAAACTTCATTCCCATCTTATAAAGGAAACAGCAAGCGTGAGTCGTCGAGCACAGCAAGAAGCAGAAAACCTTTGCGAATGGAACGGAGAGTGATGTTTCGAATTTACTCCCCAAATAAGGAAGAATGTAGAGTCCTTTGGGAAAATAACTAATGTAGAAGGAGCAAAAGACTCCCTTTCCTGGAATAACAAAAATACACATATATTTTAATCTCCATTTTTGCTTCCATAATGCAGCTACATGCTTTTGACTCCCTGATGCTGTCAGCAGAAATTAATTCTAAAAGGAGCGCACACGAGCGACTCCAGGCCCTCGCCTTGGTTCAGCTTTTCGCTAAGAGCCGAGATAAGACGTAGCCGCTCTGAAGAAGGATGGACGGCTGTAGACCACGCTGTCGGAGACGCTGGCGCTAAATTAATCATGTTCTATCTGGAATTTGCAATTCTTTCAGAGATGCTCAAGACAATATGAAAAATTTAGTGGTAACAGTGAAAGTAGGCAGGAGGTTGTGAGGCAGAAAGCTTCAGAGGGCACTTTAAATGTGAAAGATGCATTACAGTTTCTCACACATGAGCAAGATAGCAGGCCTTACTGAAAATATAATAAATAAGGAGAGTGTTCTGCCAGATGCAGCTGTGAAGGGAGCACTCTCCCAGCCAGACGTACAGAGTGTGATTGACACCTCCTAGTTCTGCTGTGATGTGACCAAATATGAAAACGAGCAGCCTCGGAACTGTGTTTGCATTAAGGAGAAGATACCACTCTGTTGCTCTCAGAAGCCCAGCAAACACATTAGAAGTTTTGGTGCATGTACTAGAGGAGCCAGCCTGCTCCTCAGTCACCACTTCACTTTTCATTTGTTTTCCTGCTCCTCCTCTGCTTTCATCTTCCCTCTTATTCTTTCCGTTTTCACCGCGCTGCATCGTCTCATTGCTCACTTCTGTTGCCAGCACTGAGTGAATGAGGAGAGACATAAATTGTCCCATTAGTGGCTGTCTGCTGATGGCCTGCTGTAATTTGAATAAATCATCATATGCCTGGCTGCAGCAGCAACAGGAGGAACTCAGGTTCCCTCTGCTTGGGGTACCACAGCCATCCTTGCAAGGGCTCTCCACATGCATTCAGGATCTGTGAGCCTGCAGAGGCCACTACTGCAGCAGGGACCCGTTCCCTCCAGAAAGCAAAGTGTTAAAATCAGAGCTCCCCTTAAGTCTGAAAGTGAGTAAATAGTGACTCTCTTTTTCCTTGCAAACCTGTGTGCTGCAGTCAGCAGACTACAACCAGGTGTTGAAAGCTGCTCTGGGAGTCAAAGCAACGAAAGGTTCCTCAGAGCAGCCCCAAGTCACTTCATTTCTGAGGGACTGTTACTGACTCGATCACAAGATTAGTGATCAGAAGGCTTCATGAGTTCCTTCTTAGCCAACTGAATGCATTCTGAACACTTTTGAGCCACAACCTCTGCTGAGGGTCTGCATGGACTTTTGACTGCCACCACGCTGGCATCTTGGCATTTGGGAGTGCAGGGAAGTGGGGAAGGAACCAACCTTTCACCAGAAGGCCCTCTACAGACCAGTTTTAATCTTGATAATATCATAGAATCATGGAATCATTGGGGATTAGAAGGGACCTCCAAAGATCACCTAATCCAATCCCCCTGACACAGCAGATCACCTAGACCAAGTCACACAGGAACACATCCAGGAGGGTTTTAAACATCTCCAGTGAAGAACACTCCACAACCTCCCTGGGCAGCCTGTTCCAGTGCTCCATCACCCTCACTGTCAAGAAGTTCCTCCTCATATTGATGTGGAACCTTCTATGTTCCAGCTTACAACCATTGCCCCTAGTCCTATCACTAGATGACATTGAGAATAGTCCAGCTCCATCCTCCTGACACTCACCCTTCACATATTTATAGACATGAATGAGGTCACCCCTCAGTCTCCTCTTCTCCAAGCTCAAGAGGCCCAGCTCCCTCAGCCTCTCCTTCTTCAAGTCCATCTGCACCTTCACATTTCTGGTTGCAAGACATTCTCTTGCAGTTCCATTTGCCTCAGAGAGCAACAGAAACTCCACCTTACACCTTACCTTGAGAGCCAGGGGTCTTGAAAACAAGCAGTGCCTTAGAGGTTAATTTTGACTCTCCAAATATCACCAAGAGAACATCTAAAGTATATTGGCCAGTTAAAAAACACCCGTGACTCTGCATCAGCAGAAGAAGGACAAGCATAAGGCTACCTCTAGGCTTCAGCTTTCACCACAGTATTTGTTCTGGGAGCAAACGTTGCCACACAAGTGCTGTTAGAATGGGTTAGGATGAGAAACTTCTGCTTTCTTACACATCCAGGTCTGAGCTGGAGCAAAACTAGTCCTGTTCTGTGATTTTACTTCTCAGCTCAGTTTCTTCTAAGTTACAGCACTTTCTGCAGCACATTTGAGCAGTCAGTGGCTGCTTCTACAAGAGAGAATGCTTGAGGTTTACAGTGACTGCCAAGGACTAGTGTGCAGAAAAGCCCTCACTTAGACTCGATCCTATGGAGGCCAAGGTCACTGCTGACTCTTGTGTGCCATGTTGGGGTGCTGCACCAGCAGGGAGGAGCAGACAGAACAGGTGACCCTAAACGGATCAGCAAGGTCTTGCATCCCACAACAGGTGACCCTAAACTGATCAGCAAGGTTTTTCATCCCACATATGTCATATTGGTACAAAGCTGAAGAACCAAAAAACCCCTCACACTTACCTCTTTGTCCTCTTCCTTCTTCACCTCTCCTTCAATGGCCAGTGTCTGAGAAGAACTCTGTCCATTCTGCTTCAATCCCAATCCATGCATTCCTGAATCCAGCCCCTGCATCCAGTTCCTGTCCACCACCAAGTCCTGTCTGGACTTCCCCAGCGTCTGCATCAGTCATGTAACTGCCAACAGAAGGGTCAGCTTCACTGTTGGTTTTCTTCTTATATGTATTTGGTTTCCATTAAAGCTGTGGTTTTCTTTCCCAACCCATAAGCCTCTTTCCCTTATTATCTCTCCTCTTTTGGGGACAGAAGAGAAGATAATAGAGAGCACCTGTCATTCATCTCATGGCCGGCCCACCTTCAATCAATGACACCATGTTGACTCCTTTTGGTTCTCCCTTGTTTCACTCAGCTGTGCTGCTTTCTGGTAAAAGAACAATCTGAGCCACCCACAGGGGAGTCTTTCATGTGTCAAAAGCCTTGTATACAGATAATTTAAAGAGCAGAGCCAGGTGGGCAAATGAAACTGCTGAGCAAACAAGTTGAGCCTGTTTGATGACTCCTTTTAGCAAAACGCCTCCATCCAGGTAGTTACAAGAAAAGACAATATTTTGTTGAGTTACTGCTCCAGAGTTACCTGAATCTGTAAGCTCTCCATGCAGTGGCTATTCAGAACTGTTTCATTACAGTCGACTCCTAATTTCTCAAATTCAATTTATGTACAAAATCTCATTTAACTAATGGAATTAATTCAATTACAGGCTGTGTCAAGTATGTATGTCAGTCTAAAAAACCTTAATCCCTCGTAACAAATATTGATAAAACTTACAGAACATCTCACCAGATGAAACTTCATTACAATGTTTACAAAGTAACTAAAAAATCACAACCATTCTTTAAAATTCTTCCTTTTCTCAAAGAATTTATGCTGCATGTTGTAGGGTGATCCTGACTATACGCAAGGTAATGGATCCATTTCAAATAGAATCATAGAATCATTATAGATTGGAAGGGACCTCAAAAGATCATCTAGTCCAATCCCCCTGACACAGCAGGGTCACCATTTCTGTGCAAAATCAAACATATTCTCATCATCTCAGCTGTTGTGTCTTAATAGCTTTATCTACCTTAAACTTTTTGCTCTAAGTGCTGTTTTTGAGGGTGTTAATGTTACTGTAGAAGCTTTAAGGTTGCAATAGACACGGTAGGTGCCAGCCCATGGAGTAGAACAGAAGGTGGTAGTTTCTTCGAGCAATTTTTACTTCCTGTTCTTGCCTTGTTTTCAATGTCCTTCACATCTTTATTTCCTGATTTTATACTGTGATTAGTCACTGTGTTATGCTGGCTGGTTGGGGGGTTCTTTGCTTTGCTGATAATTCACCCTGTCACATGAGCTAATCACGTTAAATGCTATCAACTGCAGAAGTGATTCTTTTGAAAGTTGGAGGCTTTAGGTGTCTCCTTGCACAGCAGATGAAGGTGTGACTGCAGCATAAAGCAGCAGTAGATGTCTTTGTCAGTTTTAATTTGTCAGCAGAAGTAGCAGGAGTAGAGAAGCCATGAATGACTCCACTTAGCATGACCTGCACAAGCACACTTCAGACTCTGGGCTTCTCACTGTGCACTGAGGTCTCTGCTATCACTCTTCAAGACAGTAGCAGAGCACTATAACACCATTGTGAATGCTAATTAAGCCAGTGATAACCTGGGCTTATCAAACCTCATTTTTAATGTGTGGACTGATTAAAGGGCCTGATGCAATTTGTTGTGTTATAAAATGACATCAATAGCTTCAAAGTCAGGAATTATGATTGTTGTTCTTGAAAATTCTCCATTGGAAAATAACTTTCCAATACTGCCACTTCCAGAGAGCAGTGGGAAAGTTGCCTTTAACAACTGGGATGGCTGAGAAAGAGCATGTACTCACAAGTACTTGTTCTCACCCAATGGGCAATAACGCAGTGATTTACGGTGACGGCTGATTTGTACGTGTGTGCATCTGTGAGAGAGAGAGAAAATTCATGTTAAAATCATTTTAGAGCACAAATATTCTGGTGCTCTCTTTTTTAGACAGCCCTTTTGAAATAAACTTCCTCTGACCCACCAATATCACAGTATTACCAAGGTTGGAAGAGACCTCATAGATCATCAAGTCCAACCTGTTACCACAGAGCTCAAGGCTAGACCATGGCACCAAGTGCCACGTCCAATCCTGCCTTGAACAGCTCCAGAGTTGGCAACTCCACCACCTCCCTGAATATGTTGGTAAATTGACAGAATTGTGTTTTGATAAAGGTAAACTCTACTTGGTGTTTTGGAAGCAGCTCAGTATTTGGATGGTCCTTCTATAGAAGTCACTAGCTGAATGCCCTGAACACTAGCACAGAAGGAAATCCTCCTATAAAATCTTCTTCCTACCATTACAGCCAAAAGAGGTTGCAAGCAGACTAGGTGTAGTGCTGCAGGCTCAGTGTGCTCTCTAAAGATGTGCTCTGCAACTGTTTGATTTCTTCTTCTTCACTACCTTCTTTCCTCCTAAACAGAGCATGTCCATTCAGTCCACAAAGAGAGATCTACTCTTCCAGAGTTCACAGAGTTATAACAGGAACTTAAAAATCCCATTGGAACAGCAGACATCATCTTATCCACAGTTCTTATCTCAAAGAGCTAATTGGAGACAATCCAATGTCTCAAATGGTGGCTGTACAGTGAGAACAGTCTCGAATCAAGAAATCTTTATTAATATTAATTGTTCCCACCAGTTTGACTTTTGGCAGATAATATTTTAAAGAGTAAATTAGGGGTTTTCTGAAAGTTAGAGCAAAAGTGGAGCAGCCATGTTGACACCAGGATATCTTCCAGGCTGCTTCACCCGGGAACGGGGTTTACTTGAGAAACATACTCGACCGAGTGGAGTTTGTTTGTCGAGTTCATCAAAGGATGCCTCGCTCTTGTGGCAGCGACAGCAATCCCTTATTGTGTCAGTTCCCATTAAGTCAATGGTAGTGTAACCTTTCCCTTATTATGAGAGGCACAGGAGACAGAAACTGTCCTTTTAAAATAGGAAATATCATCTGTTCAGACACAACCGTGGGCAGGAGCTCTGCTCACGGCTGCTTTGTTAATGACGCTGCCCCTCATTCCCCATTCCGTTTGTGTCTACTCTCTAGCCTTGAGTTGGCCCTGATTTTAGGTACAGAGGGAGGAGAGGTTCTTTGTGATGAGAGGAATATAAGTTTAGATTCAACTAAGTTTGAAGTTTAATTTAAGTTTTCCATTAAAGAAAAGAGTGAGGACTCAATGTTATGCTGAATAGCATAAAACACTTTGAATTTGGGAGGAGAAGAACAAGGACTTTAAAAGGTAGAATTGCAGAACAAGAGTCTTTGCCCTTTTTTTATGGTAACCTATTGATCAGGGCATGCATCCAGAGTGTGAGAGATCTGGACACCGTCCCCTTCTCACGTTAATATTTAATAGTTACACAAAAGGAAGCAGCATTTTAAGAGAAATCAAGAACATGGTACCACTGCCCTGTCAAGCCAGTCCCCACAGCAATGGGAGTCTGAGAGTCAAATGCCATCACACAAAAGAGTGAGTTGAACCTAGAGCTCCTATGTCCAGGCACGTCCTAAATGTCAGGTTACTAAGTAAAGGAGGAACATCTTTTCTGACAATGTGTCTTTCCAAAGTTCAGCAGTTCTCCTCTCTTTTCTCATCTTTGTTTGCTGCAAGGTCATGAAAGTGCTTGAAGAATGAGACATACATGTTAAAAATAGTAACCAAGGTTGATAACATTATCCCTTCCCTTGCTTGGCATTGCTGGAGAGTGGGTTCAGAGGGACGAGGACATGCAATCAAAAAGCCCCACAACTGTCATTCAGATCAGTACAAGTTTCCTGGAAATCAGGAAATGGAAAAAACCCTTGGCTAGATTTAAGATTAAAAACTTATTTAAACAAATAATAAAAGAAGACAAGTAAAGAAAAATTCATGCTAAATAGGTAAAAGTATTCAGCATCTGGGATATATAAGCATCCATCCCTCATTCTGTGTGTATAGGTATCTATGACTGTTCATATTTAGCCTGGCAAACAAGCAGATTATAGAATCATAGAATCATTATGGATTGGAAGGGACCTTGAAAGATCATCCAGTCCAATCCCCCTGACACAGCAGGATCACCCAGACCAAGTCACACAGGAACACATCCAGGTGGGTCTTTAACGTCTCCAGTGAAGGAGACTCCACAAGCTCCCTGGGCAGCCTGTTCCAGTGCTCTGTCACCCTCACTGGGAAGAGGTTCCTTCTCATATTTATGAGATCAATCAGTCTGTGTGTACACACAGGAATCACAGAATGGCAAGGGCTGGGAGGGATCTCTGGGGAACATCTAGTCCATCCTCCCTGTTATAGAAGATTCTTCTAGACCTGGCTGCGCAGGAAATCATGCAGGGGGGGGTTTAAAAGTATCCCGAGAAGGAGAATTGTCTGAGCAGTCTGCTTCAGTGCTCCATCACCCTCAAACTGAAGATGTTTGCATCTTACATTTATGCAGACTCCTTTGTCTATTTTCTACCTCCACTATCTCCTACAAGGAGTAGATAGTTAAAGAAAGCTTGGACAAGCAGCAATGTAAATAGATCTCTTCAGAAAGTACTGCTTTACCTAAAGGAAATCAGTGTGCATGGAGAGGTTTTCAACATCCATTTTCTTCACTTTGCTTTCACACGGGCCAAGAGGAAGCAGACTGAAGAGCATCACACAAGTTGGGACTATGGAGGACAACAGCCTCCTCTTCCAGAAATATGTCTTTAATGAGAACAAAGGCTCAGAGGATTGGACCATTTCTTCTGCAGGTTTAACTCCTGATTTACTAACCTGTAGAAATTTGGATCCTGAAAGTGTTTGTGTTCATTCCTGCCTGGTTTTAAGCACAGGCAGCACAGCTGAAATCACACTGCTGACAAGTCTGGAGTTCAGACTGCAGAGCCTCTTTGCAGAGCTGAGCACGCTTGCACACTGCTGGCGTGTAACGGTGCTGTCAAAAGAGAGGACGTGGGCCACTGGCAGCAGCAAAGGCTGCAAGTCATAGAATCATAGAATCATTAGGGATTGGAAGAGACCTCGAAAGATCATCTAGTCCAAACCCCCTGCAACAGCAGGATCACCAAGTGCTTTTCTAATTGGCTGCAATGATGCTTTAGTTTTCTAATGAATAACGCTCACGCTCGTCACGAGTGAGCCCTAGGTGAGTGTCGCAGTAGAGATACTTATCTGGGACTCTGAGCAGATAACATTTACAGAGTTATGCTGCACGGCAGGGAAATCACTCCACACGGGGCGACAGGGCAACGGCCTTCTAGCCATCCAGTCCTTTTTGTAGCAGAGAACTTGGACACCTGAGCATTGATTTCAGTGGAGCAGCTCTAGATCAGCTTTACGGATCCAAACTGCTCAACTGGGTTGTGCAGCAGTGCAGAATCCAAGCAACCTCTAGGAAAATATTTATAGGATCCACGTGGGAGGTGATAAGCCCAAGTTCAAGTGAAAAAGGAAGGCTGGTTGCTTGCTTCCTTGTTCTTGATATTATCCTCTTCTGTTACAGGAACTGCTGTCAGAGAGCTGATGGTTCAAACGTGTTAACAACCGCATGCTGCAGAAGCGTCAACGTGCTCTGTCAAGAGGAATACACTCACAGCAACTAACTCACTTTTTAATTAAGAGATTTTATGCTATCTGGTACCTTAAGCCATGCAGCTGTTGGTGTTTACTGCATCTCTCCATATCTTTGTGTCTGGCCCTTCTGTCAAAATGTTCTCCTCGGAGTATTCCCTTTTTTTCCTGTTCTGTGCAGGGATGCATGAGGGAGCAAGATGAAACCTGACTAATATTGTTTGGTAATGCGGTTCTTTGCAGTTTATTTGCTCTCTGGTGGATTTTATTATGGCTGCTGAATTTTTACTCATTAGTTTAATGGTGGTTATTTCGCAGATTCCTGGTACCCTGTATTTTTTATTGGAACCTTAGTCACAATACCGTGGTGATTTGAAGATGCTCTTCATGATGCAAAATTTAATTAGATACTAACTAAGTAAGTGGTACATTAAAATATTATTCAGATTGTTCAGGGAAACGTTTTGGTAAACATTTTCTTTGGAAGTTGACTTTTTGGTAAGGGAAATGAAAAAAGATAAATGAATGCTCCTGTTTATTTTGTCTCTCAGCATGCAGAGGGTGAGACAGTGTGCATCTGAATTACATCTCCATTTGCAGTGGAAGGCAGGACCTTGCCATTATAGGAATCACAGCATCCATTTATTATGCAGTTCGGGTCCAGGCTGGCTGTACTGTAGTCCATCAAAAAGTATTTTAGGGGAAAGATGCTCGTAATGTAGCAGGGAGCTCCACTGTTTGAATGATGATGATGATGATGCAGTGCAGTTGTTGAGGCCACATGACACACATTGCTGGAAAACATCCTGAAAATATTCGAGCTGGAAATAAAGATATACATTGTGTGTATTTAAGCATGGCTCCATTCACTAACAAGAGAGGCTTTAATTATACATGGGTTTTCACAAACAAGTTAGTTCAGAGAGTGTTCAATTCACAAAGGTCTCTTTCTCTATACTCTGGGCTCTCTGTTCTAAGCAGTTTCGCAGCTACTGAAACAGCTGCACAATTTTTGATTTGGTCATGGATACTTTTAATATGCACATAAAATGAAGAGGAGAGGGAGGGAACATCTCTCTGCCAGCTACAGGCATAAAAGTGAGCCAGCTTTGTATCCAAAGAACATCAAATGGCTCTGCTCTGACCTCGTGCTGCTGGAAATCAGACCTACCTAAATCACACGCACGGCTTTGACGGCAAGTAGTTGGCCAAGTGGCAGCGCAGCTTTCGATGGCGACAGGGAGGGACAGAGACTTCTTAAGTAGGGAGGTGAATGGGGAGAGAACAGGTCAACTCTTAGAAGGAAAGAACAGCATGTGAACCAAAGAGACTAGAAGAAAAGTCACAAATGTCCTTTAACTTAGATAAAAAACGACATTAGTGATGCTGAAGAGCTTCCTTCTTCATGGAAGAAAGGGAAGCTTTCAGGGAAGAAAACATCTCTCTCGAGACAGTGAAATGGAACTTATTTAACTAGAGCTCTGTGGTCAGAGGTGGCCCATACAAACTATTTGTTTTAGCATCATGTGTCTTTCTTCATACAAGGACTCCCTGTTGTGAAGCATCAGCTACTGTCTGCCAAGGTGTGCCTGTGGGGAGATGTTGTCAGCATTTCAGTCGTGCTCATGCAGACACAGACCATGGAAACACTTACGTCTAGGAAGCATGGTGAAACCAGTGCTATGGCTAAAGGGAAACTTGAACTGTGTGGCAGAGCTCCAAACTGGAAGACTTCCACCAGGAACTATTATTCCTTGATGGTACCATTAGGCACATGACTAACCCTGTTGCAGGAGAAGGTCATAAATGAGTTCAACTGGACTAAAGGACAAGGACTGTAGAGATATGAAAGAAGGAAGCTCTTCAGCATCACTACTGTTATTTTGTATCTAAGTTAAAGGACACATTACTGCTTCATAAAGGAAGCCAAGACGAGGTAACATGAACAGTGCTCTGGATGGGACAGAGAGCTACACCCAGGAAAGACAAAACAGTCTCAAGACGCCTTAAAGCCAATACTTGTTTCTCAAAGAACTAACACACTGGTGTTTTGGCAGTTGCAAAACCTGGGAGATTTTCCAACAGCAGAGTAGATGACAAACCATAATCTTCAGGCTTACCTCTGAGTTGCCTGTAGTCNAACTGCACACAATACTCCAGATGTGGTCTCACTAATGCAGAGTAGAGGGGGAGAAGAACCTCTCTTGATCTGCTAACCACCCCCATTCTGATCCACCCCAGGATGCTGTTGGCCCCCTTGGTCACAAGAGCACACTGCTGGCTGATGGCCATCCTGCTGTCCACCAGGACCCCCACTCCCCTTTCTCCTACACTGCTCTCCAACAGGTCACTCCCCAATCTATACTGGTACCTGGGGTTGTTCTTGCCCAGATGCAAGATTCTACACTTCCCCTTGTTAGAATTCATTACATTTCTCTCTGCTCAGCTCTCCAGCCTGTCCAGGTCTCGCTGAATGTCATTGCAGCCTTTCTGTTCTCTGGGACAGGAAAAGGAATTCCAGCCCTTTTCTACAACCACTTCATTCTCCTCTGTTAAAAAGACAACACTTTATCAAAAGGCGTTAAAACTGAGTAACGTGTGTGAAATTATTACGGTGAGTACGACAGATACGTACGCTTACATGTGTGAAAGCATGCGTAGACAGATGATCACGGAGCACTATCATGAGCTTCATATCCTTGGGAAAACATATAAACCATGGCATTTCAGGCTGGAAAACATTTGTATTTGAACTTGTTGTTTGTCTGAAAGGCTGAGAGTTTTACGCTATCAAGAAGGCTGTAATTAACCGATAAATTTAGAAATTCATTAGATGTTCCGATATCTTCAGGGTATTTGTTGTCCCAGAGTATTAGCGAATCTTTGGCATTGCCAAGGTAGTGCTTCTCAACCCATTCCAAAATTTCAGCAGAAAGATTGCACCCAAACCTGACAAAAAACTCATCCAAATCCATTCCCAAGAGCACCAAAAGTTCCTCAGTGTGGACACACACTTCTGGACAGTTTTTCCTCTCTTGCACGTTGTGCTGTGGCAGTTGCAGTCTCTGGGTGGTCAGGATGACTTCCTGACACAGACATTTCATACAAGGGCATGCTACAGGCTCCCTGTGCTCACTTCTTACACAGATGGACAAGACAGCACCATTTCTGGAGGAAAGATCTTCTCTGTTTCCCTTCCTCACCTTTCCCCAAGTGACTGGAGATACTCAGCACCTGCGGGGATCTGTGCCTGAGAGCCGTGAGAGAGGGTGGAACTGCTGGGGATGCTAGAAAACATTGTTCCTTAGGAGTCAGATGGGGCAGGGAAAGACAAAAAGACATTGCAGGAGACGAGGGTGAAAGAGGGTGATTATTAAGCCCCTGTTATCCATCTCAGGCTCTCTCCCTCCCTCTTCCCCCCATACAAACGTGTTCAGCCAACTGGCACTTTATCTTGCAAACCGAGAGCAGCAGTTCTCTCCTGTGAGCACTGTTTCAGGTTTCAGCAGTGCTTGAGTAGTGTTGCTTTTAAATGTTTATATTTTATTCAGAAAGCTTAATTGGGAGTTTTTCCCATCCTACTGAAGTTATTGGATAGGAAAATTTAAAAACTGCTTGCAAATTACCACTGGCAAGTAATTTTTAAAGCACGAGGCACTGTAAACTCTTTCTTTACGGGACCAGCGGTTGAGGAGCGTGGTGAACAGAGTGAAGTCATGTTCTCATTGCTCTCATTATCGCAGCAGTGTCATTGATGAGGGATCCCTGGCCTCATCTCACTTTCCTTCTATGTAGTTTAATCAGGTATTATCACTCCTTTTATGTTTTTCAGAGTAGTTCATGACACTAGAGTCTCCTGTAATGTGAGTGTTGTCCTCAAAGTGGCACTTTGTGAAGCCACAAGTGATGGTTGAAGTGCCTGCTCATGCTGCATCAATGACTCAGACACGACTGTCAGGTCCCACTTTGTTTCTGCCTCTCTCTTCTTCACTGCTTTTCTCTTTGAAGACATCTTACCCACTATTTCTGGCATCTAGTACTGCCAAATCTGCTTGTTACACTGGCATGGACAACAAAAGGACCTTCCTCTGGGCAATGGCTTGAGCCACAGAGGGTTAAGCAAGGAGGTGGAGACAAGATCAACGAGAAACTGTGAACAGCTCAAGGATGTTTCAGTCACAACTGGGAGCCTCCTTTCAGGTGCATTTCTGGATTAGAAACATCAACATTCCCAGCATGGCACTCTGCTCGTGTGTGCCTTTACACACTTTACCACCAAACTGGTGCTTGTGTGACGAAGACAGGTGCTTTCACAATAGTCTAGAGGAGACAACAGGTAGCACAACTCTCACACAGAACCAGCTCCTACCCAAATGAGGTAGGTCCCTGCTGTGTCTACCTCGCTTATCTTACCTGAGCAACGCAGCATCCTGTCACAAAATGCACTCCCAGTAATGCCAGTAGATGTTATGTGCACCCCCAAAAAGTAATTTCAGTCATAGAATCAACATTAGGGATTGGAAGGGACCTCAAAAGATCATCTAGTCCAATCCCCCTGCCACAGCAGGATCACCTAGACCAAGTCACACAGGAACACATCCAGGAGGGTCTTAACACTAGTCTTTCAGTACTTTCTGCTAAAAACTCTTGCAGAAACTGCTGGACAGAGTCCAGCACAGAGCCACAAAGATGCCAAAAGGAGTAGAACATCTCCCTGATGAGGAAAAGCTGAGGGAGCTGCTTTTCTTGAGCTTGGAGAAGGTGGTGACCTCATCAATAATAATAATTATTAATAATAATAATAAAATAAATTCCAGTCTAATCTAAAATACTGGTCTTTGTATTAAAACTTACACTAAGTTATAGGGAAGGTCTTAACTGAGAAAAGAAAGAATCATGAGTACATTTGAGAAGTTGCAAGACTACAGAAAGTTTCTTCTAACTACTGGTCTTGAAAGGCAGAGATGCAGGAAACTTTCTTAAATGAGTAGGTCAGTAGGTTTCTGTAGAGTAGGGGAAAGACATGCTGTTGTCATGCAGCCATTTTAGGTTGTGGGAAAGGTGACTGGTCTTCACAGTCTCTTACTGGACGTGTTGGTCACATATGCACTTTAATGCTGCCACTTAGTGACAGGAATGCGGTAAGGCAAGAGGAGCTGCACTTCACTTCCACGAAGGAGTAGACATCGGCCACAGAACGTCTCGTTTATTTTCATTCTGCTGGTGTGCTGATGGGGGACGTTTTGCCTGGTTTCACTGGGATGTGATTTGTTTTATACACGAACAGTTCGGTGATAGCATTTTGTTTCCAGTCATCAGAGTTGCTAAGGCTGTACCTGGTGGAATTCAGCATGTCTCTTAGATTAGAGCCTTTTCCTTTTAAGTCTGCACATTCTCTTCACCATCTCCAACGCTTTGCCTGTGGTCCATTCCATATTTAATGTTGGGTTTGGACTTGACATGCAGCTTGCCTGGACTTTACTGAATCCAGGGAAAATTTGCCTTGGAAACAGGTCAGAAGAACGGAGATCCTAAAATTTATCTTGATGGTGTCTTAGCTCCCAAGACACATTCTCTGGATTTTATCCCGTGTGAATATTCCAAGAACATAAATATCCCTTGTAGGAGGCACTGCAACTGGTGTTAGATTTTTCCATTTGTTGTTATTATCCTGAACAGGAGACAAAATTGCTCATCTTGGTTGTTGCAAAAGACAATGAATATTTGTATTATGAAAATTTAGGACTAACAGGGTTTTCTTGTTCTTTCAATTCGTTTCAATATTACTGAATGTGACCAGGTAGAGCCCATTGACTCCATCATGAATGTGACAAAATCCACATTGAAACGGTTCCTTTGGGGTGGTTGCCCATATTTGTTGTAATAGAAAGATCTCTTCTTTCTGCTGTAAGAGATAGAAGAAATTACCATTTCTCTCATAAATTATGAGTGAAACTTACTTTATGACATGGACGAGGCTCAGCTCTCTTTTACCCTAAGAAGTGACCCTGATACACTTCTAGAAGGCAGTCTTACCTTGTGTTAGTCCTTGCTTCAGTTTCTTAATTTGCCTTCTAGAACCTTTCATATTGTCTCTTATATTATGGCAGAAAAATTCTATTACCACCCAGACAGAAGAAGATTGATTTGTAAAGATATTGCTGCTACTCCAAGTCACATTTATGTTGCCACACAGGTGAATAAAATGAGATGGGCACCAAGTTTTTGGGGCAAGGGCTATCTCTTCGATTAGTTTTGGAAATGGTAGCAGTTAAAGATCTCTTCTCCTGGTGATTGCTTTGTACTTTCTCACCATTTGCAGTAGTAATTGCAAAAGCAAGTGATGGAAAGTGAGGTTTTAACCCATATTTTATGGGCCACAAATGGGCTTTAAAAACACTGCAGTCTTGCAATTTCATCTAGAGACAGTTATTAGATAATGCCAGTAGTAAATTATTTGCTGCTCATCCCCTTCCTAATATTCACTACCCACAGGTAATTACTCCACCATTTTAAAGAGAAAGTACATTTGGAACTATCTGCAAGCACTCTTAAGGACTGAGCACACAGTGAGTGAGCCTTTGTCCCAACACTACGTACTCAAAGTAGCCACATCATCACACAAGCTGGGTTAGAATCAGATACACAACTGTCAATCCAGACCAAGGCTCCTGGAGTTACCGACTTGCATGGAGGTGCCTCCTCAAACCAGGTAGGACTCTGTAGGTCCTCAGTAGGTGCCGCTGTAGGACTGCTCTGGTTTTGCACAGGTGCCAGAGAGGGTGTCACCTGCCTTTTTTGTATGTGTCCTAAATGCACTTGTACCTCTCCACCAAATACACCACAAGTTTTTGGTTCAGAACACCTGCTTTGGTTCAGTTGCCTTCTTTACTTCTTAACTACTTCCTACTTCTTCACTACTGCAGGAGCTAAGAATTCATACATGACTGTTCTTCCTCAAAGTAGAACTCAAAGGTTAAGAGAGAGGCCACGAAAACACAAGTATAAAGGATTTAAATTTCCCATTTCTGGCATAATATTGTTAAAATAAGGAGGACAATCTACTCGTTTTGTTAGAGAAGCTAATTCATGGAGTGATGGCTGCCGGTCACCGTTTTACTGCAGAATAGCAGCCCCATCACCTACAGCTTACATGCAGAAAAGACTGCAGCATATTTCTAATGAAATCCATATTCTATTTGCTTGTCTGTTCCAGAGTCCTCAAAACCAATTTTGCTTTTAAATTGTAATCAGTTCAGGCAAACGAGGTTGTTTTCACCCTAACACTGACCTGGCTGCCTCCAACAAGAGACTTGTATGGGCAAATAATTTAAATGATAAATATAATAGTATATTAAATTAATCCAAAACACACCCTTTACCTACAAGAAAGAAAGAAAGGCTGGAAAGAAAAACAGATTGAAAGCAGTGATATCACTATGTGTGGTGCTGAAAGCTGTGAATGAAGCTGGTTCTGCCGTTGGCAAAATCACAGAGTCACAGAACATTAGGGATTGGAAGGGACCTCGAAAGACCATCTAGTCCAATCCCCCTGCAACAGCAGGATCATCTAGACCAAGTCACACAGGAACACATCCAGGCAGGTTTTAAACATCTCCAGTGAAGGAGACTCCACAACTCCCCTGGGCAGCCCGTTCCAGTGCTCTGTCACACTCACCATGAAGAAGTTTCTTCTCATATTAAGGTCAAACCTCCTATGTTCCAACTTACACCCATTGGCCCTTGTCCTACCACTAGATGTCACTGAGCAGAGCCTGGCTCCATCCTCCTGACACCCACCTTTCACATATTTATAAACATTAAAAATCACTTATATTTTTAAAAATCACCAAAAAATCACTTAGAAGTAACCAACAAAAGTCCCAGAGTAACCTTGACAGAAGCTTTCAATATCTCCATGAGTGAAAGTCTTCTGCAGAAGTCTTTACAAATTCTTATAACTTCTAGTAATGTCATCCCAACCCCCTTTCTATGCAAAAGGTTTTCTGTAAACACATCTGCTGCATGATGCTGCACATGTTTTTCACATTAGGGTCTAGAACTCCTCAAAAATCCTTTAAAAATTCTATAACATTGTGGAAAGCCTCAATACAAAAAAACCCCAAAACCCAAACTTGCTTCTGTTCTGACCACCAGTAGCAGTGCCTGGGTCACACCCCTACACTCAAAAGGAAGGAAAAACTGAGCTTGTACTGAAAACCCCCAGTACAGTTCCCTGTTCATTGTGTGGGCAGTGGACTTTGAATTACCAGAGACTTGAAGAAAATGAAGTAAGTTCCAGATCCAGGGAAGCTCTACATCAGTGCAACCTTTTTGATTTGAATTCTCCGCTCAGCTTGAAGCTCACAACCCAAGCAGTGGCCCCGTCCTCAAATTACCAGCAGTAGGTGGAGGGGACTCGTCAGAGCATCAGTGCCTGGAAACTCACAAGGCAGGCTGGCACAACACCAGTGTTAGTTAAAGTCATCAGCATCTCTTTCATGAGTACTTAAGTCATCCCAAATTTTTTAAAAGACTTGTCATTGTTTCTCAAGTAGATAAAAGCTCCATTACGTTTTGGGCTAACGCTGCCGCTTTCTTCAGGAGTTAGGTGATGTTAAACACCCCTAGAAATTGATAAAGAATCAAATAGCTGCCTCATTTACAAAATAACAGCCAAGTGACACCACATTAAAAGGCTGATCAGCCTTCAAAGTTATTAGAGTGTGTTCTTATTTTAGATCATTTTTAGTCTTTGAAATGTCAAGCGCAGCGATCCACGTGAGCGGCAAACATGAACACACACAGGACTGTCACCCGCTCGGAGAAGAGTTGAAAGCACCTGCACATGGGTTCATTACTGAATTTACACTTGTTCTGCATAAAATTCATGAAGAACAATATAACCAGCCAGTCTCAGATGAGCTACTTAATTGAGCTCACTTCTGAGGAGGACAACCACAGCTTGGCTAACGCGCCATTGAGGCATGCAGAACAGTCATAGGATCATAGGATGTTAGGGGTTGGAAGGGACCCAAGAGGTCATCAAGTCCAACCCCCCTGCCAGAGCAGTCGAGACACTGGACCTGCCCCTCCTATTCCTTTTGTTGATGGAACTCATGAACCCCTTGTCACATGTTTCTCATGAAGCTCTTTTATAGTAAAAGCCTAATGCAAGTCTCCTTGGGCCTTGTTCAAGATTCACAAAAGATAGGAACTTCTGCAGCCAGATCTCTCTGAGTTCACACTCACCAACTCTGTGCGCAGAGGAAACTCGTGAGCTTTGAGAACACTCAGCCCAGTTTATGGGCTCCGTGGAAACTTACCACTTGCAAATTGCAATGGCTTTACACTAGAGTTTGCAGTGTCTTGAAAGCAATATCTTGAGAATTCTGGTTGTTACTGGTTTTGTTGCAGACGCTCACACTGCAGAGTACTAAAAGCTGACCCCAAGGGACAGCTGAGCAGTGCAGGGGAGAAAACAGAACCAAGATTATGCTTGAGTATTAAACTGAAAGGCTGGAGTACTTAAAAGTCCTAGCAGGACAGAATAGCTCAGTATGGATGACATCTGGAGAAGGCTGTGAAAACAATCCTGCAAAGACAGGCTGCCAATAAGAGAATAAACAAGGAAGATGGTTTTATTTCTGAGTGGAGTGCCTCAGGGGTTAGTACTGGGACCAGTCCTGTTCAATCTACTCATTGATGACTTGGATGAGGGACTGGCATGCACTGTCAGCAAGTTTGCTGATGACACAAAGCTGGGTGGTGTCGCCGACACCCCAGCAGACTGTGCTGCCATTCAGCGAGATCTGGACAGGCTGGAGAACTGGGCAGAGAAAAATCTAATGAGCTATAACAAGGGTAAGTGCAGAGTCTTGCATGTGGGCAAGAGCAGCCCTAGGTACCAGTATAGGCTGGGGACTGATCTGTTGGAGAGTAGTGTAGGGGAAAGGGACTTGGGGGTCCTGGTGGACAGCAAGATGACTATGAGCCAGCAATGTGCTCTTGTGGCCAAGAGGGCCAACAGCATCCTGGGGTGGATGAGAAGGGGGGTGGTTAGCAGATCAAGAGAGGTTCTTCTCCCCCTCTACTCTGCCCTGGTGAGACCACACCTGGAGTATTGTGTCCAGTTCTGGGCTCCTCAGTTCAAGAGGGATGTGGAGCTGCTGGAGAGAGTCCGGGATAGGAAAATGAAGATGATGAAGGAGGTGGAGCACCTCCCTTACGAGGAGAGGCTGAGGGAGCTGGGTCTCTTTAGCTTGGAGGAGACTGAGGGGTGACCTCATTAATTTCTACAAATATGTGAAGGGTGGGTGTCAGGAGGATGGAGCCAGGCTCTTCTCAATGTCATCTAGTGATAGGACGAGGGGCAATGGATGTCAGCTGGAACACAGGAGGTCCCACATCAATATGAGAAGGAACTTCTTCCCAGTGAGGGTGACAGAGCACTGGAAGGGGCTTCCCAGGGAGGTTGTGGAGTCTCCTTCACTGGAGATGTTTAAGACCTGCCTGGATGTGTTTCTGTGTGACTTTGTCTAGGTGATCCTGCTGTGGTGGGGGGATTGGACTAGATGATCTTTCGAGGTCCCTTCCAATCCCTAATGATTCTGTGATTTTATGATCCCATGATTCTATGATTCTATGAATAATTTTATTTTTTAGGTAGTTTTCTGTTTACTTGGGAAAAAAGTTATTGAAGACTCACCCCTGGTAGAGCCCAAGCACTGATTTCGGATTGGAGTAATGTGCTTTGTTGTTTCTAGCTAGTATGGGGCTGCCTTTTGGGTTTGTGCTGGGAGCAGCGTTGATAGCACTGTTTTAGCTGTTGCTGAGTAGTGCCTACACAGAGTCAAAGCCTTTTCTGCTTCTCATTACACTCCACCTTCAAGTAGGCTGGGGCTGCACAAGAAGCTGTGATGGGACACAGCCAGGACAGCCAATCCCAACGGACCAAAGGGATATTCCAGGGAGGATTCTGTGCAAACCTGTATTTACACACTTACCAGCAAAGCACTCAAGAATCTGCTTAAATCTTGGTCCATACGATGCCATGTTCAGCAGTAAAAAAATCAGAGAGAAGAAGAAGGAAGGTGGAGACACTTGGGTTGATGGTGGAACCCTTGCCTGCCAGTGAAAAATATTGAGTTAATTCCTTGCCTTGCTCTTCTTGTGCCCGTGGCTTTTGCTTTATCTATTAAAATATTTTAATCTAGACCCAAATGTAGTCTCCCTTTTACCCTTCTGATTCTCTCTTCCACCCCTCTCTGTGGAGAGTGAATGAGTAGCTGTGTGGTGCTTACTTGCCAGCTGGGGTTAAACCACAACAGGCTGGCGTGTGGTGAATTTTATGTATGTGACTTCATCTAGAAAGGCTACGGTGGAAACGTCTTTCTACAGATGAATGTCTTAGTGCACTGTGGTTTTCATTGAATAAAGTGGTGTAGAAATAATTCATGACAATGACAACTATTTTGTTTTGTGGAAAACAAGATCTGTATCTCTGGTGCCCCATTTAAACAGCTTGCTATTAGAGATGGTTTAGGGAATTGAATGCAAAATGCAGTTTGTGTCTTTCAACCCAATTTGAAGAGCTGCACTTTTGATCAGTCACACAGAGAGCAGGTAGAGAATTTGTTTTTATAGACATGAATGAGGTCACCCCTCATCTCCTCTTCTCCAAGCTAAAGAGACCCAGCTCCCTCAGCCTCTCCTCATAATGGAGGTGCTCCACTTCCTTCATCAACCTCGTTGCCCTGCACTGGACTCCCTCTAGCAGCTCCACATCCCTCTTGAACTGAGGGACCATGGGCTGGACTCACACTAAAGCTTCCCTGTAGCTCAGTTTAAAGTCAATCAACCATGTGACATAGTTCTATTGGAAATTAGGCTTCATTAGTTCTGGTGTTCATGTTACTACTTGTTTTTAATTAAATTACTAAACGAGGGATTACGTGCAGAGACTGCACTGATTCTTTAATTGCTTCCAGTGATGAAATTCAAATTTCAAGCCGTGAGCTTCTCTAATACAAGTGGATCCTTTATCCAGCCGGAGTGCAGAGCTGCAGCCAGTTAAGGTAACAGCTTTACTCACAACAGAAGGGCTGTTCTGGTGTCAGCATCACGATTGTTCTGTGGCCTTTTCAAATAAACATGCCTCTGAACATGCCCTCATACAATGCCCGAGTCCTACAGAAAGCAGAGTTATACTTGGGCAAAAAACAGCAGCTCTTGGGTTTCCTCTGTTATAATCGGAGTATGCGAGATATAAGTTCTCATTTTAACACGGCTGAGGATTGTAAAGATGATGAGGAGTAGCAAGAGCACATCTATTCTGGCCTTATGACTTGGTCTAGGTGACCCTGCTGTGGCAGGGGGGTTGGACTAGATGATCTTTCAAGGTCCCTTCCAATCCCTAATGAATCTGTGATTCTCTATACTAACAGTAGCTGTAGAACGTTAGTTCTTGCATCATGAAGAGTAATTTACGGGTGAATTACACACAGCATTTAGAAAACAGCTGGAGGAAGAGGATGCATCCTGCTCTTTCTGTTTCTCACTGCAAAACATGCAGAGAGGCAGGTTCTTCCAAAATTCCCAGCTTTGGAGATGAAATTGGTTGTGTGCAAGAGTGGATCAAGGATATGGATATTCACTGGAGAGGACTCTCTGATGATTTTTGTTAAGAAGATATGAAATCTTAATGTAAGAATATGTCACAGTAGTGGGGCGTCACCTCAATCATAGAATCATTAGGGATTGGAAGGGACCTCAAAAGATCATCTAGTCCAATCCCCCTGCCACAGCAGGATCATCTAGACCAAGTCACACAGGAACACATCCAGGCGGGCCTTGAACATCTCCAGTGAGGGAGACTCCACAACCACCCTGGGCAGCCTGTTCCAGTGCTCCATCACCCTCACTGTGAAGAAGCTCCTTCTCAAATCTGCCTAGCAACTTCCAGGTCCATCATAGAAAACACAGCAAGTTGAGGTGAAAGCCATCACCATGCATCAGCAGAGCAGCGTGCCAGAGCACCTTCTGGCCTGAGGGAGGTTGCTGCCTAACAGCATGGACTATGTGGTGGGATGTAAGGGAAGTGCTTTAGGACTGCACAGAACTAAATGTATGATGTGCAGGGAAGGAAGTACCTGCTGAGTAGATAAAGAGTCCCAAGCACTAGAGATGTCTCAGAGTAAGATCATGGGAATAACTGCCTGCTTGAAGCACCAGGAGAATCCTGTTCAACTGCTGGGCCCAGAATCCTGTTGAACTGAAGGGCCCAGAACTGGACACAACACTCCAGATGTGGTCTCACCAGGGCAGAGTAGAGGGAGAGGAGAACCTCTCTTGATCTGCTAACTACCTCCCTTCTGATCCACCCCAGGGCACCTGGAACTGCAGCAGCCTCAGCTGCAAGGGGCTGTCACGTCTGGTCAGCCCTACAAACTCGCTCTGACATTTCAACAAGTTTTACAGCTACTGAAGGCTTCTGGATTAGCTCTGACCCAACGGTACTATACGTGCAGAAACACGACAGCAGTGACCTGTGTTTTGTTCATCCACAGTGAAGTGTCCCTTTTCCATTCCTCTGCTAACACTTGCCTTTCTACCCTGTCCATGTCTGCATCTTAAAAGGTACCTGGCAACTTACTTTATGAGAACAAAATAATTTCCTCTGTACATTGGTAAATTTCACCTCAGTTCAGAGGTATCTTCTGCCAGAGAGGTGACAATAGACCTGTCTCTGGTCTTCTTGCAGCAGAAGGATGGCATTGCCCTGGAACCTCACGTGGAAGTCAAGCTGTTGAAACCAAGGGTGTACGGCGTACGCAGATCCCCCTGGCTTTATTATTCTCATTAACTCAGCTCATTTCCATTTTATATGAGTGTTTTGATTCAGGTATAAGGCAGCTTTTACTACGTAATACGTTTTATTAGCATTCTTCCACCTTCCACCCCTAAAGGTCCCAGCGGCCTCCATCCCTGCCATTTGACTACTTGCAGTGTTTCAAAGCACCCATCGGGTGCCTGTCCTTTTTAGCATCTAATTACACTTTGCGAGGGCTTGATTACCAAAATGCATTAAACGATAATTAGATAAGGATAATTTACATCCAAACAATGAAGCTGAAAAGAGCCATATAGCCAGTAATTGGCCTTGACCAAGGTAAATAATGTCCTCTTTTTTATTTACATTTGGTTTTCCCTGTAAACTGCCTACTGGGTTGTACAGAAGTAAGAGGCTAGCAAAAATCTGAATCCCCATCCATCAGTATTAATCTCACACTTTACTGAGGCCCCATCCATTTATCTTTCCGACACAAATTAGAAATTCAAGAGTTTTAACAAATGAGCCTGCAAATGTAAACTTATTAGGCCATATATTTTTACTACATACTGTGCAGTGCCCTCCACAAAGCTGTCCCTTCAGAGAGTGTTTTCCTATTTTGTGTTATTGATGGCAGCTAACTAATCACATTTTTAATGTCGTCTTTGGGGAGGGCTGTTTGAGTGAATGTGCAAACTAAACTACCCAGAATAAATCTACCTTATTAAATGCTTGAAATTATGTGTCTTTTACGATAAAGAAACTCTCGAGCATTGTTACATTTGCTAACCTTCCTTCTGCAGAAATCAAAAGACCGGGATTAATTAAAATCATACATCAAAACGGGGCTTTGTACGGAGCGTGTCTGCTCCGTGAAAGGCCGAGAAAAATTGGTTAATTGGCCTCTTCATCCCTTCCCTCTTCCCCTCCATTGAAATATCTTTAAAAATTGCTTTTAAACTAACATTTTTTAGCTAAATGTTGTAATTATCCACGCTCTTGGAGGATACCCCAGTGAATGGATGAAAGTGCAAACCTTGAGACACAGCTCCCCTCGTGCACTCGTCAGAGGAGTTTGTCAAAGCTTCTGCGTAGCAGGAGACTCCGAACAGAGCGTTTAGGACTTCACGACATCAGGTTGTTCTTCTAATCAGTGAATCCTGAAAATTTATCTTAAGTGATATATTCAGGTTTCTATCTGTTTTTAAGGCAGTTGTTCCCACAGCTCTTTAAATTTCTACAGTTTCAGAGAAGACAGTGAGAAGAGGCTTTTCTACAAAAGCAGGTTTAAAGCCTTTCATACGCGCAGACAAACATCTTTGGCCAATGACACCCTTGCTGGTTTATCTCATCATTCTTAGCATTTAACACAATGATGTAATTACTTCCAGGATCTTTATCACTTTGCTAAAAGGCAGGTTAAATCATCTCAACCAATGAGCAGCAGAAATGCTAATTGCTCTTTTATTGCTCCCTTCCCAGCAGCAAATGCAAACATGGATGATATCTGGATTATTATCTTTAAAAATCAGGCATATTGTCTGCTTCCAGGATTTGATCGGGGAAGCTGGTTGGTTTTGAGTGGGATCTTTGGCAGGGTTGGTTTGATGGAGTCCATTTCATTAGTGACCCCTACAGAAAAAGCAGAGAACATTTGCAGATAGGCAGGAAATTACTCTTGAGAGCTAATGACTTTGTCTTTCTAGAGAAAGGAAACATTAATTTAAAATACACTTCTTCATGTAAAGAAATGATGACAGCTTCACAAAGCAAGGCAGGGGATGAAGATCAGTTTGCTTTACAGCAAGTAACAGCACAAGATCAGATCAGAAAGGGGTGGTTAGCAGGTGGAAAGAGGTCCTTCTCCCGCTCTGTTCTGCACTGGTGAGACCACATCTGGAGTATTGTGCTCAGTTCTGGGCTCCTCAGTTCAAGAAGGACACGGAGTTGCTGGAGGGTGTCCAGCGTAGAGCAAATAGGATGATGAAGGAAGTGGAACATCTCTCTTATGAGGAGAGGCTGAGGGAGCTGGTTGTCTTTAGCTTGGAGGAGACTGAGAGGTGACCTCATTAATGTCTATAAATACGTGAAGGGTGGGTGTCAGGAGGATGGAGCCAGGCTCTTCTCAGTGTCATCTAGTGATAGGACGAGGGGCAATGGGTGTCAGCTGGAACATAGGAGGTTCCACATCAATATGAGAAGGAACTTCTTCCCTGTGAGGATGACAGAACACTGGAACAGGCTCTCCAGGGAGCTTGTGGAGTCTCCTTCTCTGGAGACATTCAAGTCTGGATGTGTTCCTGTGCGACTTGGTCTGGGTGATCCTGCTGTGGCAGGGGGATTGGACTAGATGAACTTTTGAGGTCCCTTCCTCTCCCTAATGATTCTATGATTCTATGGTGATTACACCTTTTAAAATCAGTTTCCATTCAAAGAAGTCATTTGCAGCAGGGAAACTAAAACCAAGCACCACGACCGTTGTCATCAGTCTGATGGGAAAAGAGCACAAGACAAGAGTAAGCCTGGTGAAGGGTACACAGTTTTGGGTTTGTTTTCTCTTTTCTTGCTAAACCACTCCAGCCAGTGCAAGGGATCTGTTAGTCATCATTTCTTCTTTACTCAATTAGACTTGAGCTTGCTCAGTACTTGGCAATTAATAAATTACTTTGGTTAGTCTGTGTCAACTGTATTTTTACATTAAACGTAGGGGTTTTCTGAAGCTATCGCCACTACTTATTAGATGTAGCCACTTTTTTTAGCAAATTGCTTGAGATTCTGTTTGAAATGCAGTTATTAATATGCACCAACTGAGAATCCTGCAGATGCCAAGGCAGCAGTGAAATTATCTGGTGGAATTTCAAAGCGATGGATATTCTGCCATTTCCATACAATATCTACCCTACAAAGAGCTCTCTGATGCACATGAAATTACAAACACCGTTATGCTGTCGAAACCCTATGGCTTGTGCCGTAGAGGAGGTCAGGCGAGATGATCATAATGGTCCCATTTGGCCTTATGATCTATGAATTTCCAAGAGTTATAGGTATAGTTTAAGTGCACCCTCAGCATGAGTTTCCTTGTTATTTAGCAGGAAGGGGGGAAAAGTAACCTTGTTCATCCTTATGCAGTAACGCAGTAGGTCAACACACATTTTACCCATCGGGTAAATAAGGTTATTTTTATCTAAAAAGAACAGGTGATGTAACTTACATCTGTCTTTACCTGCACCCACAGACCGCAGAGACGGGCACGTGCAGCCTGCTAATCCTTTCTCTGTGCGCTCACGTTCTGCATTTAGCTGCAGTCAAGCTCGTGGGAAGGAAGGGGTCAGCTTTGTATGATAAAAAAATATGGGGAAAGACGAAGCAGTGGTCTCTCTCACATGCTGATGGAGTTACACGCAATCTAAAGCAAAATAAAAAGCAAGGAACTGGAAGTTTGTTTGTCCTGACATCCTACCTAAGAGACTGAGCTGAGGAGAAACCTTTATTTACCCAGGCGGACCTGGGAAAATGAGAAAATCCCCTCGAATTACACAACGGTACTCGCAGAAGCAGGGGGACTGTCTTTAATCAAACATCAATAGTTATCTCGTTGAAGGATAAATGGAAAGTGTGCATTTTGTGAGAGCTGAGGGAATAGGGCAGAACGTTTTCCATCAGCGCTTGTTCCAAATTCCAAACCCATTTCTGGCCCTGGCTCTGCCGCAGTTCCCTGACTTGCCAAGAAAACACTGTAAGAATGAGGATCATAGGATCATAGGATCATAGGATGTTAGGGGTTGGAAGGGACCCAAAGAGATCATCGAGTCCATCCCCCCATGAGGATATGGATGGACACAGGACTCAACGAGGTTTGGCACTGTCTCTTCTGAAATTAGCCACGGGGCTTCTACAGCAGGAAACCTAGTTTTGAGGACCACGTGTTAACATTTACTTGGGGGAGAGAGCAACTTAACGAAGGTCGTTTAGAATCCAGATTCCCTCTTAAAAACTGCCTCTAAGTCCTGCTGTTACCAGTATTTTGACTGCAAAGCTTATCCTGAGAGCTCATCCTTTGTTTTGTAGCTGACACATTCGTCCCCTTCTGTTGTCTTCCCTCGCTACCTTGGAATATGTTGAATGACAGACGTATCTACGTTCAGAGGGAGATAAAGGAAGCAAAACAAGGAGGGAGAGCTGATTTTTTATGTGTAAAGAGAACTCCAGCATCTACCAATGCAATTTCCTTATTCCAATGTTAAACTAGAAACAAAGAAAGACTTGAGTGCCTTTTTTACTTCTTAAAACCTGAGAGAAAGCAGAGGACAGAATCCTGTCTGGAAGCATAGCTCTTCCTAAGACCAATGTGGTGCACGAACCTCAATGTTTAATTCAGCTCCATCAGATTTAACATGGCTACGAGATTTCCAGATCGACTCGTTGCAACAAGGGGACTCAGGAATTTTTATTGTTCTCTTCATATGAACAAAATGAGTTTTGAAAATGGCATCTGCTTTCTTGATCAGATAAATCTGCCTCTTTGCTCACAAAGATGTCTCTGGGTATTTCAGCTACCAGGATGTATTTGACACGTGGGAGAAGCTGGGAGGGAATGTTAGATCAACTATGCAACGCTCTGTTGAAGATGTAGGAACATTCTGGAAACCAGCAGGTCTGGACTATGAGCTGCTACTTCACTGATTTTCAGAATCGAAACTGTGGGCAATCTAGTTGCAGTTTGCCAAGTGCAGAATTCAAAGCTTTGTTAGCCAACCCACTCCTTGACTTCCTGTGTGATGCTGTGTGCCTGCCGTGCTGATGAGGGGTCTCTTCCACAACACGTCTGCACCTCTCTTTTCCAAATCTTGCTGAGACCACCTGCGTATTTTGTGTAGTTCACCAGAAAACGCAAGAAAGAGGTCAACTTCGGAAAGCAGTTTATCAAGACGGTGATAAAGTCGTAAATGGGAAGGAAGGACGTGAAAAAGAAACCCCATAATGTAACCACAAACAAGCTAATTGTAGTGACCATTGAACACAGCACGAGTTGCTTCTCCAGCTTCACTTTTAATAGCAGAAGAATACAGTAATAAATAAAAGAGCAAAATTTGAAGGACAGTACACTCCAACACGCTAAGTAGTGAATTGAATATTTTAAATTACTTCAGTCACATACATCAGACTTGGTGAAAACCCTTTATCAGCTCAGGCCCTGTAGCCTAGTTGGATGAAGGCTGCAATGACAGCTCCTCATGAAGGTAAGTTCATGGCAGTAAACATCACGAAGGGAGAAAAGCCGTTGAAAACAAAGGACAGCTAACCATAGCCAACCTGGATCACAGAATCACAGAACATTAGGGATTGGAAGAGAACTTGAAAGATCATCCAGTCCAATCCCCCTGACACAGCAGGATCACCCTCACCAAGTCACACAGGAACACATCCAGGCGGGTTTTAAACATCTCCAGAGAAGGAGACTCCACAACCCCCCTGGGCAGCCTGTTCCAGTGCTCTGTCACCCTCACTCTGAAGAAGTTCCTTCTCATATTCATGTGGAAACTCCTGTGTTCTGGCTTATGCCCATTGCCCCCTGTCTCATCATTAGATGACACTGAGAAGAGCCTGGCTCCATCCTCCTGACACCCATCCTTTACATATCTATAGACATTAATGAGGCCACCCCTCAGTCTCCTCTTCAAGCTCAAGAGACCCAGCTCCATCAGCCTGTCCTCATCAGGGAGATGCTCCACTCCATCATCTTTGTGGCTCTGAGCTGGACTCTCCCCAGCAGCTTCTTGAACTGAAGGGCCCAGAACCGGACACAATATTCCAGATGCAGTCTCACCAGGGCAGAGTAGAGGGGCAGAGCAGAGGGGGAGGAAGACCTCTCTCGATCAGTTTAGTCTACAAATAATAGAATTCTTAATAATCAGAAAAAATATGTCTTTTTGTTTCTGTACAGCCTTACCAGAGACACTGATGACAATATCCTGCAGTTTTAAGATACATGTATTGTGCTTGATTACCACCACTCCTCTCAGAGAACTCCTCCCAACATGAAGATCGCTTCAGGGTCTTTTCTCTCTTCACAAAGAGAATGAAGTTAAACAGAATTTTAAACAAAATGCTTTGAATTTTATTTTTTGAGAAGATCTCTGTCATATCTGATGAAGAATTACTGCCTTTGTTTGAAAATATTTAATTTGCTCTTTTAGAACTGCTAGAGAAACAGGAACTGCTTGCACACCTCTAAGCACCAGCTTTTCTTACGGGGTTGTTTTTAGAAGCTTTCTATGGTCTCTGTAGGTTTGTACCCACTATGCCCATGTTATCATCCACCTTCTTAACAAAGGGCAAGTCATGGGCACTCAGAGTCCAGCCAGCGCTGACGCCGAAGGGATGGATGGTTTAGATATGTAGATTTGATTATATTTTTTGTATTTTTGATGGAAAATCACTTGGCTGAACATCCTCTCTGCTCACAAAAAGCAACACAACACTCAACCATTGCAATGGGAGACCTTCTGGCATACGCTGTGAATTCTACTGGTTGGTGGTGATCTCAAATGGAAGCATGACTTCTGAGTCATACTTGTCAGCACAATTGGAAAAACAAAGCCAGAAGCTGGAACTCTGAAAAGAGCATCATTTGAGCAGCACCTTAACCAGGAGCTTTCAGTACCAATTCAAACAGGCATCTCTATTTCAAATGGATGCAGCACCTCTGTCGTAGGCACAACAGAAGATTATGCTTTGTATTTACTACTCCCTTCTGAGAAGCATCTCTTAGCCTTCATTTTGAAAGAACACATGTTCCTCTTATACATAATAAAGAACAAAGACATTTTCAGGGTTTACAGGAGGGCAAATAAAAATGGCAGAATGCAAAGGCATGTACCAGTAATAGACTGCAAAATCAATTTAAGACGTGGAACTGCAGTTGTCTTTCCCAGGTTTTTAATTATGTGTTTGTTTGCCATGGTGGCCTAATTTAGTCAAGTAGATGAGCCAACATTAAAAGCTGGTAGGAGAGGTAAGTAATCCCCAGGGTGGGCTGCTTGTGTGGAGAGTTTAAAAGCTACACATACAGGAGCGGAAGCCAAGGCAAATTTGAGAAGGGGGTCCACATGATAAACAGTGAAAAGCCAGCAAATCAAATTTTTCACAATTAGTTGAACAACAACTGTGACAGGTTCAGCGCTTAGCATTTTCATCTGTGTGCTCAAATTTGGTTATCCGTCCTCTTTTATGCAAATGTGATGTGACAGGAGAAGCTGGGAGCACTCAGGCAGGCCGATCACTCACAACAGGAGCTGGGTCTGTACAGCCGAGAGGTCTGGATTAAATGGACTGAGTGCTGATGGATAAATGACATCAGCCGGGCTGAAAGCCTCATGAAGTGATTTAGAACTTCCACAAGACGATGCCCAGAACATAAATTGTACTTTATCCTCAAATGTAAAAATAGAGGAGAGAAAAACATCAACTTCTGCTAGTAAATAACCATGCTTATCACCTCACTAGACCCAAGGTGCTTCTCTCCTACAAGGAGGCTAACGTTGTGACACCTACACCTAAGGATTGCTGATGCACCACCACGTAGCCGTACCACTCGCCGCGGTGGTGGTGTTGCTGCATGGGCGACCCAGAAGGCTGATTGTGCAATTAGAGCGTTCGCTCTGCTCCGACTGACGGGAGCGCGGCTGATGGCACAGACGGCGCGCACGTGTACGCTTGGACCTGCGCGGAGACGCATTTTCACGGTGGATGTGGAAGTAATTTGACAACAAAAATGATAAGGTCAGGGAATTCTGTCCTGCTGCAGAAGGTGTAATAATTGAGGTGATGCATTGTTGTGGAAAGCACACTGGCGCACAAAGGGCTGAGCAGTCATCTCTGGTGGTTTGCAGGGAAATGCAGCCTATAGAATCATAGAATTACTACGGATTGGAAGGGACCTCGAAAGTTCATCTAGTCCAATACCCCCACTACAGCAGGATCACCTAAACCAAGTCACACAGGAACACATCCAGGCAGGTCTTGAATATCTCCAGTGAAGGAAACTCCACAACCTCCCTGGGCAGCCTGTTCCAGTGCTCCGTCACCCTCGCTGGGAAGAAGTTCCTTCTCAGGTTGATGTGGAACCTCCAATGTACCAGTTTACACGCATTGCCCCTCGTCCTATCACTACACAACACTGAGAATAGCCCAGCTCCATCCTCCCAACACGCACCCTTCACATATCTATAGAAATTAATAAGGTCTCCCCTCAGTCTCCTCCAAGCTAAAGACAACCAGCTCCCTCAGCCTCTCCTCAGAAGGGAGGTGCTCCACCTCCATCATCATCTTCGTTGCCCTACGCTGGACTCTCTCCAGAATCTCCACATCCCTCTCTATAGGTGAGCTTGTCAGACACACTTCACAGCCTGCCCCTTCCACCCCACCGCAGAGCTGTCGCCACGTTCACTTTTAACTTCTTAATGGGTACTTCAAGACTCCCAAACCTTAGCAGCGCTAGGAAAGTTTGAACACAACGTCCTACGTGTACTTCAAGATTTTTAATCAGATTTTTTATTAAGATTTTAAAGAAATTAATATTCTTAAGACCCTTTAATAAGCTTCCATCTAACTCTCCATCTCACAAGACCATCATGCATTTTACACGTCTCATTAAATCAAATGGTTACTGTAGTCTATAAATTTTTGATTGCTAATTGCCACTTATTTGTATGTTAAAAATATCCCTAGTACTTTTGCTAATACATTTTCTGTCTTTTAGCTAGTGGCACTTGCCTCTAGAGAGGATGGATTCTTAGCAGGAGAGTGTTGTCCATGTCGCTGCCTTTCCAAAGAACTGATCTTCCTTAAGGCCACTCAACCAACCAGGAGGGCTAGAAGCCACTACCTGCTGCTGTGGGATAACACCTGGAATTCAACAACACTGCACCATGCAGACAACATCTAAGGAAGTAAAACAAACTGGTCCAGCGTGTGTCAAGGACACTGGAACTGTACTGCTCACAATACTGAATTGGTGGCCTTAGCCCTGCAGAGACCGGGATCAGTTGTCCCAAGGCAAATCACCGTTCCCACCAGAGAGTGTGGACGTGATTGTCCTGTCCTGAAGCCAAATCAGGCCAAAGTGTGAGAGCTGCTCCGTGGCAGGTGACCTCAGCATGAAGAAGAGTCTCAGATGTGCCTAATTTGCTCGTATTGATGTAGACTAAGAGGCTGAGTACCGGCAGTCAGACGAGGAACAAGACACTGACATAACCTGTGTCTCCAGTAAGTTTTGCTAAAAGCAACAGATACGAAGACAGGTTGAAGTGTGATCGTGACACACAGACAGCAGACTAAACCACAGCATGACTGCGTGACATCAAGCCATTTGGAAGCCACCACAGGCTACCCCATAGCAAAGTCTTCAGGCAAGGTGCTACAGGCAGGAGTGGGTGTTTCCAGCGCATCAATGGGCTTTTCTCACCGCTCATTAGATCACTGGGGTAGAAGTGTGAGCTCTAAGCAGGTGTTTCTTCTTTGCCCCATACACACTCAAAAGGGCTCGAGGCACCCACATCATGTAACACCTCATTCAGCATCTTTGTAAGCAAAATTACACGATTCACGCTGAGGGTTTCTAACACTATTTTTCCCACAACCACTAAGTGGCTAGACTCTCCTCATGTTTCCTTTGGACACTTCAAACTAAACCCTTGTTGGGTTGTTGAAAAGGTAACGTGCATTTTTGCAAGTAGCAGTACATATGAACGGAGCAAAGCTGGAGATGGGTAGATTTAGAGTGGATGTGAGGAGGAAGTTCTTCACCGTGAGAGTGGCGAGAGCCTGGAATGGGTTGCTCAGGGAGGTGGTGGAGGCCCCATCCTTGGAGGTGTTTAAGGCTGGGCTGATCTAGGGTGAGGTGTCCCTGCCCATGGCAGAGGAGTTGGAACTGGATAATCCTGTGGTCCCTTCTAACCCTGACTGTGTGACTTGGTCTGGGTGATCCTGCTGTGACAGGGGGATTGGACTGGATGATCTTTTGAGGTCCCTTCCAATCCCTAATGATTCTGTGATATGGTATCAGGATACAATTTAGGGATCTGCAGATATGCCACTGTCAGCTTTCAGAACTCTTTAAACTGATCAGTGGATCCATGGAGATAAAAGTAGGAAAGTAGTTTTCATTGTGATTTCTGCTCTTCAACCAAGATGTAAGATTGCAGTCTACCTTTCCTTCCCCATTAATGTTGTCATTTTGCATGGAAGGCACTCAAAGCGCGCACGGCCTCTCAGACAAGACAGTAATTGTTACGGCTCCTAACACTTCAGATGCTCAGGGCAGTTCCCAGTCTGTGCAGAAAAAGGAGGGCAAGACATTGCCATTGATTCTCTGGACAGCCAGAGAGACGTCTGAAAGGAGTGAGGCACTGAAATGCTTTGCACTGCAGAAGTGCCCACTTCCAAGGGTCCATTGACACAAGCTCCAATTAACGTACCCAGAAGAGTTTAGACCGGTACCTTCCAGTTCATTCTGCAGCAACGCCGGCCACGGACAATGCGTGACTCCTGCATCACAATAATTGTTCATCTTCTATTTCCCATCAGAAGTTACGATCTACCCACTAAGTTGCTCCTGTAATTACTTCCTAACAGGCAACAGTTAAGCCTTTTAAATAGCAGGAAAGATCCATAAGATCCATTAGTCAACATGTTCAAGATAACGACCTGATTTGGACAAACATGTCTGAACACACAAACGCTATTTGGCTGGAAAAGTCATCTTTCAAAACTGCCACTGACTAAGAACACAACAGACCCCATCGGGGTTCATAGTAAGGACTACTGAGTCCTGCGGTCCCCAAGGCATCCACAAGGAACTACTGAAGTGAGGCTCCTCTATACTGGTAGGTGTCTTGGATGCTATTGAAAGTTTCAAATGGAAGACTTCATGGCCGCAAAACAGTATTTCCTTGCCCTATTTTGTGGATTTTAGCAGTATTTCTTTATATCTGTTATTTATAGCAGTGTTTTCTGCAACCAGCTAGGCTACCCACAGGTGTGGGTAGCAAACTTTCTGGCCAAGAACTTGAAACCTCACATTCCATCTACTACATCACTTTCTTCTAACAAAATGTCACTGGTAGTTTACTTCATCAACATCCAACAGACTTCAACAAAGCCAGCCTTGAGGGTAACCTAAACGTTTGTTTTATAGTATATCCTCTAATAATTTCACTTTGTTCCCACCTGCCCAGTTCCCTGAGCAGCTAAGGTCCCCAGGTGCCATCAGAATTGTCTCTGCTCCCTTCCAATAGCTTAGCTTGATCCATCCACAGATCCATTAAAGGCAATGATCTCTTACTCATGCAGCCTAGCCTCAGGGCTGTTGTACCCAGCTGGCAAACTTGAGTTCTCCTAGGAAGCTAAAGTGCCAGCACTGGAGCCTTACTGCGCAATGCTGATGTGGAGGAAGAAGTGTCTCCTGAGTGGTTCACTGCTACTCCACTAGTACTGCACTAACACAAGTCACACAACCTTTGAAACAAAGCTCCTACACCCACAATCCAAAAGGTCTGCAAAAATTCTTCCAAGGCTTCTGACACCTCCTTTGGAGGTGATCCTTGACTCATCTGCCTGCCTTTCCCCCACAACCCCATCAAAAACCGCTGAGGGATGTGCCAAGAGACAACAGAGCTCCTCCAGCAAAGTCCTTGTTCATAAGGCTGTAAAGACTATCTTCAAATTAACTCCCAAACAGGTACAGAGGGTCAGCTCAAATGCAGGACTGTCCTGTTTTCAACTTAGCAAGTAATTGTTGGACCACTGCATGCCTCATGTTTCTGTGAAGCCTGTGTAAACGAGATGTTTCTGTCCTCCAGTGCTCTTCTCATCTCACGTGGAAGCACCTCAGCTTCCAGTTTCTGTTCCCTATAAACTTTGTTATGTGTGTTCTGTACTGGGGAGGAGGAGAAGATAAAAACCAGGAGCTGAAGCCAAACACACATGACTGAGAGCAGCAGAGCAGTCTCCATGTTTTCAAGGTAGCTAGCTCAGGTTGAGCCAGAAGTGTGGGATGAAGAGCACTAGTGAACCCAGCTCCTCACTTGTGACCCAGCATTCCCCACCACTGACATTGTTTTAGCCACCTGTTGAAGTAGCATAGGAAGGTCAACTATGTGGACCACTCATTTTTAAAAGAAGAGCCCAGTTCTTCAGTTACTATGTTATCACACAGATAACCTGCTGAGTCAAGCAAAAGACGGGCAGGAGTGCCCAGCCAAGGTCTTTTTCAACGTCGGCATGGAACAAGACTCATTATGAGAACATTCTGCACAACTGAGTCTTTGCCGTCCCTGATTTACTCATGCTTTGTCTAGAAAATGAGTGCTTGAAAAGCACCATGAAGTTCAGTAGTGGGTAGAAATTGTTTCACAAAAAAGATTTAAAAGCTGAAAGATAGCTCAGCATTTGTTAATTTAGTGTGACTCTGGAGAGTAATTCATAAGCTTCTAAATTAATATTTTTAAGGAGGTCATAAAACGTGAACTTTAGTAACTGCTACAGCCAATCAAGCTGCCATCAGTCGTGCCTTAGACTATTAAAACACTAGTAATTACCTACTCAAATTACTTTAAAAGTTTAACAAAAGCTTATCTACAGATAGTATCACAGCATGATATATTGCAGTCTTTAAAATTGCAGTTACTGGTTAATCTTTTTATTATATCAGATTCCAGTTTTAATAACTTATTCCCCTCATACAAAGCTATTTTGGGGGGGTTTTTTTTGATGTTTTCCTGGCAAGCTCTCTTAAAAAAATTCAATACATTAGAAAATTACCAGAGAGGGGCCAGTACAAGAGCAAACACATTAGTCTTTTCAGTAGAGGAAGCATTACTGGAAATAATGAAAAAGAAATAGCACTTAGTTACTTCAAACTCACTTAGAAGTACGTTTAGAGATAGTTCAACACAGAAACAGAAGAAACTAATATATTTTAAACAGTTTTAATATTAAAGTCATGAAAATGTAGAAGCCATGAAGACTTACGAAGACATTGTGGGCAGCTTGCCAGTGCAACAGGGCAGACACAGACAAGGATCGACCTGTTAAAGTTAACAAGGTCTAACACAGACTCGTGTGCCTCAATTTTTCGCTGCGTATTAACAGAAAGAAGAGCTGTTTCACTCTTCTACACTGCCAACACCCTCACATGATTTTTAACAGAAATTTTGTCATTGTGGCCAGTCAATACTGATCAGAACTTTGTGTGTTTACAGTGGCCCAGCTTCTTCCGCCGTAAGGGTGCTGCTCTCACTCTTTAACCTCCCTTCTTTCGGTAAAAGAACACGCCCACGTGCAAATCTGGCTGGATCACAACAATACATCTGAACGTGCTGGATGTAGGGTGTTTCTTTTTGGGGAACAGAGAATTCCAAACTCTAAAATCAGCACTTTCTTCAGATTCCAAAAGGTGGTTCTGCAGCCAAGGTGATGACGTTTCGCCACAGCGAACAACAGGAGCAGAAGCAGCACGCAGGACCCCTGGTGTTCACATTTCTGAACACTGGAAGCAAGCACTCACTGGTTACTCATTTAGTATTTTCAAAGTACACAGATATATTCTTTTCCCCACCAAAAATGTAGTGACTAAGTGCTCTTGGATACAGCAGCAAAAAGCATCTTCTATTCTCTCTGCAGAAACGTTTAACAGGTGTTGCAGTGGATCAGCGGTTCCACGTGATGCTCCATAGTTAAACCAATTCAGCTGCTGGAATAACCCGTGGAAGCAGTGTCTCGAGGCACACGCAGGTATCGTCTCCTTGTTTGAAAGACAGTCATGGTGTCAGCTACTCTGCTGCTGAAAGTCCTCTTTTGTGAGCATCCATCCACACTGCACGATTCTGTACGGCGGCACGGCTTTCTAAACCTGCTCACTGCATCCTAAACCTCCTTATTTGCTGCCTACTGGATATTTATATTTTTGGTGGTTTGTTTTTTTTTTATAAAACACACAATTTTACTTAACCTTATTCAGCTTTCGTCTTCCACATGAAGGATGGTACAGCCTGGAGGGGAGTTTTGAGAACAGCAGCAACGAGAAAGGTTAAGATTATAGAATTTTTTTCAAATAAAGAAACAGCATCCTATCATTCATCTCTTTTCCAATGTAAAACACTACCGTGGGGAACACAGATGGAAAACCATATCTAAAAACTGTATCATGATACATATGAACATAGTGTGTCTGCTCTATCTGCTGCCAAAAGAGTAGAAATAAAGCATGGGGGCTTCACCAATTTAACCAGTACCTAATACCTCTCTGAAGCAGCAGCAGCTAAACGTTAATCATCTATCAGATCTGAATGAGAACAGATACTTGTGATTAAGTTACTTTGAACAAGGATTCATCTTTTCAGAATCACTGCTGGTAAGCCAGGTTTCTATCTTTAAGGAAACTCAAAGATACCGACTTCACTGAAGCGTAGCAGCCTATCCACAGGTGACAACAGAGCTCCACCTTGCAAGTAAGAGCAGCACAGGTCATTCAGTCCACATGGCTGAAGCGGTGAGGCAGGCAGACCTAACACAATCTGTGGTACCACAGCAGCTTCTGACATTGCTCTAACAACCAAACAGGATGTCATCACAGACTAAGTCACACGTGCATGCTCTATAGAGTTGGCCTAAACGTGCTGCAGGTTCAGGGTTCCAGGTGCACAGACACACGAGTCACCAGTAACTTCCAGATGCATCTAGGCAACACGGCGACAGACAGTACATCAGAAGCACCAAGATGAACAAGCACCCACGCTGTATCTGAAAAACTGTTTGATGTAGTTACACTGCACCAGGTGGTGAAGCTACAGTAGTAATGCTTTGACACACTGAATGTGAATCTTCCATAAAGCAAAGACAGTAAAAAAGCTAAAGTGAAGCTACAGAAGTGAAACTTCTTCACACCGTCTTAGTTTGGTGACTTTTTATATAACAGTGTAACGTCATCTGCCATTTGTGTCCCCCTGCTTCCCATCATCAAGCTTTAGCTTTCCATTCACTCCATATCCTCTCGCCTCCTATTTTAGAGCATAATCATGCTCTTAAAAGATTTTTATGAAAACAGTATGTAACTACCCAAAGCATTTTGCAACTTCAGCTCCACTCTATCGCAAACTAATTCAACTCCCAGAGGAGAAAGGGAGATGTTGCAGTGCAGAAATGTTCTGTTTTATACAGATTTAAACACCTGTAGTCAAGGGTTAGCACTGGCACCTAAATCCAAAGGCATGGTAGAGATGTATACAGGTTTCTGCAAGGAATGCAAATATTAGTATGAGAACTGAAACAGGACAAATACCACCGAGGTGTTGAAGTGGGAGCAAATGACTGTCACTTCTTGTTTCACTTGTGTAGCCATAGTGCCCTCTAGTAGCCGAAAGAGAAACTGCAGGCCGCCTGCAAGAGAAACAATCAGAGCTGCCTTCCTTTGAGCAGAAAGGAACGTTTGCAAAGGTGAGGAAGCACACTCCTTCATGTTGAAGTACTGTAACGGAAAGGCCACTTCTCTGAGCCTGTCTGCAGCACAATCCTGCAGAGCTGGGAGGCTTTACAGAACCTCTTATACCATAAACACATCTCCGTGCTTCTCTAGATCTCACCTGCAGCACGTGTGTATTAGCAACACGCACGTGACTTTGGCAGAAGCATCTATCTACAATCGTAGAGCAACATACACTTTTGTGAAGTCTTTAGTTTTTTTTTACAAAGAGGAATGACTTTGGCTCAAACACCTTTATTGCATAGAAATCTGTGCAAAATGAGGAATGACGACCTCTAAGAAACTCTTCTCCTTTCCCTAGAGAGCAAAACATTGGAGAGAGAAGAGTTACTGTGACTTAAAGCTGTCCAGGTGCAAATCTAGAGTTAGAGGTCAGTGTTTCTTTTTTTCACTTTGCAGTTAAAAAAACCACTAAACCTAAGAATTAAAAGTCATTCTTTAGCTCCTGGGATATGGTCATCTGCATGGTTTGAGTTTTGAGGGCTGTAAACAACACTTCTGACTTCAGCTACTCTCCACATCTCCACAGCAAGAACTGTAAATACCAGTTTGCTTCCCGTCCCCCTCCTCCCCCCTTTTCTTTATGTGTTTAAAGAAAAGCACATGCTAGATGACCTAGAAAAGATCTTACTTTTAAAACATTTACCTACCACATTACTGTCCAGAAATCATCTATGAAGATAAAGTTCAAAGAGTACGTGCTTCAAAATTTGGTTGCCCTAGCTGCTGATGGAGAAGTACTAAAATCCAGCTCAACAACCAGCACAGGCAGATCTGCCAGGTGTGCCATTTCGGTCTTTGCCAGGGCAAGGTGGGCAACAAAGTGGGAAGGATTTCAGAACTCAGTAATTCAAAAAAAATTAGAAAATACCGCAGCGTCAGAGGAGATGATTTTCAACATCAGCTGGTCTCAGGCTTAGAAGGTAACTGTAAGAAGAAAAAAGAAAGTCTCAATCTTCATTCACACGACAAAGGAACAGAGTATTGACACTCAGAAAAGCTTTAGCCTTAACACATAAAGAAGGATTTTACAAGTAATTTTTTATGCAGCATGTTCGTGAGATCGCTCTCATTAGTGGTCCAATTAAATGTAAAAAGAATTCGAATAAAAGACCGCAATAATCAGAATCTATTTTTGTTGAGAGAGTTTTTGACATCTACATGGTTCAGGTGCAAATATGCAAAGACAAAGAATGAAAATAATTACTGCATGAAACTACAGTATTTAGACAACTGTGTGACTAGCACACCAATAAAGGCCTATGAGTCCACAAAAACTAAGGGGTTGTTTTCACCAAGGATCAGTTTACAGCTGTGCTGGTTCGAATTCAAAAGAATTTGTTTAGGTTTGGTTGGTTTTTTTTTACATCCTGATCAAGGAATTGTAGTTTGAGTTAACAGGCTGATCCGAAAGCACTCCAGTGCTGTAACGTCAGTGCAGTTTGAGATGGCTGCCCTCGGAACAGGATGACGACGAAGACCTAAAACTGTTTGGATTTTCACAATTACTCTTCCCCCCACTGTTATTTTTTTCCTGTTTATTCCTGTTATTGTGATCTTGCAAATTGTAACTTCGTTTGCTGACTGTAACATAATGTAGATTATATAATATGTAAGTGATAATTTAATATAGAATGTAATCTTATATAGTCAGATTTAATCTTACATACCTTTTTTATGATGAATTACAATAAATGAGATGATTCATTGAAGCTCTAAATCTCTTTATGTTACTTTTGTATCAGTACAACAGCAGAATACAAAAGGTGGTAGGAAAAAAGCAACAGTCCCCTAGAGCTCCTCATCGGTACCTCTGGCGAGACCTACTAGTTTGGAGATTAGTTAATGTCCAGAACAACTTCACCGAGTCAGTAACAAATCCTGGAGCAGCTTTTTGTGCTCTTTTATGCTCGTAAAAGCTGAAAACTGACAGCTATGAATTGTCTGTTTCATCTAAAACACCCTAAAATAAAAGTATAGTTATTCAAGTGCTGAAAAGAACAGTAAGTTTAGGCAGTTTGGGGACTTCTGTACACGGCCAACAACACTGGAAAATGAGGTAGAACCATGCTGTGCTGTTCTCAGGTACCAAGTTACCTGGACAATAGTTTTGAACATCTTTTCTAGTTAAGGAAGAGAGACTGTTTTCAGACCATGGCTTAGAAAACTATTTTAAAGTATCTGAAGTTATAGAAATACTTTTCAATGAGTGTTTTTTCAATTCTAAGAAACTGACCTGCTCAGACTTCATTGTAAAGTAAATCCTGTAAAATTTGTGTTCCACTAATAACCAACTTGTGTTTTCTCTATGGGTTTTGTGATTGGAAAGACACGTGTTTTAAGAGAAGAAAAAACACAAACAGCACTTATCATAATTAATGCTTCAAAAGAGGCAGGCTTGTTACTTTACTGTATCACAGACTGAATTACCAACTCTTATTACTTACAACCTTTTGTGGCTCAACAAATGTGGACTACTACAGTACTGGCACTGAAGTACTTACCAGTTCACGTATCATTCAAGCCCTTCAGCATCTACCTGGAAAAAAAAATTCTTGTATGTTTACCTTTTCTCTGCATACATTTTGAAAGCTGTCTGAAGAAAACCAAGGTACCCTTGCTCTTGATTTTTCTGGTTTCAAACTAGAAAAATCCATTTGCAGAACAGCTAAACCCAATGGTTTAGCTAGCAACAGGGGAGGCATGCTTGGGAAGGTGTTCAGAGGGGTGGGGTAAGTAAAGGGAATCCAAGTCAGCGGCGATGCTTGGTTTGCTGATTCAACAAGGAAGGATGCTGCTCCAGGTGACAAGATTGCACTGAATGCTGTATTAATAAGGATCTGACTGAATTAAATGACAAGAGGTAGCAAAGGTAGTAGCAACAAAAAAAAAAAATGGGAGGGGAAAGCAGAAAGACAAGTAATGAGAGGATAGAGCAAGCCAAATAAAATCAAGTAATTTGATAATGACATAAATACTTACAGAACTCATTTAGCTTGCAACAGGGTCACTCTTCTGTTCTACTGAATGGCACAGGACAGCTTAGTTTTTCACCAAAACAAATACTTGGGCTTACTTCTTAAAGAAAGCATAAACTAAGACATTCTGATACAGTGGCTTTGAATCATTCAATGTCACAAGGTAACAAAACAAAAACCAGTAAGGATTCTGTCCTGACACACTTCACTGAGAATGTTTGGGGAAGGTGGTAAAAACGCTTCTGAAAGTTTTCATCCCCTTTAGAGGTAGATCAGAGTGTAAACTAAGACATGAACCTTGCATGGACGTATTACCAGGCTGCATTAAAACGAAGCAGGAAAACCTGGAGTACTGACACTAAAATTACAAACTCAGGTAATTCATAAGAGGTGTCCCATGTAAAGAGGACATCAATGGTTGTCATCAGCTTGTGTTGATTACTGTGAAAAGGCAGATTTGAGCACCCCAGCATGCCACACAACCATCTTAAGGCAGCATGCACAGCCCTTCTTTGTGCTGTTAACTGTTGAGACAACACCAAAACAAATCCACCACCTGGACTGTCCATCTCACATCCCTCAGATGTAGTAAATTATTTTAAAAAGAGTTGTAGGAAAGCTGTATTTAATTGAGTGAACTAGAACAGCTCATTCAGAGCCCTGGATAAAAAGGTTCTTAAAATATTTCATTTTGCCTGAAATTTGGTGTAAAAGGCAATCAGTTTCCCAAATACAACTCCTTATGGCAAGGTTTAGAACTTCCCCTAGCAAGAAATTTCAATGTGAAACTAAAACTACACACAAATTTCAAAGGCATATGTTTTAACAAGATATATACACGTGCAGGGATGCAAAAACCCCCAAACAGGATCTTGGAATGTTTTGGGTTGGATGGACCCTGGGTCATTTAGTCCAATTCCCACAGGCAAGCAGCAGAGACATCAGGCTGCTCAGAGCCCCGTCCAGCCAGACCTTGAATATTCCCAGGGGTGGAGTTTCTACTACCTTTCTAGATCCATGTGGGGGAAAAAACCCTCAAATAACTGAAAAGCACAGAACAAAATTAGAGAATATTAGAGAAATAGCAAAATGAGGAAAAACCTTTGTGCTGTCCTGTCATTTATCACTTGGTTGAACCTCTCTACTTACCTCAGCCTACTTTTCTCCAAGCTAAACAGCCCGAGATCTCCCAAGCACTCCTAAGAACAGTGCTTTAGACCCTTTATCAGCATTGTTGCCCTTTTTTGGGCACTTTCCAATGCCTCAATGTTCTTATTCTAGTGAGGAGCCCCAAACTAAACAAGGTAGTCAAGATGCAGCTTCCCCAGTACTTAGTACAGGGACATGCTACTTCTCCCAGTGCATCTTCCTAAATCACCTATCAGTACTGCATGTATTTCTGTGGAATCCAATTTTCTTCTTCAACTGCACCGTGCAAGGGTAATAATCCTTTAGTGCCTGAACGGGATCCTGTTCACCATGTAACTTAAATCCATTTAAAACTGGGAAGACACATGAAAGCTTTCAAGCAAGAGTGCATCTGTGTGTTAATCAGAATCATTGGGGATTGGAAGGGACCTCGAAAGATCATCCAGTCCAATCCCCCTGACACAGCAGGATCACCTAGACCAAGTCATGGAAACAAAACATCATGATGTAGAGTTTTTTTGCACCGAACACTATTTTAGTAGAAGTGATAGTGATTGCAGCTCCTTTTGTGAATGCGGGGGTGGGGTTGCCATCTGGAATGGTCTTTTTTCTTTTTTTTTCTTTTTTTTCCATTATGAAGGACCATGGCCTTAGCTTTTTTGGTTTTTTCTTTTTTTTTTTTCCTTTTTTTTTTTTTTGAAGACCATTCCAGTTCTTTATTTTTTAACATCTTAAAGTCATAAGGACTTATATGCAAAGCAGTCATACACTTTATCATTAAAACCCATAGGTAAAATACGTACACAAATCCAACAAAAGGCTAGTACATAGTAAAGCCTAAGCATACTACTATGCAATATTATGAATACATAACTTTAGAGACTTCAGTTTAGTACTGTTATCTATTCATTTTGAAAACATTCACAAAGATTTTAAATGCAAATTTTCATTCCTTATCTGGAATAGAACAAAAATTACCTATGTTATAACAACTTCTGGTCATTTGTGTTTGACCAATTCGGTAAATTACAAAGAACCCAAAGAATTCTGTAACTTTCTGTAGAACTACGTAATAAAAACATTGCATATGTTCCTATTATGATGTCTTTAGCAATCATTGACTGAAATGTAACTCAAACATCAATCTCTCAAAACATAAAACTGACCAGCGGCTTTTTATTCTACATCTGAACCCAACCTTCATCACAAAACCCCTTTTAATACAAAGATGCAGAAGTACATTAGGTAATCCTAATGCAACACAGGTGCAGTTCTAGCATGGTCACTGATCAGCTGAATCATCTTCTCCATGAACGAGACTCGTTATCTTCCTCCTCTTCATCATCGTCTTGAAGCAGTGAGTCATCCACCAAGGACTCCTCCTGGAACTTCAAGAGAAAAATGGTACTTTGTTATGTCAGAAAACGTTAGAGATCTGAGGACAAAATTCAAACCTCCAATACTTTTAACTTACAGAGAACAGATTAGTACTAGGGTAAACAGTAAACCTTTCCAACTCTAGGTACTGTATGTATGTGTACTATGTACATATATTAACAGATGACAAATTACATGTCATTTTGGGGTTCTGGTTTTCAATGGACTTCAAAATACACACCATACTTCAACAGCTCTTCTGATTCTCCAGCGTATCGTTCATGCCCAAGCTCTAATGTCTACCTGAAACTTCAGATGCCATACTGAAAACGAATTCTAGTTTTCTCACATTCACAGTAACTCTGCCTGTGTGCCATGGTACTAAAAAGGCTGAATCAGAGACATTTTGATTTTACCACCACACAACACAGAACTGTAAGGTGCAACAAGCCTGAGTGGCAGCAGGAGTGTGTTCCTCTGTGATCTGTGTTAGATAGTTTTGTCCTGCTCCGGCAGGGGGGTTGGACTTGATGATCTCTTGGGTCCCTTCCAACCCCTAACATCCTATGATCCTATGATCACAAAGCCAGAAACAACTTCCATATGAAGGAACAACTAACTACAAGGGCTTGGATTTTCTGGCTTCAGGAGGAAGTGACTGAGAAGTAGGATAGGAGTCCACATACAAGAAGTATTTTGAAGCAAGTGAAAATTAGGGTCTTTTTGATGCAAGAGCAGGACAATATAAAAATTAAACATGCAGGTGGCAGGTCCAACATAAACACACTTACTCTGGGTACTCACAGTTAAACAGTAGTATATTCCCCAAATACTTATTATTCAGATTCCAAAGAAAACATGTAAACTCGTAAGATAAACACCTCTCAAGGACTTTCACATACAAAAACACATCTCTGACTCAACAGGTCCCTGAACTGCAACCCACTGATGATTAAGAACCTATATCCATTTTTCTCTACATATTTTATACTCTTCCTACGCATCTGCTTCCGACTCACTAGTAAATTCTTATGTTAGGCACCCAGGCATCTAGGAAGAGAAGATGCCTTTACAATTAAGTGGCAACTCAAAGATTTCCTAAAGTATCCAAGTCCAAAAAAACCTATGTCGTATTTTCATTAATGGACTAGAACCCCTGTTTAATTATTAAGAAGTTCACTCTGCTGAACAAATGATCCAGCTCAATTTTCCCTGTTTGTAACAAACAGGTATTTTGTGTCACTCGGGACATAAACCTGTGACTCCTCTTTAGCAAATTATTCCTTAGTTGAACCTTAGTTCACAGTATGATATATTCATATACAGCAAAAAGAAGGAAATGTTTTTTATTTGTGTAAAATACCTGCTATAAACTGAAGTTAATTAAGCAGCATGATGAACTGCAGGCATGCAGAAACTCAACATTTTACACACATGAAGAAAGCACGATTGCAACTCTACGCACACACCCCACAGCTGCAATCTAATCCTCCTTAGCTACCAAACTCTAAACAGCAAGATTAAAATTTCTTCTAGGCAATGGCCTGTACTTCAGCACACGAAGTTTGGAAAAACATCCATCCAGCACCTGGAAGTCATAACACTAAACATCAAATACTAACTTAATAACCAAACACTAGAAGCAATACAAAGTTCAGACAAGAACTGCATTTAAATGCAAAATTGCACAGTGATTATGGAATATAAATCCCTTGTGTAAAGAAATTTGGTGAAGGTTAGGATGAGTAACTCAGTTGCAGAAAACAGAAGTAAAATCCAACCTCATTTCAGAAAAAATACACAGAACTACATATAATGAAAATGGGAAAGAGTCACAGGTAAGTACATCAATAGTGTTAAATAAAAAACTTTACTGCTGGGCCGAGTACCAATCCAGCATCATGACTGACACAAATACATGGAAACTTATTTTTATATTATGCATTTGCTATTGCAAAGATTTTAACAAGCATACAGAAGCAATGAAAAAAAGCAAAAGGAGTGTTAGAAATTTAAATGATATGTGAAAAAAGAATCTACAATAAAGGTAGATATTCAAACAATGAATTACTTCTTTATAAAATACAGATTGTCCTTTTACTTAGTTTTTTAACATCTGGAAGGCTGTGTGAATTAATGAATTACAAAAAAAAGTCTCATGCAGTCTTTTTCCTGAGTATTCCTTCTGTAACTGATGATTCTTGTTAAGGAGAACAACCATCATCTAAAAGAGATCCCACTATCCCAAACACTTCTCAGCTGACAAGCTGCCCTCACTTTCTCACCTGTCCTCTGTACCTAGGCCTGAGGTATTGTCTCAAGAGTTTGTAAATCAGTCCTTTCCCTTTTCTAGGGCAGCCAGCACATGGCACTTGATACACTTTTTTCATGCCTTTCCTCCACCACTTATACCCCCAGAAGTTCCCTTGTACAACTGTCTTCAGGTGTTAAAAGAATCTTTCTGTAGTTCACCTACCAATCTTTACTTTCCTTCCTTACTCTGCTGAAGCATTTGTATATCCCTTCTTGTGCTTCTTTCATCACTCAAAACAGAGAAGTCTCAGTGAAACAGACACTCTACAAGACCTCTCAATAAGGTAGACTCCTTATAGCAACAAACACTGCTGCTGATCTTCACAGATATCACATCCCTGAAGGAGAAGTGACAAAAAATCTGTGATGCTCTGAAGACTCTCTGTAGCCTCTTGTTCACTCACAGTTTGTTACTGACAGTCACACAGTAGTGGAGGCAGTCTGATCTACCTGTCTTTGTCTAACATGCTAAAAAGAAGTGAGCATATTTGGAGGAAGCAAACATCATCTGGTGTTCTTCAGACGAAAAATAAAGTGAATACTACAAAACACAAACAGTATTTGGTTATATATGATCTTGTTATGCTGCTCCTGTGGTAGATCTGTCAAAATATCACAGGAGAAAGACACAGAGAAAATAATATTGACAAATCATTCAAGGTGTACTTCGACTTCAGCTAGTCTGCATCAATAGTGTACAGAATTAACTGGCAGTAAACTAATCAGAAATTGTTGATTGCCACAGACTGCTTAACTGTGGCAATATTACTGCCACCAAGCAGCATTTATGTTTGAAAACTTGCAAACACTATTATTTTGAGTGTAACGAGTTAAATGCAGCAAGAAACACTGCCCTGCAATTCCTGCACAACCAATTCAGATTATTTGGACATGATTCTAATCTTTCATGCACTGTGATGAGGACTGACGCTCAGCAGGGGAACCTGAGATGTCTGAATAAAGTTGGTAAATGCTCTGTATTATTCTTTCACCTGTATTTTCCTATAAAGGAAAATTTGATTCTGCAAGATCAAAACATATCCCTTCCATTTTCTATATATCCTGAAGAGTTTTTTTGTTTCTGCCAGGAAAAATAAAGTAGCTGGACTCTCAACAGCCTAGAAAACAAGACATGCATTTATAGATAAATCCCCACATTTGGTATCAAAACATGAGTTAGGAGGAAGAATCAACTTTTTGAAAATGAAGTTTATCTAGTATTTAATCTTAAAGAGATAATTTTAAAAACAACAAAAAAACCAAGCTTACTTCTTCTTCATCAGGTTCTGCTTCTTCTGTTTCAACAGCTGACATACTAGCAACAGGCTTGTTCCATGCCAACTTTAACTCTTGTCCTTTAAAACGAGATCCATGAATTGCAGCCTAAAATAAGTTTAAGCACTTTAGTTATATATTTCTTTGTCAAAAGTAAAACTAATTTCAGTAATATTTAAATGTGAGAAATAAAAACAACAGTCTGCTTTCTCAAAATAACATCCAAGTTGTACTATGTTCATACTGAATTGCTGTTAATAGGTTTAAAAACAACACAGCTTCATTCGCTACATATGGAATTCATACATCCTTTCAGGTAAATGATAAAGATATATTTAGAAGAAAGTGAGCTGGGAAAATCATAAATATTTCGTTAGGTGAGTACTAACACTTCCCTGATTTTTAACATTATCTTGACGGGTTTCTCACCTTTAAAGACAGAAAACCGTTAATGTACCACTTACTAGAAGAACCAAGAAACCCCACACATACTTTAACATATCAATATATTTTAATATATTTAAAAACCCCAAACACTAAAAAAACCCCAAGAGCCCCCTTGTGATTACAATTTAATCTACTGGAAAATGTTTGACGTCCTGTAAAGTTGTCGTAATTGAAATGCACAGATTTTTAACTTACAGGATATTCATGCCTTTCTAAGTCCCAGCTGCATTAAGTGGGTGCTTTGGAAATAGTATGTTCAAATTAAAGTAACATGAATGAGCATAAATCAGCGTTAGCAACATACCGAAATAACTGTCATGGTCACAAAAGATTTATAGGACAATCTGAAAGCACGGCATAATGTGAAATGTAGAAACAATTACATGTTCAATGACATCTGAACATGAATTGCGTGATATTAAAGTCCCCAGGTATAAATTTTAAATCTGTACATATAAATTTATGATAAATTTAAAAGATTCTATGCTTATTAAAATGCAGCTCAGGAGCTTTTTGTCCATGGTCTCATCACAATGTCACACAACTAGAATTTTTAAAAGTACTTATACATGACATTTAGGTCCAGAAACAACTTGTAATCTTTGGAAGAAATTACTACTACATAAAAAAGCACCATTTTACAATAGGAATCTTCCTCTTCCTTCCAGGCTAGAACATTTATGGTCATAAGGCCCAGGCCTCTTTTCATCTAAGATGGTAAAATGTTAGATGCGTTTATTTCACAATCGGCCTCAACAGTGGCTTTTAATGATTACCTTCTACAGCTTCTCAAACTGTCTGTTTTGGTAGGAAACAGAGGAATCCAGTAAAAATGTACGTAGAATAAAAGAGTATCTTTAGGAAAACACAGAGTTTATGTTTTCTTTAATCAAACACTGTTTTCATAAAATTTTCATTTAAAAATAAAAGTACAAACTTGTAATTGTCAAATGACAAGTTTTAATTCTAACTAGAACAGAGACATCTCACACATTGATCATGAATTCCAATCCAGCTAAAATACTCCTACTTTCTGGAGTATATTCTGAACTACCTATTCCATTTGAGAATGACTGAGCAGTACATAATGTTGAATTCAAACTTTCCAATCCACACCCTTCTTCTCCCTCTGCCCACACCTTTCTTCATTCTCTGCACTAGCTGCTTCTTCAGACACTATCTGTACAGTTGGGGTTTTTAGGTACTGCTTTTTGGGTTCTGAAATGATGCTATCTGAAATTTTTCTGGCAAAACATTTTATAACAGTAAAACCATATCAGGCTGATAAACAAGCTTGTGTAGTAAGATTATAATGCAAGGTTGGAAAAGTTCCATAAGATACAGTCAAGATCCTTATTGTGAATCACACTACACCTGGGAGAAGCAAGTTCTTACTATACATATCCCATTTCATTTTCAGGGAAGCTAAACTTCCTTTCAATACTTGAAATATTTTATATGTACATTCTACAGTTCAACACAATGAAGCTGCAAAAATGAAGTACCCAATGTCAGGAAGTATAGAAACTCAGATGCCAAACTTAATTCATTTCACTTGTGAGTATACCAATTCCAACAGCTTGTAGCTGTGGTTCCTTATTCTCTACGAAACCCTTTTCCACTTTTAGACTGTACTCATTCAATACACTTGTCCAGCGTGATGTTTAATTTGCTTTTGAATTAAAAATAATAATTATAAGTTTCCCAATAATTTGTGCTCAGTATTGCTGTATCGAAAATTTCACAAATAAAGTGTCTCAGCTTCTGGTAAAACACTTTTTCCACATGCATTGAATTGTTTCTCAAAACATGTGACCACAATGACACTTTCAAGCGTTCAAAATTACTGTCCTCACTGGTTTAACTGTACATTTCTGTCAATCAGGTCACTGGCATCTTCAGACAATACATACAAAAAGATTCTCTCCCAGTAGGATAATTGTGTTTGAGTCAGTTCTAACGATCCATGTGTAAGGATGCTGAATTACAACGTATGTCAAAAGTCTGGATTTCTGTATCTAGAAGTTACTCCTATAATCCTATACTTCTGTAGCTTTCTAGATTCCTAAAAAAAGTTATTAAAAATGAAAGAAGAAATTCAAAATCAAACCACATTTACACTATCATAGATTTTCAAGCAAAGGTAAATTGAGATTATCCCAAATAAAACAAAAAGGCCTGCTTGCAGGATGTCACTGAAACTTTAGGAAGACAGACGGTGCCAAATCTTCAGATGAAAAAATGTGGCAATCCAATAAACCAAAACATCCAGCCTAGTGTTTTAATTTCTCCCCTACATCCTGCACTTGAGATTGCTATAAAACATCCTTATTTTCTGCTTTTCAGTAATATGCTGTTCTAACATATTTAATTTAGAATTAAACCGGTGTGTCAGACTTCTTTGAAAACGTTTTGCAATAATCGGCAGTATTACATTACAACAAATACAAATGCATAACGTAACTAGTTAGAAGTGAAACTTTGCATAGTGTTTTCAACAAAGACTATACTCACAGCTTCAGCTTCTGCTCTTGTTTTGAAGGTAATCACTGCATGGAGAGAAGAGTCATCTATCTGGCAATCTTCAATTTCACCATATTGCTTTTAATAAAAAAAATTTGAAAGCTTAGTGAAATACTTTTCCACCTCCAAAAATGCTGTCCTTAATCAAATGCCCTCAAAAACCGTATCTAATTAGACAGTGTATCTTTCACAGTCTTAAAGCCCATCAAGTACTTGACTTCCCAAGAAACACAGTTACTTTTACTTGCATTTCCATAACCTAAATGTTCTGTGGCCTCCCATTTTAAAGTCACAAGTACTTACGTAGACTCATTGCTCAAATGTTCAGCCCATCACACCTTCTCCATAGAAAATACTTTAATTCCCTTTGTACACACATGTAAAATACACGGAAGAATGTATAAATGTTTGGTCTGACTGATCTCTACAGAACGTAAGTTTTGTTCCCCTCAGAGGTAGGATGGTTCCCCTTTGTTCCCTAAGATTGGTACTTCCATAGGTATGGCTGAGCACGGCGCAGTTCTTTTATAGGGAATAAAAGCATACATTCATGTATGTACATACACATACATACACACACAGATATTTATACTTAAATTACAGAAAAACCCCAGTATAAGAGTGGCAAGATTTTTTGTTGGTTTTTGTTTGGTTGCGTTGTTGCCATCTTAAAAAAAATAGAGAGGCAGATCCTTGCTGGCTTTTTTCTTTTGGGAAACTGCCTGAATGGCTGTCAGACAAGATTAAGGACATCTGAAGTACACAGAATGGAGTAGAATTTACTGGACTTAATGGATCTTTGTATTCTATGTTTTGAAAGGACCACTACAATTAAATACTGTAAACAATGCCACTAGATATTCTTAGCACTCACTCCACAAGAAAAATACATTCCCTTTTATTATAGCATCTTGTATGGCCCCATCCCTGGAGGTGTTTAAGGCCAGGCTGGATGGAGCTCTGGCCAGCCTGGTCTAGGGAGGGTTGTCCCACCCTGGTGGTGGGGTTGGAACTGGATGATCAGGTGGTCCCTTCCAACCCTGAGTGATTCTGATTCCATAACTTCTCCAGTGAAGTGATCCTGCTGTGGCAGGGGAATTGGACTGGATGATCTTTCGGGGTCCCTTCCAATCCCTAATGATTCTATGATTCTATGGAGGACAGACGTTCTAATAAATTTATATTAATTTTTTCATTTTATTACATTTGCAAATAAAAAGTTGCTAGAAATTACATATGTCAATTTATCGTTTTTTTAGACTAAAACAAAAGAAAGTAGAAAAAAAAAGAAAACTAAAAATCTCTGTCTTCTTAAGCTTACAGACATGAACAGACAGAAACCTTTGGCTGCCTTGATAAGGTCTGCATGTAGCTGCACAGTCCTCATCTTGATTCTTAAACTCAGAAAGTCAGGCAAAAGCACTGAAACGTTTTCAATGCAAACTGTCAATATGCACTTGTTAACTCAATACACTATCTGAATACTTTGGGTATTCAAATCCTGGCACTGAATCAGTCTTTGTTCTCACCACCCCTTATTTTCTCTTTCTATACTTTTAAATTTGTAATAATTTTGTGTATATCTTCAACAAATGCTGTCACTGTATTTCCCTTCTTCTGAAAGAAGGACTAAGCCTTGTAAATGCAAGTTCTAACTATTTGAATCAATGGTGCAATTTCTCTTTGCTTCACTTTCTTCTGATGTATCATCCTCTTTTTCATTAACAATTATATAACATTAAGGATTAATTCCTGAACAATATTTCCAGATGAACTGAATCAAGACTAAAGCTTCAACAGGTGAAAGTCATTCACAGAACAGAAAAAGTGAAATTGCCACATACCGCAAAATGCGGAAGAAGATCTTCTCTGTCGCTTTCTGTAAATGCAGAGATCTCCAATGCCCTAGGTCGATGATCCACAACTGCATGCACAGGAACTCCTCTGCCTCTACCCCGGCCTCGAATTCCTCTACCTCTGCTACGTGATGCACCACGACCTCTTGCATGAACCCCTCTGCCACGAACTGAAGAAAGAATCCCTCGCTTGGCAGCCTAGGATGTTTATGCATAACGATGTATTCAAAGTCATAATCTAAATATTTAGACACAATTAACCCATTCTGATGTTTCCTAAAAACCCAAATATGTTAATAGCACTGAAACCCCAATACTGTTAATTATTAACAGATCAGAAATTGACAACAGAGATAGAATAAAAGAATCAGGTATTAAAAAACAAATACCAAAGGCGCTCTTATCAGTGAGGATAATTCCTCATGGAAGAAAAGGGAGTGCTGCACAACATTTGAAATGTCATTAACAAATTTTCTTGATGTGGTGACTAATTACTTAATTTGTCTGCCGAAAGTAGAGTCTCTGAAAATCCAGGCAGGACTTTTATTCTGACTAGAATTAATACAGCACAATAGCTTTTGGCAAGAGAACTGTGAAGTATATAACAAAGGCTCTGATGAGCACCTCCAAGGACAAAGTATTCGCTAAAACTCTGGCTCTGCACTCACTGCCTTCCAATTCCCAGGGTATCTGTGTGCCACTTCTAAAGAACTGGCACACACTTTCCAAATAAAGTCAAAAGCCTGACGACAGTACCTCTGACAGTCATGTAAATCTATTTGCAAAAGTTTAAGCTTCAAAAAAGCACTGTCAAGGATTTAATTTCTGTAATTCATAGCCAAAAAACCCCCTTTTTCAAACTCAAATAGATCTGATGTAGGAATTAAATCAACACAACTGTATTTTTAACATACCCAACAGTGTTTAGAACGCTAGCACTGGTAGCACACCTTTAAGGAATACCAGGGACATCAACCATAAGGACATCAATTTATCACAGCTTTATGGACCATATTAGCCAGATTAAAAGATTTTAGAATTAACAGAGAAACATGGAGATTTTATTGTCTTTTTGAAGACATTTTTAAATGGTTAAATGAATAATTCTGAAAGCTAAAGATTATCCTAAATCAGCAATTAAGCTATATAATGTTTGGGGTTTCTCACAGTAAAATCCAGGCCACCTGGAACAGAGCAGCAGTTAATGACCCAACACAACACCATCTACAGACAACAATTTAAAAACACTTCACCTTCTCAAGGGAGCTGTTACTATCACGTATCTGTAAAATCTTATCTAAATCATTACAGAATTTAAATAGGTTAGCAATCAGAATTAAAGACAATACTATTTCTCTGTATCAGTGGAATTCAGAAACTGATAGCTTTAAACGACACCGCCAAATAGCTTTACCCATATGTAACTTAGTATTGCACTCTGGAAAAGTAGTTTATATACACAAATTAATCAACATTTATGAAAATATGTGATTAAAAATTAGTTGCTACAAAAGACAAGACAAACATACTTCCAGCTGTAGCTCTGTGTATTTTCGTCTCAATTCAGTAACTTCCTCTCCAGCTTGCATCTTCTTGTATAAGTCCAGTTCAGTATCTAGTAACTCCTTCTGCATCTAAGAAATCATTATGGTAAATTGTTAGATGTACATTTCACACTGCTGATCAAACACAAGGAGCTATTTCTGTGCTCCTATCAGCAGGTTAATTTAGGCTAATTTAAAAATACACATTAAAAAAATATCCTAAAACATTAGCCAGCACTGGCTTTCAAGCATGGTAGAAGTCTGCCACAGCACTTCTATCTGGAAAAGAGATTCCTAGAAACATCACAGAAAGGGAATTTGAAAACCAGAAACTACAGTGGGGAATTTTTAATTTAACCAAGCTGCAGCTTATTAACTCAGATCAACAGGTGTGACTTTGCAGGTGTACTGCTCCCCACACTTCTTGGATTCAGAAGATAGAGCTTCAGTTGTAGCGGGGTGTATTTATGAGCTTGGTGATGTTAAACCTTAAGGCAAAGCCAATGGAATGTTCTCTAAACTAGAGATAACCAAGTTAAAAAATGCAAAATTATATGGCTGTAATGATAAGAGAAAAAGGAATTACAAGAAAAAGCAATAAAACTATGAAAGAATACAAAGATCTGTAATCAGTGGTGCAAAAAAGCATCCAAGGTTATCACAACTGCATAATGCAAAATGCCCAATGGTTAATTCTGTTCACACTGCAATAGATAAAACACAGCAACAAGACTTCTAACAAATGGTTCGCAGAATGCAGGCATGTTCATTGCAACCACTGAGCAGTTGCTGGTACAGGTGCAGGAAAGAGCTTTATGCGACCACGAAGATTTTCTTTGAAATTGTTCCAAACAGAGAGCTTCTCCTTTACTTCCTATTTATGAAAAAAGCAGCAGCTAAATGTTCCTGTGACATCACAAATGAAGGATAAAAGTTACAGATGACTGTGAACCAGTTTTATATTTACATCCACTGATTCAAAAAACACAGCATGCAATGTATTCAAAGACTGGTTGTCAAGAAATGAAAGTTTCACCACTCTGACAGCTGTAAACCAAGTATCAACACTGAATGATAAAGAAGGGGGAAGGGTTATTTCTTTGTTTTTCCCCCTGGAAGCTTTAAAACAAAAAAAATAGCTGGATTACTCAATTGGCAACATCAACCTGAACCCCTTTCAGCCCTTTTCATTTTGACCCCATCAAAAAATTTCCATTATCTCCTGAATAATGGTTTTCCAAGTTTTCAAAATTGGAAATCCCACTTTGTTGCAACACATGAATGACAAGGCAAAAAAAACCAGTAGTTTGAACTCACAAAGCAGCCAGTGACACTGGTGTCATCAAGACTTTTGAGGTTTACTTCAAGTGCTCTTAATGAATACTTTCTCTTTTACAGAGATGTGCCAAGTCTCAAGAAAACCTCCATCAAGGCACACCAAAAGGCAGCAAATGTTCCTACATTCAGGGGAGGAAGTGTATTATGCATACTGCATGTAGTATTTAAAGACAAAGATAGGGAAAATAATGGCACAGCCACGTGGGCCTCATCTTCAGCTTGGCCAGGTCTTCTAAGCTTCTCAGGTTTTAAACACTAAGAAGACACAAGAGAACCGACAACAAAGTCTTCCAAAGAATTTTCAAAGCTCTAAATGTTGAAGGCTCTGTTAACTCCTCACTTTCACCAAGGTGAGTTGGGACTGTTGTCTTTCAAATGCTAACAAAACAATGCTCACAGAACACACAAAATTCTCCGGAGAGGAAAGCTATCAATAAAATCAATGTTTCTATAGTTTGGATAATCTATCCATTATGAAATGTGTTTGAAGTGTTCCTTCACTTTCCATATGGCAAAGGAAATGGGAAAGGAGATGCATAAAGGTGAAATACAGAATTTTCTTACTGGTGTCTGGTGGTAGGTACAAGACAATCCCCAAAGATCCCTCTTCTAACCTCAAACATTTTGAGCAATTCTGTGTTATTAGACTATTTTCTTGTACAAGAATTTACTGGACCACTCTTAGGATAAGGTAACTGTCATGAGTTAAAAATCTTTAAATAGATTTCTGCTCAAGAATTTAAGAAGTCTTCATGATGCAACTTGTTTCTTCATTTTTACAGGTCTAGATTAATTTCCCTGCATACAGTGAAATCAACAACTGTTATTCTTTGGTAAAAACTGGTATTAACTTCTTTCTTGTTAAAATTTATGAAGCACTGTAAACCAGCAGCAGCAGATTAATAATCATGAGGCTTTAACAATCAAGTTCAGCTTTAAAAGTAACTGCAGACTTCTAGGACTTTTATAGTTCAAATCTACCCTACAGGCAGGTAACTTGGGTCAGACCTCTCAAATATTTTCTTATCATACAACATTCACTCTCCCTCAAAAACATTAAAACATCTTGAGAAAAAAATTCTCTCATCTCCAAAACCAAATAAGAGTTAAAGCTTATAATAGCAGTGCCTGGATTCTGAAATTATTACTCCTAGTTCCTCACCTAAAGCAGTGGAATATTCTACTGAATATTACACTGCAACTGCAGTTGTACAAACTGACCTCCAGGAACTATAATCTATGTCTGTTTTCAGGACAAAAATTAACCACTTCTACTTTTTCTGATTTGACAGTTTGATAAATTATGTAAGAATCTACAGTGAGTACTGTATGTAAGAATCTACAGGTGATTTCAGCACTTCTTTTTGGTATTTCTTTTCAAAACTATACATCACCAATGTATACTGCAGTTATTTTCATGCCTATACTTCTATGTAAAATAAAGCAATAGAAATGTTGCTTCAAACTGAAAAGTGACCATTATAATTAAATCTCTGTTGTAACATTACACCAATTCTTTAAAACAGAAACCCAAACATCAGAAGACTAAGCATTCCAAAAACATAAGAACTGAATGAAATCAGCAAGAAAAGATACTTTCTGTCTTCACTCAAGCATGCACTACTTTTATTAGTCAGCATCTCCTCACTTAATAAAGCAAGACAAGATTTAGGAACATCTCCTAATTGCTCAAAGTCCCAATTCTTAATGACCTTTTTAAGAGCAAATACTTCTGCAAAAAGCTATCTACTACATTTTCCAAAGGTTGTGGCAAGAAAACTGGTTATAGCCACATACTAACAAGTATTATGGCATTATAACCAAAGGAGAGAAACTCTCCTCACAGCACAACCCAAACATGGGTAACTAGATCACACAAATTCACCAGCACAGTCTTGAATCTGAAAAGCTTCATATATTGAAAAATTTCAGTGACAAAAAGCCCCAGAAAATTCTGTACCAGTAGTCAACTAGCTTCATGAAGCAGTTTGTTTCATGTATTAAAGCAGACCAGATAATATCTGTGCTGTGTAATTATAATCGTTATAATTATAAAATAATAACAAATATTATTTTCATTATTCCAATTAAAAATGTAGGGAAGAATTAGACTATACACAAAAAACCAGGTAAGACAAAAGAAATAATCGTAAGATTTTTGTTCAGTTTTTGGATTTTCCAGATGATGTAGCATCTCTCTAACAGCAGGTAAATCTTTTGCACAACAGCATGGTTTTAAAATTACACATGTTCCTTTAAGCAAAAAGCAAAACCTTTTGCTTAAAGACAACTTCAAGGCTTCAAAGATAACTTCAAAATTAACCCAGTATGGTTCTAAATACTGCTGATGTGGCTCTATATTTTTATTCTGCTGGCATCAGCATGGGAATTCATCTTACTAAAAAGCTGAACAAAATTTGAATACCTGAGTCTTAGTTTTCATGCTTTTTAAAGGAGTCCCTCCAACTGGTGATACGCCTTTTAATTCATCCTTTAACTTGGTAATGCTATTAGTCAAAGATTCCAGAGTTTTCATGATTACTGCTTTGTCTTCTGACTTCATGGCTTTGTTTTTCTCCAGCTTTGAAATCAGCATCTGTACATTTAAAAAAAAAAACAAACCCAAACTTATTATTCAGCAACTACTATTACAGGTATTTTTCCCAGTACTCATTACAACTAATGAAAAAATAGAATCCCGCATTTCTGTCACTGCAATCAAAATACTCAACACTTTTAACAGCTTAGATGAAATTAAAATCTTTGAATCTCTGATAAATTTGCTAACGAATATCTGTATCTATCTAGTAGAGACAGATTTGCCCAACATACTTCAATTAGTTCAACATTTGTATTCCTCTTAATGATGTTCTGGCTTCTTCTCCACCTCAACCTACGTGCAGCCGTATAAACCTTTCTACATCAATCTCACGCGCTCTTGCCAAGAGCTCCTCTCAGGCTTTCACTGCTCCCAAAATACACACATATGTGGCACACAAATAAGTAAGTTAATTTGTAGGTGAATTAACAACTTAAAGGAATGCAAAAATGCAATTTTAAGATGTTTATCTTATATGCTCCCATATTCTGACATATTTTAAAGAACTTGAGGTTTTGCAACAGAATTGTTAACTTCAATGTTAACATTTTACCTTTTGTGTTTCAATGTGCTTCTCTAAGATTTCTTGCTTCTTTTTTCTCACATCTTGTTGAAGTCGTAACGCTTCCTAGAATCAAAAAATGATAGAAAGCTTCTGTATTATTAAAAATATGCTAGAAGAATTGACAACTACACAGTAGTAACTCACAGTAACAGGGAAAATACAGTAACTAATAGGCACTATTTCCAATGATGTTTTGGAAAACAATGCATGAGCAAATCTAATAAACTTTCTTAGCCTGCGCCAGAAGAATGTCATTATTACTTACGTACAAAGCACTCCCTCACACAACTTCACTGAAAGCTGAAAAGCAATTCAATACACTACTGGAAGACGTACAACATACAAAAGCTGTGCAAAGACACTATTTTGAGAACAACTGTAAAGCAAGTCCACAATTAAATTCTCCAGTACAGTTACAAGCAAAAAGAAAACACATTCTATTTTCTAAAAATGAAGTGCCACCACTACAGAAAACCACCTGTTCCACCTAACTGCTGTGACTTGGAAGTGACAAGTACTACTACTCAATCTGATAAGGCCAGAATCTTGACATTGCAAAGGCCAAACAAAAGTGAAATGAAATGGGTGATGTGGGGCATACTACACTCAGAAGGAAAAGCAGGAGGAAGCTCGTCTCCTACTAATGCTGCTTGAGAGAAAGCAACTGCTTCTTGCTCTCAAATACAGAATGTAGAAGTCTTAGCAGGATTACTTCCAGAAAACAATTAAGAGCTTTGATATCAACATATTCAACAAAATACAATGGAAGGAAGATGATTTTGCATCACTAGATCAACCATCAATCGGGATCAGACTGTAAGTGGATTGTCTTAAATGAAGAACGTTAATGCACACGAGCTGTTAAAAAGAACCAGCGATAAGGCTTATGCATGTCTTCCCAAATACTACCAAATACTGCTGCATTAAATGTTAGTTTTGCAGTACAGCGTGCAATCATTTTTTAGAAGGGAAAAGGAAGACAAGGGGACGAATGCTAAGAAAAACTAGAAAGGCAGGAGGGAAGAACAGAGTAAGTCCCACAAAATCAGGCTTTTTCACAAGTGCTGGTAAATTGTAATAGAAATCTCTGACGAGATGAAAGAACACAAGAGTACATGAAAAAAGAGCCAATCACTTAGACTGTCTTCAGTATCTTCTCTCAAAAGCCCTCTACATCTGTTATGGCCAAAATTTTACTATGAGTTTTTTGCCACTTTGTGGATACTTACTGTCTTAATTTGAAGGGCAAAGGCTCTAATTCATAAGCTTTAAAACATGGGGACAAATATGAATGAAATCCTCACGTAAGAAATTATTTCCTTGAAGTGAGGACCAATGGCTCAAGTAACATGCAGCGACAAATTGCTATTTCAAATTATACTAGACTAGTTGAAGAAGTTTATCAGTGGGATAAAATCTGTTGAAGAGTTATACTGTTTTCAATACTTACGTTTGCATCTAAGTACTGAATTCAATTTGTGGTTTGAACTCAGTATGATAAACACAGTCCTACATTTAGTTTTTCTAAATGACAAGAAGAAGCTTTAGTGGCTTTGACTGAAAATTTTAAGCAAGCTACACTACAATTAAGCAACCTAGGATTTAACTGAATGTACTTTTGTTGCATTTCCTAGCACTAAAGGAAAAAAAAACCACAGCAAAATCTAGTACTATGCAAAAACAAAAATGGATGTGGAAGAACTATAGATTGGAAACAATAAAATGTGGAGTCACGCAGTTCTCAGTTCTCTCAAGTGAAAAAACTATTTCGATCACAAGTACAAAATACACAAAAGGGCACTGTGATGATAATAAAAAGACCAGTTCCAGAAAGGCTTCAGCGAAAGGAATAGCATACATCCCCTTCTCTCTCAGATTAGACAATCTGTGCCTCAATATGGAGAGTCTGTTTTCAAGAAAATGTGTTTCAGTTTTTGAACATCTAGAGCTTTAAAACCACTCACACTGCCTTAATATACATTGGAAAAAAAAACAATGCTGAATTTTCTTGTCCTTTGAAAAGAAACCATTATAGTCAATCTTACAACTAGCTTCCTCTGTGCTCTCAAGATGAACATACATAGTGCTCTAAGTCTAGCCATCACAAGTTCCCAGCCTACGTCCATTTGATAAAGAAGCATATTTAATTTACCTGTTTTTTCTTCTGTGCTTCATTAGAGTCTAGCACGGAAGTGGAAACAACAGGCAAAGATTTCTGTGCTGCCTTCAAAGCAGCAGGGTTGTACACAGTTTTTGTCAAGCCAGTAGAAGTAGATAAAACCTATAGGAGGAAATGATTTTATTTTTTTGCCAGTGAATTTCAATTTTAAAAAAAAACCAACCCTGAGTGCTTGAAAATATATAAGCGTCTTTTCTTTTGTCTGTTTTGATGATATGGAATATAAAAATTTGATGTAACAGTTACATTTGGAGTTGCTGGAATTAAACAGTTTTTAAAAGAGGCAGCCCCACATCAGGTATATAAAACTTACAAGCTTCAGATTATAAAGGTTGGGATTTTCCAAGTTTCAAATACATAAGATTTCACACATTTGAGCATAATCATGCAAACAGAAGACTGAGATCTTCCCCAAAAATAACTTCTGGGGGTTTTCTGTTTTGAAGTTCAGAATAGAATTTTTCACGGCTGCAGAATTTTTTCAAACAAAAGCACAATATGATTTTTAGAATCTAAGGTCCAAAGTAGATATAATAGTAGTTTTTCAGCTGCTGCTTGTGCAAATTAGAACTTGCACAATCAACAAGTACCAGGACATCTTCAACATCATACAGCAAAGGAAGAGACTCCTATGTCTCTTTGTTCTCTTTCCTATATTTGCAATAGGCTATGAAATGTCTCCTTGACTTCCTGAGAACAGTTGTCTGCTTTGTGACCTCTCTACACTAAGTAAATCTTGACAATACCTGAAGACTTGCACTACTGTGTTTTCTTATGATCCTTATAGGACATTTTGGCCATTTTAGTATTGAAAAATCCATGGCTAAGTGATGGACATAATCTAGGTATGGTCTTGTCCGCCTGGTTAGCAAATCACAGCAATTATGCAATTAGAAGTGTATTTCCAGGAGTTTCAAAATACTTCGTATATATATACACACACGTATGTGTATGTAGAAAAGTAAAAAGCATTTGAAAAAACAGACAATGATCAGGAAAAAGATTAAAAGACAGCCAAGAAACAAAACAACAGAAAAGATCAAGCGATCAGAAGAATTTACAAGACAGCTGGAAATAAGAGCTTTTCAATTCACTGTACTATTTTTACTATTTCTTCACACAGTAAAGTATTTTCTAGGCAAGGTAGTGCTGAGAGGAGAATGTGAAAAACCTAGCATGTAAAAGAGTATTATAAAAGCTTAAAAGCCACTATAAAGTGCTCTAAGCAGGAAATACAAAGATAATTTTTTTAGAAGCTATTAAAGCATGTTAATATAGACACATTTATAAGCACATACTAGTCAGAGTACTCCTGTTCCTATCACAAAGTAGCTTTAGTACAGGTTACTCCACAAACGCTGGACCAAAAATACTGACAGACCTCTTTTGCCCTGAACTGTCTTCATAGCAGATTGAACCATGCTTCCTCATCTCTTTTAGTATGAGATACCACAGCAGATGTATCTGCATCAACTAATACAGAGGAGCAAGAAGCACCACATAAATGTTTTCTAAATCTTTTCATACTACTCAAGAGAGGGAATAGTGCAAATCTCTATTGAAGTTCACAAATTCCATGTAACTCAAAACTGTTTCATTCCCTTTTCCTCCTGCTTTTTGGGAAACCTAACTACCTACTATTGTACTGAAGTGCTGGTCAAACCCTGCACTCAGAAGCAAAAAAAAACACCTCTAAATTTATTGTCAATTTTCTACAGGTTGTACAGTGTTGTAACTACAAACTAAGCAAGGTATTTCCTTGTAAATGGATGGTAGCACATGAAAATAGGTCTAACCAAGTTTCAGAACTCTTCCTAATCTGAAAGAAAACTGACACTTCTCAACCAATAAGAGCAATTGAGCACCCACTCAAAACTTGGTCTGTATTATAAGACATCACAGTGGAAAACCACTTTAACATTAATTTACTCTTTGTGGAGAAGTATCTGAGGATAACTCAATTCTTACAGGACGAGAACAAAAAGTATTTTGACTCAAACTGAAGCAGACTTCCTGTTTCTAAAATTAGTATGTAGTACATATGTAGAATGCAGATGAGGAATACATAGTGTAATGTTTATCTGCAACTATTCTATGACAGCAAAGAAGCAACTAATCAAAGTAACAACAAAATACAGGGAAGAGGGCAAGATCAGTACATCAGGTAGACTGCTCAGTTTGGAATGACTCAGACACTCTCTGCAATTACACCTCAGCATTACATACTGTTTCCTTTGTATACTAAGAACAGCCTAGTATTTTTGGAGTGAATTTTCTTGTTAGACTCCACTAACTGCACGAGCTGCCATAACGCAAATGGGCAGCGGAAAATGCAGTGAAGATTTTTCATTTCAGGACAAGCCAATTCCCAAAAGTTATATACCTAGGCAAGGAATCTTGTTACTGAGTAAGATTTGCTGCTTTTCTTGCATTTACTTGCTGCCTTTACTGGGTAAGACTCGCTGTCTCCTAAGGTGCTAAACACATGTGAAACACCCATCACAAACTTTGCTACTAAACACACTGGTAACTTCAGTTCTAAAACCTGCAGCCATTAGGCAAAATACATAGCTCCTAACCATCATTCAGATGCACCTTCCACTCTCTTTGTCCTTACTCTACTGACTTTCACTTTTTTTTCAAAAGTACAGCAAATTGTAAGACCAAGTAAGAGTACAGTATCACATTTTAAGGCAGGCAAAAGCCCAGGAACACTTGTAGGGAAAGATTTTCTATCCATTCATATGTGGCGTTCAAGATTTTATTTTTTTAAAAAATTTGTTTCTTTATTAACAACTCAGGATACTGGAACATTTCTAGTTATTTTCATTACTGAGTAAATGGAACCTACTGCCTTAAAACAAAAAACAGAGACTAGCAGCTTCTCTCCTATTATGTTTTATTCCTCTTACAATTTAGCCATCTACTAAGCTAAGTTTCACTATTATACAGCATAAAAATTGTCTTTACTAAATAAGTACAGTTATAAAGTAAATTTAATATTGAAGCAAGTTGTTTATAGTGAGATTCATTCTTCTGAAATGAAATGTGAAAGGGAATATGAGACATTCTCTTACCTTCTCAGTTGTTGGAGTAACTGGCTTTGACACAAACCCCAGTCTGTCCTTCACAGATAATTTAGTCACATTCTACAAAAACAAAATATACTTTATGAATATTATCCTGTTTCCTGTGTAAATTTAAGTGTCAGGAATTCTGAAAAGACTTTTCATAAAGGCACAAGAGCAACACCACAAGAAAAATATTACAGCAGTTGGCAAAATTCAGAGTTGTGATTTTATATTTACCATACATCTACAAGTAAACTGCATCTGACAAAGATAAAGGCAAATTTGCAATCAAATCTTATACTACATGATTATTTGCAAGAAGTCTGCAACACAGAATAATCTACACAGGTCCTTTTAAATGGACTTCAGTTTTTGTGTTTTATCTATGATTTGCAAGCATCAATTGCAGAAAACTGTTTGAATTTAAACTACAACAGTTTTCTGAAATATTATGGTCTTCCTCTTCAGGAGTAAAACTGAAATAGTGGCACAACACTTAACAAAAAAATAGTTCTAATGTGAAATTGTAAATACTATTTCTAATGAGAGTAACACCAGATTCTGTCATTACTTGTACTGGTACTAGTCCTCATATTCAGGGTGATGTACAAACACTTAAAACTCTTTTAGACACTGATCATTTTAGCTGTTTAACAGATGTAAAATTAAGAAAGGATTGCTTTTAATTCTTAGGATAGAAATCAACTTTACTGTGAAATCTGAAAATGGAAGTTAAATACAACACAGCTGAAAAAGTGCAACGCTAAAAATCCAATGCGATACTTCGGCAGCAGTGCTCCAAGTAAGACTACACTGAGGAAAACTCTAGTATTGAAACACCCTTCACAACCAAATCAGACGGAGATGTACATGTGTAACCTGTAATGCATACACTATCAAATGTATCATAGCAAAGAAAATGTGGAATGATTCACTACCAATACATACCTGAGTGACTTCTGTGTTGGCACTCTGTGCTTCTGCAGGTTCAATATTACTTGCAGGTACCGGACCCAATCGCTCCTTGACTGATTGTTTCACTACTGGCAAACTAGGTTGCTGAACTAAGGGTTGTATTACCTGTAACACCGCCCCACCCCAAAAAAAAGTGTATTAACAGGCTGTAACATATGTAGTTCAATAAGCACTTTGCTGCAATGGCATTTAGATTTACTCATCTTCCTTTCCTTCACTCAACAAAGACTTCAAGAGATTTAGAATATTATGCTGACTGTTCATATACTGTACACAGCAGTAACATCTCTTTTGCAGCTCATAGACGTGATCAAACAACTGTGGTGGATTTTTGTTAATTGTGTCTACTTGGTCTATCTTAATTTCCACCTGTTAAAATGGAATAAAAAAGAATAAGCAGTCATCTGATTAGTTTCATAAATCTTCATTAACCATTTTGTTATGGAAATACAGAACACAAACTGATATCAAAAGAATTTTTACAGTGATTTATCAGCTTTCATTACCCGTGTGTTTAAATTGGACAAAACAGAAAAGATGTTTATGGGAGCATGGAGTCATGGGACTGAGGAAAACAAAACCGGAGCACATAAGCCTTGAACCTACCATTTATATGCCCTGACACCTTGCTGCTTCTTGATAAAAACACTAAACACTTAACACCAAAATATATGCTTCAAAGTATGTCTCCTGTCACATTTATGACCCTCCAGAGGTTACCTAGTCTGTTCCTCTAACCCAGGGCCATTTCAGCTATGCCTAAGCCATTTCTGACAGTATTCATCTTTCTAGTTCCTACAGAATTTCAGTGAAGAAAGTTCTACTATCTCTCTAGTAGGCAAAAGTGTTTCTGTATCCTTTAGCATTAGAAAATATTTTTTAGCATCTAGCCTAAATCTCTCATCATGCCTTTTGAGCCCAGGACCTCTAGTTTTATCTAATAACAGAGAGCACATTATTTTTGTTTTGTTTCCTGCCAGGAGCCCTTTATTTGATGATTACTATGTCTGACTCCCACCATCTTTTCTAAGTAATTCCACCCCTTTCAGAACTTCCACAAGTAAGAATTTTCCAAAGTAATCCTGCAATGCTCAAAAAATTGTGTAGGATCAGATATTACTGAAGGGACAACATAAAATCCAACTGATTTTGCACTGAAAAATATACTAAAGCCTATTTACCTCACACCTGCAATCTTAACAAAAAAAAAAAAAAAATCAAACACTTAAAATACATGAAGTCCTGTAAGAGTTTCCAAACTACCTGCAGATAAACATTAACTTCAGTGAAAAAGGAAGTAAATGTTCAAGCTTGGGAAAGTCTTATTAATTAAAAATACCTGTTTAGTGACTCTACAGTTTGTAACTACTATTCTGTTGCACAGAAGAACATGAAAGCATCAAAATTTAATTTAATTTCTTATCACTGTACACCCTTTATTGCCCACAACAAAGTTGGAAGTTGTAGTTTGTAACATGTGACTATTTAAACTAGAAGTTTTGCAAAATAGCTGATGTGGAGGTCTGCTATCTGTTTGGAAATACACTGTTAATAGTCCAAGCTGGATGGTACAATCAGCAAGTAACCTGATGGCAGTAACTGCTCAAGCTGTCCTCCTCGAATCAGGTCGTGCTTGTGTGAGTGACCATGAAATACTCTATCGCCCTCTTCTGGCTGATGAGATGTAAATCAAGCTCAGAAATAAATACCACTTTGAGTAGCAGTTATTTATAAATATATTATTCCAAACTCAAATCAAAGAGATTATAACTGATGAAAGAGTGAGATAGGTGTCATTAAAACTGCATTTTTTACACATAAAAAGTGTGGTATTTGTTACCAAAAAAGATGTTTGAGAAAATATCAACATGCCCTACAGCAGGATCATTAAGGAAAACTGAGTCAGAATTCAATACTTTGAGCAACAGATTAAAGAATCCCCTAGCAATTCATTTATTCATTATATTACTGCATACAAATAATTGAGCATTCTTCTACAGAGCCTGCCTCACTATTTAGTCAGTACAGAATGATTTGTTCCATACTGTCAGCAAATCCAATAAAGCAGAATACAGAAGTATTTAGAGAGACTTGCCACACCTGCTGCTCTGATGCACACGCCAACTACCTACACTGATCATCTAAGACCAACTGCCTGTCCACTTCAGGACTAAACACAAGTTAAAGCACATTATTAAGGGTATTATCCAAATGCCTATGAAACACTGGGCTTTGACCACCTCTCTAAGGAAACCTGTTTGACCTAACTGTAAGGAAATACTTCCTAACATCCAGTCGGAACTTCTCTTAATGCAGCTCTAAACCATTCCCAACACACCCTCTTACTGGTCCCTGAAAGAAGAGATCATCATCTCCCTCTCCAATTAAAAGTCTAAAATATACCTGGCCCCATTTCCATGAAATTATTCTAATGCATCATTCTTCTTACACTCTGTCCTCTTCCTCTGTATGTATATATACCTATATATACATATATGTACTTTTGCATACATGAAGTTCTACTGCTCACTCATGTAGAAGTATGCACACTCAAAAGGAAAGAAAAAATGGAAAGACTAGAAAAATAGCACCTTTTGGAAGAAAATAGGTACTACCTTCCACGAAACAGAAATATATATGACTGCTATCTTATGCTCATCAAAATTAAGAAAACACCTTGTACTAGTTAAAGTAAAAATAGATGTTATTCAGCAGACAGCAGCATCAATGTTTGCTTCACGTGAGATGACACAGTGTGGAACTGAATTCTCCCTAAGTCACAGAGGTGGTTTCTTTAAATGCCTTCAGTCTTATCTTGCTAATCAAATCCTGGTCATTATAGCAGACGTTTTAGATTTCAATTAAAGAGTAACTTCTGAAGAAGAATTACATGGTGTATTCATTATTTAAAAAGTACTTATATAAGTTTCTATAAACTTTTAATATTTGAAATATCATACTTTATACAACATTCTACATAACATCAACTTAGATTCTCTACCTTCTGTGTGGTAGCCTGGATTTGTGGTGCGCTGCCTTCTCGATGCCAATAAACTTTAATGAAACGATTATTTAATACTGCTTCTGTACTTGATATAGCTTTCTTTGCTTCCTCATGTGTGGCAAACTGAATAAGGGCACCTTCTGGGTCACCCTGATATGCAACCTAAGATTTAAAAGAAAAGAACAAAACTCGTAGGAAGTTCATTTTTGTTTCAATGATCATTAAATCACTAAGGCTCAGAAGCTTAAATTTTAGACCAAATATTGGTCATTAGCTAAATACTTCTCATCCATGACTCCGTGAAAAGTCCAGTGACGGTAAGTGATCTTGACATTAAGCTAATAAACTTTTAAAATAACTTAAAAACTACAAACAAACAAAACCACCTGAACAATCAATTCTGATTGCAAATATGAGCAGCTGTAACCAACGCAAGAGGAACCATCACTGAAGTAAAGAAAACTGCTACCAAAAAAACAAAGCAGTCGGTTAATAAATGCCCTATCTAGGATCAGAGCCAGACAAAACAGTTCACTTTAGTTTTCCTCCTTTGAGCATAATAATGTATAACTTCAGACATCTTCAAAGGGCAAAGTTGTACTTTTTGGAGTAGTGCCTATCTCTACCTGTGTACCCATCTCACTGGAATCACACTGCCTGCTAATACAACTGTGTTCTTAGGTAAACAGTAGAAAAGCTTAAGAAATATTTAACAGCAACTAAAAGCTATTTAAATCCTTTAAGTGTTCAGACAAACATAGGAGGTCGACTTTGTACTGTATCATTATGCACAACAATACTCTATTACACCTTTTTATCCAACCTCTCAGTGCAAACAAGACAGTGTGCATAAAAACAGAAGCTAGGATCTGACGCGTGTTGGTAACAAAGAAAGATGAAAGATGAGCTGAGTTACATCAGCTGGATATAAAACACTATCACACACACAATCTACAATATTTACATACATTAACCTATGGGAAGAGAGCCCTCCATCTCTTCCCAATCTTTCTCTCTTTGCCTATCTCTGTACAGAAATGTGGGTCACTCAGAGACACCACGAAGTCGTTATAAGGGACAGACCACCACCACTGTGGGACTAGAAAGTGGTTGTATCACAGAACTGCTTTCAAGATGAGAAATACACATTTTCTGTATTAACAATATATCTCAAAAAATAGAAGGTTTAAGGTATCACATTCAAACCTGAGAAAAGGCTAACGGAAAAACAATCAACTTTCAGTGTCTCTTAAAGCCCCACCTGTTAAGAAAACATTTGCTCAAAATCCTAAAGATGACTTGAACACTGCACTCCTGCTTCTCCAATGATTATCCATTAAAATAAAAAAAAAATCATGTTTAAGAAACAAGGTAGCAAAATAATAAGAATGGTAAAATAACAAGAACAGTTTCAGGGAATCATTTAAGAAAACATCTGACATTCTCCTTTTAGCTACTATCGTTACATAAAAACATACTACCTTTTCTTTGTTGACTCTCACCTGCAAGTTGACTAAGTTGCCAAACTTACTGAAGTGTTCATTGAGTTTGCTGATATTGTTAAGTTCTGGGGGAACTTTCCTCAATTCAAGTTTTGTGTTTTCATTTCCAAACTGGACTTTCTTCTGGAAACCTGGACTATTTGTCCTGTTAAAATTTTGCCTGAAAAAAATAAAAATCAAGCCAGAAATCCATAGCAAGCTAGCAAATGTGATGTTAAATCGTATGTGCTTGCATAGGAGCATGTGTGCATGACACAGAAAGACACCCAAACTTTAAAAAAGCCCAAAACCATAAAAACCACACAATTTTAGCAAAGTACACCATATAGGGCCATACATCTGCAGCTCTACCCACCAATACTTCTCAGACTACCCCAGTGCATAAATCTTGAGATAAGCCACAGTAATTTGTGTCAGTAAGCCCTGATTTCAACTATGCTTCTCTTCAACAGTGGTTTGTCAGCTATTCCATGGACATTTCAAACAACTGTTACGTCAATGATCTCCTCAATCTCAGCAGTGTCTTAAAAACCCTTCCAAAAGTTTATCATCGTAAGTATACAGCTGCATGGTAAACCCTGTGGATCTTCTGCTAGTAACGTACCAGACTACTCGAACCAAAACAGCCACAATATAAATCACATTTCAAAACTCAAATAAGTCATCTCTAACCACCACAACACTCCAGTTTCCCTGTTTCTTAGATCATTCTTTAAGCGATCCCATCTTGGGATCATCCACATAAACTTCAACTACCTCTATACTGCCTTCGAGAGAAGCCTGTCGAACACAGATCACTTCATATTTGGTTTAGTACAGTCATCTCATTCACAATCGAACTTGCACCCACGATATAGATTGATATATGCTTCAGATTACAGAAAAGAATTCCCACTATTAAGTCAACCTTGTGTTGATGATCACTCACTTGTCAAACCAAGTCTTCTTTGCACACTCCCCTGAACCAATTGTTCTTTTCCTGGATTCAGCATCTACTACTATTCTCATACTACTCTTATTGGGAGGTTTTTCTGAAAACAGACAAAAAGATTTTACAATTTTTATACTGTCAGCATATCTGATTGTAAACACGTATTCTACTTAGACCAAACATGAACTGAAAAACAAAATTGTTTATTTTGACATTAATATGACCCTTGTTCAAACTGAATCACATTTTGATCACAGACTCTTCTTCTTAACTATCAACAGATGCTGAGACAGATCAACATCACTAATAGTATTCACTCTGTTACAGGAACACCGCATCTAGGGAAAACTAAGCTGCTGGAAGGCATCTGCCACAAGATGACTACACTCCTTGATCTGTAGTGTCCCATACGATACTTCAAGGCTCACACCATTTCTGCTTTCAGCTCCATTATACTATCAGGTGGCATGCACAAAAGTACTCATGATAGGAAATGTACAGTAGTCCAGAGCACTAGCACCTAGAGGCAAGATTTAGGGATGGGGTGGGAGAAGAGGGACTCTTGCTGAAGGAAGGAATCATATTGCAGGACTCCTCACTGAAAATACACCAAGAGAAACATAATAAAATTAAATACGAATACATACAAATGCAAACAAAACTATGTTTAAAAAAATTTGGTTTATTCTTCTTCCTCTCTCATTCTGTATACTGTTGCTTCACCTCAGGGTCACAGGAATTATGAGGTTAAGATTATTCAAGCATAACTGTCTGCTACCAGACAAAAATAACTCACTGGGCAGCAAAAATCATCCTAAAATGCTGTTACAGAAACTACAAAAATTATGCAGAAATTAATTTTTTCTATAGATAAGATGCACAATGTGATCAGTTATTACAGCCAGCTATAAACAGTGCAATACTCTAGCAAGATACTTGATTTTATCTGTAAAAACACACACACAAAACATAACTCCCTATTCAATGAAACTATTCATTCCAGAGGATTTTAAAAAATGCATTTTTTCAGTATCACATTCTCTGAAATGTGCCTCAGTCTGCACTAATGCAAGAAAACGGGCTGAACTAAATAAGAACAGCTTTTAGAGCATACCTCTGGGTGGCAGATCCATATCACCTGATGTGAGTCCTATCAAATTTGGTCTTTGGGCATGTACTCTGTGTCTATACATAGGTCTTGAAGTATTTGTTATACTTGGAGCTTCTGGATTGTAGCCATCTGTGTCATACGTTTCTGGTAACAAAGGAATTGTCTAATTAAAATAAATTGCAGTTTAAATCCCCAAGGTTTCAAAGGCAATATTTCATTTAATTACAAGATACAGTTACAATGGATTAGTTGTAGAACAACTATCCTAAAAAAACTGCTATTCCAAGTCTTCTGCTAAAGCCTAATTAAAGTATTATTTCATAATCAAGAATTGTATGTTACAAACAAATTTCACTTCTGTTCTGAACTACATTAGAAAAAGAAATAATTACTACAGTCTAAACGATATAAACTTATTATTCTAAACTATAAAATCACAAACTCTAATAAGCACAGATAATAGAAATCAATGTTATTCTATTTAGCAAACCTTGTGGGCAAAGCCTCAGTACTACACCTGCTGTAAAAAGAGAGGGTGGAGCAGGAGGCGGCTGGTGATGAATACCCGTGGTAACAACCGTAGGAACCGAACTAGTTGCTGAGTTTGGAGGGGCATCCATGCCAGCAGGCTGCAGTGGGGGAAGTGGAGGGGGTGGTCCTGTCAAAACCAAGGGAAAACACTGCAGTCATTTATTATCCATTAGACTCACATTACAGTCAAGTCATAGAATCATAGAATCATTACGGATTGGAAGGGACCTCGAAAGATCATCTAGTCCAATCCCCCTGACACAGCAGGATCACCTAAACCAAGTCACACAGGAACCTGTCCAGTTGGGTCTTGAATATCTCCAGTGAAGGAGACTGCACAACCCCCCTGGGCAGCCTGTTCCAGTGCTCCATCACCCTCACCGTGAAGAAGTTCTTTCTCAGGTTGATGTGGAACCTCCTATGTTCCAGCTTACAACCATTGCCCCTCGTCCTATCACTACATGACACCGAGAACAGCCCAGTGCCATCCTCCTGACACCCACCCCTCAAATATTTGTAGACATTAATGAGGTCACCCCTCAGTCTCCTCTTCTCCAAGCTAAAGAGACCCAGAAATGGATCTGAAATGCTTTTAGGGCTACTTAAAAAGAATAAAAAGGTATGAGAGGGCATGGATATCACATGATGCTCTATCATTCATTCATATCAGCAAATTACTCAGAACTTAAGTTTAAAGCATTTGAGTAGTTCTCCAAGCATTTTCTTTCCATGAACAAAATTTAGTTGCGAAACCTTTACCAACAGAAGGTCTTTAAAGCTTTATAAAGCCTCCTCCAAGAAACAAATCCTAATAATGCACAACAAAAACATACTATGATGATAATAATTGATTTATTTTTCCAAACACCCAAGAAGAAAGCAAACTGGTACAAAGTAAAAAAGACCCTCCTTAAAAGCACTGAGTCTTTTTGTTTGATCGGTTTGACTGTTTTACAACAGGTAACATGATACTCTCAAAGTTCAGTTGTCAAGCTTGACCTTCAACTTAGGTTTGCAAAACCATGTTTTGAAAAAAGATAGTGTCACAGATCCAGAGTTGCTACACAGATCTAGAAGCAGCAGGTACGAACAGTAGAAGGCAGAATGACCAGTCCATCGATACAGTTACTCTCTATACTAAATCAAACAAATGTATTCAGACCTTACATAATTTACTATCAACTGGCAATAAGAACAGTTTAAGAAACATCTCAACAATATCAAATAACAATTACTCGACTCGTTTTACCAAATGGGACATCAAAGCTAATGAGAAAAGAATAATTAACATAAAACTAACACAACAGTTTTAGAACCACACAAGGGATGTGAATACTAAGCTGTTATTTTATAAATGAGAGCATTTCTACACCGACAAGTCTTCATGTACTGTAGTTTTTAGTGCTTGAGACAAAGCACTTTGTAATGAAAACATAAGCTGAACAATTGTCCTTTCCTCATAACTTCACAAGTTTAGTTTAAAAATAACTGTAAATGTCATTTTCAGGTGCAAATTTGATCTGGTTATGAATTCTCTTTCAATTTTATTATTATAAACAAAATGTAGAATATCTGCTATTTCCAGATTTTCTGTTCTTCCCCCACAGTAGTCAGTTTTGGACAACTTCTGTAAAACTCAACACACTGAGTTTTGCATACACACAAGCAAAGTACTATTCCATATTCAAGAATCACATTTAACATGTATCTTTTACAAAAAAACAACTCTGCAACAATTACAATTACAATTTCTTTTGCACTGCTTACAGCACAAGTAACACCCAGGCTGTTCTACTAAAATACGGAGCTTAATCTCTTGTAGTTACCTGTTACAGGAGGAAGGCTCGGCGGTAGGGGGCCTGGGGGTGGTACTGGAGGTCTAAGGTTAACAGGAGGAGGACTCAGAATTGGTGGAGGGGGAGGAAGTCCAGGAGGAGGTGGTCCTTCAACAACAGGGGGTTGTGCTGGAAAAGGCAGAATGCCAGGAAGATTCACATCTTCTACCACGACTGGATCACTTCCATGATCAAAAGGGCACATGTCTCCTCTCATACAGAAACCCTTTTCTGAAACATCAAAACCAAAAAGAATTGTTGTATTCTACAGCTGTAGTTTGATCAGAGTACACATATGAGACACTTTATGTATAACACAGCACTTTGTAAATTGAGAGTTTCACACACCAGCAGAACTTCAGATTAGAAAACGAAACTATTTAACAGCACTCAAGCAGATTGCAGAGACATTCCAGAAGAATGAATTTAAGAGACTTTTCTTGAAAAATCAATTCTGCACTGTTTTGTAACAAAGTGTGAAAACAAATAATGAACTGCTTCTAACCAAAAAGTGCAGATACTTGGTCTGAGAAACTGCTGCTAAAATTAGATATTAAAAATATAAAATTCAAATATAAGGAAATTCACTCCAATTTTTTCTTTTTTTGCAATTCTCTTAGAAAAAACCCAAGCATTTTGGCATAGTTTAATGCAGTTATGTCCTGGTTGTGTGTGGTGCTTATGTCCTACACACATATAAATAAAAGTGAATACACATTTACTTCTTTATTACTTTGGCAAGTAAAATATTGGAGCATGGACAAAGGAGGGCCACCAAAAAAAGTTCAGCAGGATGGAGCAACTCTGCTGTGAAGGAAGGGTGAGGCAGCTGGGGTTGTTTAGCCTGAAAAAGAAAAATTTTCCAGGAGACCTTATTTGCAGCCTTTCAGTACTTAAAGGGGACCTGCAAGAAAGATGAGGGCAGACTTTTTACCAGGCCTACAGCAAAAGGAAACTGGGTAATGGTTTTAGACTGTAAGAGGGTAGATGTAGACTAGATCTAAGAGAGACATTTTTTACAATGAACATGGTAAATCTCTCACACAGGTTGCCCAGAAAGGTGGCAGACGCTCCATATCTGGAAACATTCAAGGTCGGTCAGGGTGGATAGGTCCTTTAACAACCTGATCCAGTTATTGATACCCCTGATCATTTTAGGATGGCTGGACTTGACAGCCTTGAAAGGTTCCTTCCAAACCAAACCATTCTATGATTATTAGTTTAGTGACAGCCCCACCCAAAAAACCCCAATACAATTCTATACAATATGGGGGGAAATTGCCAAACACCTTCTGGTAAATTAAGAGGAGAGGAGAGTGTTTGCTTCCTCAAAAAATGATACTGAGAAGTAGTATTACTTCGTCTTCTGTAAGAGTTACAGACCATAATACACTGACACATTAAGGAAAGGACCCCTGCAGAGGGTCAAGTAGAAAATGTACAAGTGCAAACAGAAAGGGCAGTCTGTTGAAACCAGCTAACCAGTCAAGTGAGAGATGGGCTTACAAATTTACAAAGCACAAACAGCCATGAGGGAGAGACATCTACTGGGAGATTTTAGAAGTGTAAGGTGAGGAAAAGAAATAGTAAAAAATTGAGGACAACTACATCAGTTTTCCAACACATTACTATTTGCTTCATAATAAGAAATTTAAAATAATAAGCTCCTAGAGAAGACAGATTGTTAGAGGTGCCATGCCTGGAAATGTTATTTTGAAAGTATACCAGCCTACATGTTCTCTTTCTAAAAAACCTGTAAAGACAACATTCGCCAGCTCAGCTTGCTTCAGAAGAAAATTTCAAAACAAAATCTTCAAAACTTTACTTGTTCTATGGCTATGATGTGGCACATATTGTCAAAGCTATTCTTTACAACTCTGTCAACATTTTAAAGCTCAGCTTCCTGCTTTTTTATATTAAAAGAGTATCATTCTAATGTAAACTTGTCATTCTGGGGATGTAACAGAAAAAAAACCTCAGAAAAAAAACTGTAGGGGCAAATTTAAACTCTTCTGAGCTAACAGGTTGACTGGCTGAATTTAGTTAAGACACTGCCAACTGCAGCAGCCTCTTTTGTTGATTTTGGCATAAGGTGTGAAAAATGAGAGCTTAAAAACACACGAGAAGCACAAAAACCCACCCAATGTTAACAAGTAACTACACACAAAAATGGGTTAACATAAGCCTGGGAAGTTGCAGCTTTAAACCTTTCTAGTTAAAAATTCTACGTTAGAGTGGATGGAATAAAAAATAAGAGGTCACCAAGATGATACACGTGGTCAAAAGCAAATACAGAATGCAGTCTGAACATAATATAAGACAGAAAAGCTGAGCTATGTCAGATTTTACATATAGTTTTTATACAAATATATTAATATATATACTAGGTTTGAAGGGGGAAGGGGTAAATAGTCTCCTGCTGGCTGGTGGCAAACAATGGGGCAGCTCAATAGAGGCAGAGGGATGGAGAGTCAATGAGGGCCCTCAATTTGCCCTGGGGCTAGCCAGGGATGATACACCAGGGTAGTCAGAGAATATCAATGGCAACTGGCACAAGAGGAGGACAGGGCCAGCCCAGCTGAAGTGCCTCTATGCAAATGCACAGAGCTTGGGCAACAAACAGGATGAATTAAGGGCCACTGTACTGCTGGGATGCCATGACACAGTGGCTGTTACTGAAACTTGGTGGGATGATTCACACAACAGGAATGTAGGGATAGATGGGTACAAGCTCTTTAGGAAGAAGAGGAGAAGGAGGCAGCGTTGCCCTCTATACCAGTGACCAGCTGGAATCAATGGAGCTCCACCTGGGGAAGGATGATGAGCTGGTTGAGTGTGTGTGGGTTAAAATAAAAGGGAAGACAGGGGAGGGTGACGTTACTGTAAGGTTCTGCTACAGCCCACCTGAGCAGCAGAAGCAAGCAGATGAGGCCTTTCATGGGCAAATAGTAACGGCTTCCAGGTGACAGGACCTAGTNATAGTTTTTATATAAATATATTAATATATATACTAGGTTTGAAGGGGGAAGGGGTAAATAGTCTCCTGCTGGCTGGTGGCAAACAATGGGGCAGCTCAATAGAGGCAGAGGGATGGAGAGTCAATGAGGGCCCTCAACTTGCCCTGGGGCTAGCCAGGGATGATACACCAGGGTAGTCAGAGGATATCAATGGCAACTGGCACAAGAGGAGGACAGGGCCAGCCCAGCTGAAGTGCCTCTATGCAAATGCACAGAGCTTGGGCAACAAACAGGATGAATTAAGGGCCACTGTACTGCTGGGATGCCATGACACAGTGGCTGTTACTGAAACTTGGTGGGATGATTCCCACAACAGGAATGTAGGGATAGATGGGTACAAGCTCTTTAGGAAGAAGAGGAGAAGGAGGAGGCATTGCCCTCTATACCAGTGACCAGCTGGAATCAATGGAGCTCCACCTGGGGAAGGATGATGAGCTGGTTGAGTGTGTGTGGGTTAAAATAAAAGGGAAGACAGGGGAGGGTGATGTTACTGTAGGGGT
>VXBP01000438.1:0-120428 GCA_013400115.1 Rhinopomastus cyanomelas | reverse complement strand
GGAATGTAGGGATAGATGGGTACAAGCTCTTTAGGAAGAAGAGGAGAAGGAGGAGGCATTGCCCTCTATACCAGTGACCAGCTGGAATCAATGGAGCTCCACCTGGGGAAGGATGATGAGCTGGTTGAGTGTGTGTGGGTTAAAATAAAAGGGAAGACAGGGGAGGGTGACGTTACTGTAAGGTTCTGCTACAGCCCACCTGAGCAGCAGAAGCAAGCAGATGAGGCCTTTCATGGGCAAATAGTAACGGCTTCCAGGTGACAGGACCTAGTCCTCCTGGGGGATTTCAACCACCTTGACATCTGCTGGAGGGGCAACACAGCAAGGCGCCAGCAATCCAGGTTATTCTTGGATTGCATAGATGGTAACTTCCTCCTCCAAATGGTGGAGGAACCAACAGGAAAGGGTGCTACGCTGGACCTTGTTCTCACCAGCAGGGAAGGGCTGGTGACCAATGTGAGGCTCAGGGACAGCCTTGGCTGCAGTGACCATGAAGCAGTTGATCCTCAGGGCAACCAGGAGGAAGTTTTCTAACCTTACGACCCTCAACTTTGGGTGTGCAGACTTTGATCGCTTCAGGGATCTGCTGGCCAAAGTATCATGGGATGAAGCCCTTGAGGAAAGAGGGGCCCAGGACAGCTGGCTAGTATTCAAGAATCACCACCTCTCTGTCCAGGAGCAATGTACACCAACAAAGAGGAAAGCAGGGAAGAATGTCTGGAGGCCTGCCTGGCTGAGCAAGGACACGCTGGACACGCTGTCACACAAAAAGAAACTCTACAAGGAGTGGAAGGGAGGACAGCTAGAATGGGGGGTGTATAAGAAAGCTGCCCAAACAGCTAGAGATCTGGTTAGGAAAGCCAAGGCACAGTTTGAATTGAACTTAGCCAGGAAGGTCAAAGGGAACACCAAGAATTTCTACAGGTGTATGAATGGTAAAAAGAAGTCTAGGAAAGGTATGGACCCCCTCAGAAAGGAAACAGGTGATGTGGTCACAAGTGACATGGAAAAGGCTGAGGTTCTCAATGATGACTTTACCTCAGTCTTCACTGCAAAGGCCTCCAGCCACACTCCTGGAGTCATGGAAAATAAAGTCTCCACTGACTGGAAAAGGGGAAACATAATTCCTATTTTCCAAAAGGGTAGGAAGGAGGAGCCAGGTATATGGATGCTTATGCTTTTACTTGCTTATATTTTCACTTGTGAGAATTAAGGACACTGATAAATATTTTGTGCCATGTTGGGGTGTAGCAAATGAGAGGCCACATCTTTAGGAAGGAGCAGACAGGACAGGGGATCCTAAACTGACTAAAAGGGTGTTCTATCCCACGTATATCCTGCTTTTCCACTTCCCTTTTGTTATGCTTTAAAAGCTGAGCAGAAGTATTAAGTTTGTGTGTTTTCTGCAGAAAAGTATAGAGTTTGGATTTGAAAAGTGCCTACCATCTCCCCCCACCCTCTTCTCACTGGCCTAGTGACCTCCATCTTCTGTTTTGATTTTTTGATTTAGGACTCTATCTATTCTCCTTCTATCCTGATCCATGCACTCCTGAATCCAGCTCCTGTGTCCATTTCTTGTCTGCCACTGAGTAGTCTGGACTTACCAACATCTGCATCAGTGGTAATGGAGATGGTTTTGCACACACTCCGTATTATCATTATTTTCATTAAATCTGTTACGGCTTTTTTTCCTCCAACCCGGAAGTCTCTCTCTCCCTTTCCCTTTTGGGGAGTTAGAGGGGCTAACAAAGTGCATCTGTCAGTAATCTTGTGCCTGAACTGTCTCAACCCATGACAAAATTAAAAACCTATACAAATGCTAATAAAAATGCTGTATAGAAGCTAAGTTAATAAAAAACAATGTAAGAACTGTGCAACACAAAAACTACAGTATTAGAAGAGATCAGAAGAAATGAAAATTACCTCTGTCTTTTTAGAAAGAAGCTAATCACAGCTGCAGAAAACAATTCTAAAATACAGACACTTACCATCATAATCTCTGCAGCGCTTCTTTGGCAGCGGAGGTCTTCCGTAGGAGTTGTGGTCCAGCTGCTCTTCATGGAACTCTGACCAGCTTTCAGTAGTGTTATTTCCATGATGAGCAGGAGCGATAACAGTAATAGTGCTGCTGAGTGTAGGGACAGGATAGTGGCCAGAAGAAATATTTGTCACAGAAGAAACTGGAGTATAATTGTTCTCTAATGGATCTGTTCTATCCATATCATATTTTGGCTTTCCCAAATCTCTCTCTGTTAAAAAAGCAAAAATAAAAATTATTTTAAAAAATTTGCATTTGATTGCTCCCTCTACACATTTTCACCAGCATCAGCCACTAACCTGTATTTTATTTGTCATCAATTCAACTCAAAACATAGAAGTTCTAACTGAAATGTGCTACAAGTTGCAGAGTGCCTGCAGTCTCCACGCTTCGAGTTATTTTACAGCCCAGTCCAGTTTATCACCTTTGAAAAGGGTACTGGCATACATGACCATCAGAGGTCTCTTTCAACCTCAGCTACGACTTTATATTCCATAGGTTCAATCAGAAAAACAATAATCTTAATGTACGTAGCCACTGGGGCATTTTAACAACAGCTATACTGCAGCAGCAGAACTATTAAACTGCCCGCAGAGTAAATCTTCTCTACTATTCTAACAACTTCAGATGAAATGCTATTTTGAGCAATGAGACATTTTTGAGCAATAGAAATGTAATAAGCACTTGAAAACACTAGAGGTTACACATCTTTAATGTTTCAAGACACTGTTATTGTCGTACCTTCATGCTGTCTGTCTTCATTTCATCTGCATTTAAATGCATATATTTATCACATGCAAAGCCTTGTCATGACTGGAAAAATAATAATGCTTGACAGGGGTAGAACGTTCCCAAACAGATAAAGCAGCAACATGATCTTTTACTCTGTACACTAACTAATCTCTTAGATTTCTATTATTTATTTGATAATAAGTATCTGGATTAAGACAGAAAAGTTCTACAATGATAAAAGGTTATAGACTCAAGTAACCACACAGTAAAGGAACATTAATGAAAAGGTCTGAAAGACAGCAAGTAAATGTGGGTAACACAGGCTTTTTTTTTTTTTTAGGTGCTCAGAAAAAGAAACAAAGCTGTCACTACAACAAACTGTCTACAAGATATTACCATTGCAGTTTATCCTTAAAAAAGATTTTATTACCCTGTACTCTTGGTCAAAGACTCTGGGGCACACATGGCATTCTCGTCATTTCTTCCACTTTGGGGTGAGGACACAGACCAGAATAGAAGGACTCAGTGCATTAATGCCTGGCTACAAGACTGGTGTTAAAGGCAGGGCTTTGGGTTGATAATAACTGGTTTTATCAGACACCAGACCTTGCAGATACATATGGGAGGGATTTATTTCAGAGGGGAAAAAGGGTTCCGAGGCAGGAGCTGGCAAGGCTCATTCAGAGGACTTTAAACTAGATTTGAGTACAGGTGGGATAGTTGATGGGTGTGCACCAGTGGGACAGAGCTCTGATCTTAATGAAAACCAGGTGGCCTCTCATTGTCCTAGGGTGAAAGCGGAGAACTCTGCTTGCTCCCTGAAATGCCTCTACACCAATGCAAGCAGCATGAGGAATAAGCAAGAGGAGTTACAAATCTGTGTCCAGTCAGGAGATTATGATCTGGTGGCAATTATGGAGATCTGGTGAGATGGCTCGCGTGAACGGAATGTGGTCACGGACAGCTATGTCCTTGGCTGGGGACAGGTCAGGGACTTCTTTAAATACACTGAAGATAAAACTAAAATTAGAGGCAATGTAGGCCCCCTGCTGAGTGAGGTGGGTGCCCTGGAGAAAGAGGCCACAGAGAAAGCAGAGATATTAAACATGTTCTTTGCCTCTGTCTATACTTCAGGGGCCTGTCTTGATATAAAGCCACAGACTACTGAGTCTCCAGAGGAACTGAGACAAGAGAGAAGCCTGACTTGGTTAATACGGACTGGGTATGGGGTAAGCTGAGCAAACTGGATGGACACAAAACCAAGGGTCCAGATGGGATGCACCCGCGTGTACCAAGGGAGATGGCGGAAATCACTGCTAAACCACTCTTCATCATCTTTGCTAGGTCCTGGGGATCAGGAGAGGTGCCTAGAAACTGGAGGATACCCAGTGTCACTCCAATCTTCAAAAATAGTAAGGAGGACCCAGGTAACTATAGACCAGTCAGCCTCACCTCCATCCCAGGAAAGGTGATGGAACAATTTATCCTAGATGTTGTCTGCAGGCACATCAAGGACAGAAGGGTCATTTGGGACAGTCAGCATGGCTTCACCAAGGGAAAGTCATGCTTGACCAACCTGATAGCCTTTTATGGGGGCATAACCAGGAGGACAGATAATGGCAGAGCGGTGGATGGGGTCTATCTTGACTTCAGTAAAGCAACTTGACACAGTCTCACACAGCATCCTCACAGCCAAACTGAGGCAGTGTTGACTGGATGATTGGGCAGTGAGGTGGATTGTGAACTGGCTGCAGGATAGAAGCCAGAGACCAGTGGTCAGTGGCACAGAGTCCAGTTGGAGGCCTGTATCTAGTGGAGTGCCCCAGGGGTCAGTATTGGGACCAACAGTATTCAATCTATTCATTAATGACCTGAATGAGGGATTAGGGTGCACTGTCAGCAAGTTTGCTGATGACACAAAGCCGGGAAGAGTCGCCGACATCCCAGCAGGCTCTGCCGCCACTCAGCGGGACCTGGACAGGCTGGAGAGCTGAGCAGGGAGAAACTGAATCAACTCTAACAAGGGTAAGTGTAGAGTCTTATATCTGAGCAAGGTCAACTCCAGTATAGCTTGGAGACTGACCTGTTGGAGAGCAGTGCAGGAGAAAGGGATCTGGGGGTTCTGGTGGACAGCAGGATGACCACGAGCCAGCAGTGTGCTCCTGTGGCCAAGAGGGCCAACAGCATCCTGGGCTGGATTAGAAGGGAGGGTGGCTACAGATTGAAAAAGGTTCTTCTCCCCCTCTACTCTGCCCTACTGAGACCACACCTGGAGTATTGTGTCCAGTTCTGGGCCCCTCAGTTCAAGAGGGATCTGGAGCTGCCAGAGGGAGTCCAGTGTGGAGCAACGAGGATGACGAAGGAAGTGAAGCACCTCCCTTATGAGGAGAGGCTGAGGGAGCTGGGTCTCTTGAGCTTGGAAGAAGAGGAGACTAAGGGGTGACCTCATTAATGTCTTTAAATATTTGAAGGGTGGGTGTCAGGAGGATGGAGCCAGGCTCTTCTCAGCCTGTCATCTAGTAACAGGACAAGGTGCAATGGTTTTAAGCTAGAACGTAGGAGGTTCCACATCAATATGAGAAGGAACTTCTTCCCAGTGATGGTGACAGAGCACTGGAACAGGCTGCCCAGGGGAGTTGTGGAGTCTCCTTCACTGGAAACATTTAAGACCCACCTGGGTATGTTCCTGTGAGACTTGGTCTAGGTGATCCTACTGTGTCAGGGGGATTAGACTAGATGATCTTTCAAGGTCCCTTCCAATCCCTAATGATTCTATATTGTTCAGAAAATATTTGTTTGTTTATTTTCAGGAACTCTGCATATTCCTGCTTCTAAGACTGAGTTACAAAAGTCCATTCTATAGAAACAAAGTTAATACACAAGAGATTAAAGCCAGACTAATTTTACCTCTAAATTATCCAAGATAGAATAAAGTTATAAAATGACCCTTAATGCCCTTTTTTCCAAATTATTAGTATCAACTACTGCAGGAAAAAAAATTCTATTCAGTTGAATAAACAGCTTTGTTTTAGACGGTTAATTTTAAAAAGCACTGCATAGGAGCCTGAAGTCCTACAGATACATGTGCAAATGCAAATATTTATAGTAATAATTTCAGCACCTCGCTGTGACACCAAGGAGGGGAAAAGACAGAAAGAACAGAGCTCAACTGTGGCAGCAAATGACTTGTCACGCTGAAAGCAGGTAATTTTTGCCACACTTATGTTCATACGTAAGTATTAATTTGTCTATCTTCTCAAACCAGACTGAGTTTCCTAAAACTTAACAAAATACAATTAACTCAGACTTTTAAATGCCTCTCTTACAACACTGCTTGAGTGGCCAACATAATCAAAGGTACTAGGGAAGAACAGAGGAAAAGAAGCAAAAACAAGCTGTGAAAAAACAATGATATAAGCTTTATTTCCACAGACAACCAAGCTAAACCTGAAAAAAGAAACAACAGTAGAAACTTTTATACATCTTCAACATATTGTTTAGTGTCTAAATTTTGTAGGCAACATTCACCGTATTTCAGAGACCAACTGTTGGTACCTCTGCTTCGTGTTCTGCTCCGGCTTCTGCTCCGGTCTCGATCTCGGTCGCGCAACCTCTCTTTGCTCCAACTTCTACTTCGACTCCTGCTGTAGCTCCGACTCCTCCCTCTTCTTCTGTTGTATCGATCCCTATAGGAATCTCTTCTGGGAGGATTTCTGTCATAATCTCTCTTCCTAGAACGTTCATCTTTTTTCCTTTCATCACGGCTTCTAAACACATAATTTTATAAATCAGTTTCAAGAATTGCAAAGATTTAATTCAAACCCTTCACTAACATTAAAAACAAAAAAACTGCAACAGAAAATTAGAGAAAAGCTAGAAATAGAAACTATGGTCTCAGAAGGGTTTTAAAATTCTTTTGTTTGGTTTATGCATTTTAGCTTTACCATCTGTAAAACTTAAAAAGTATACAAATTTCTGTTCCTGCCCAGTACTGCACTTTTCCCAAGTTGGTAAGACCGAAAAGTTAACTTTAAATTTAGCTTTCCTTTCAATAGTTGTTATCACAGGAACGTCTTCTAAATTAAAGTTACCACAAATCAACACTGAACAGACTACATCTTGTAATATAAACCACATATCTACCACCAAAACGAATCACAAATCTCAAACATGTGTCTTGAGTTGTGCACAACTCAGTTTGCACTGTCACTTACATACCCACCCATTACCTACATACACATAAAAGCAGTTAAGAGTCTTATTTGTAGGTTTATTGTGTGAACATCTCAAAATTAAGTATTTAATTAAGTAAAACCACTAACATCCAAATACATCTGATTACGGATATAATCCAAGTGGTTAAGCAAAATGTATTACCTGGTATCTCTGTAGCGAGAACTTGACTGAGGAGGGCTATGGTTTAATCTCCTAGAAAACTTCTTCTCTCGCTCTTCCTCTTTAACTATCTGAAGTTCAAGTATGTAAATGTAAGTATACCACAATGGAGACTGCCGCACAATCAAGCAAAACATAAAAAACTTGAAATTCTGAGCAAAGTGTCATCTAAACCAAAACATTCTTGATTCTAACGCTCTTAGAGAATCTTTGTAACACTTATTTCAAGGACTATTCAAAGCACGGAGGAAAAAAAAAGCAAAACAATTGATCCTTATTGTGCTGGACTGAAAATATACCTGGCTGTGCTAGAGATGGACAAAAATCCACACTAAGGTGCAGTGACAGAACTGGGAAGGCATGCATATTCAATGATTGACACAAGGTTTTTACTTCACCAACAGTTAATGGTTGAGATCACCGTTACAACACTTTCAAGCAGCCAAACCTAGGCTGCTGCTGAAAAGGACAATCCTCCTCTTCGAGCTCCAAGAAGATTTGTTGGGAGTATGGATGTTATCCAGATCAAGCTGGATAAATGAGGACTGTCATTTAGAATGGCAGCCTGGATTTATGCTGAAAGGCAGCATAACTACAACAGCAACCAAGAGAAAAGAAATAATCCAAACCGTGATGCAACTCCCACTCCGCACAGTAACTTGACTTACACTCACCTAGTCAGAACCACTTGTGTTGACCTTCGAAGTAGCTACTTAGGTTAGAAAAACTGTGCAGCAGCACTCAACATACTTGGTACAAATCTTACAAAATATTTTAATGCTGTAATTTAAGTTGTGTGATTATTATTGAAAAACAAACATTATTGAAAAACAAACATTATTATGTTTATTTACATTTATTTGATTTAAAATTAAATCAATGTCTACCTCTTCTTTTTTTGTCTCTTTTTCTTGGTGCTGAAAAAATTCTACTTTCAGGCTTCCTGACGATGGCTGTTCCGGTGGAGGTAGATAGCTTTTTGTATTCACAGCATCAAACAGTTTTTCCACAAATATCTGAGTTTCTAAAAGTAAGATGTGTACAAATATTCATTATTCAAAACTTAGCATTTGCTTTAAAAATAAGTTTTAAAAACTTATACCCAAAATCAGCATTCATCAGAAAGTTAAAACAAAGATTATTTTTAAAATAATTCTGCTGCAAATTTTATAAACAGAAGGGCATTTACAGAGTCAAGAGACATGTTAATGGCAAAGTTTCACATAGGTTTGCAGTCCCTGAATTATTTGACTCATAATAAAACATCCGGAAGAATATTTTCAGAATATACACAGAGCTCCAGTCTAATTCTAGCAACAAGTCTACACTTCTGTAATATTTTTTTAAGGAATACTAACAAAGATGAAACATATTCATAAGGTTACACTTTTTTTAAAAAACCAAACTACTTAATGAAACTGAATTATGTATTTCAATGCAACAAAGCTAATAAAGAAACAAATGCAGAATGATAAAAGATTAATTAAATTGAAATCTGTCTTGCTTAATTACTCAAGCTTAACTGTGTTCACAAAGATCATACCTTTTTGAAGAAATACATCCAGCTGATCAACACACAATGCCTTCAATTCCTTTTCACTTTTGTCTTTCTTCACCAAAGCCAGAACATATTTAGCTAGGGCAGATGGATCTGCATCACATCTGCAAAAAAAAGTTTCCAAAAAATTTAAAATCAAATATAGAAGCCATTAAATTACATAAGTTAATGTATGAAACCAGTACAATCATTACAGAGAGGACCATTACTACCCAAGTAACAGAAAGACACACAGGGATCTCTTTCACGACAAAAGTCTAGTTACCTGAGATTGCTAAGTGTCAATTTTATTTTCCAGACAAATAATTGAGTAGAATATCTCCAAACAGTATTGTTTGGGGCACCTCAAAGCAAGCTAGGACAAACTATTTAGAATAAACAATCTCAACTGCATAATAGTCTTTAAAACAATTACAAAAACAATTTGGACCTCCACCATCTCCCAATGATGAAACCAGTAATTCTGAGTGAATGTTAACAGGGAATAGTCAGCCTACCTTGTATACAGTTAATTAACACAGTGATACAGCAGAAGTGAGCCGTGCCACAGTAGTACTTCAGACCATGAAAGACCTTTTCTTAAATACATAAAGAAATCTCATTTCCACTTCTATATCAACACCATGAAAAGCAGATAAACTACAAAAATTATTTTCAATGCCTGAGGTAAGTTTACCTAATATTGCCACCAAAATTTTCATAAGTAGTACGTGAAGAAAAGTCTAAGGAATCGTCATCCATTTAAGATATCTAAATTCAATGCTTCAGCATCAATTCTGATGCACCTCAACGAAGTACTCTGAACAGAGCATCCACATCAAACAGAATATTATTTAACATAACCGATATAAATATATTGTAAGATTTCACACATAGTAATCTACAATGAACTTCATAGTGATGTTATAAAATGTGCCAAAGCAAGTGTGAATACCACAGAAAACCATTTCACAATTCAAAATTCAAAGCCCGTGACTAACAAAGTGGTGAGGTACCAGTTTATTAGGCAGAACAACAGCATTTTCTTAAACCATATAATCCTGCTATTTAACATAAACCAAAGACCTCAGATCCCATAAAACCAGGCAGAATTTAACACATGCACACTGGTCAAGGGATACAGACAACTAGTTTGTTTGAGTGGTGATCAAAGTTAGTACTTGTGTTTTAAACACCTACAACAAGAAGAAAAAACTTCCACTGATGCATCCTAACAGTACACTCTTTCTCACAAAAAACCCTGAGAGATACGCAAAATTAAACTGTGGTCAGGGAGTTGCATTGAATAGGAGTATCACAGAAACATTGCTCTAGCATAGAAGACTATCAGTCACAATAAAGGAATAAAACAGCATTTCCAAATCTCTTCTACATTAAAACAGATTAAATTTGAATGCTGAAGCTCAAAGTTGACCGTTTTAGTAACATTTACCTTAGACACTGGACAGAAGACAATAAATCCATCACCATATCAAACTATCCAATTCCTCTCCTCACAGAAACTCTCCTGCACAGGTAGCAGCATCCTCCTTGCAAACACATCCACTAAGCAAAGAAAGAAGATCTGTTGGCCTCCATCCTCAGAGATCCTCTGGATAGTGTGGGCCCAGCACAGAGTGCTCTGAAGCTAAAGGTCAGAGCTTCAAACATAACTTGGAACCTTCTAGAGAGCAGGCAACAGCATAATTTCATGCTGTAAAAGCAACTTGAGCTGCTAGCAAATATACCACAGTATTCTGTGTTATTCTGCATTATTTATAAATAAAGGAAATAAGAGTTCACAGTCCATATTCCAGAAGAACCCACACACACACAAAACCAACAAAAGGCAAACATAGACTTAATCTAAGACCCAACTGCTCATTGATCGAATATTCTTCAGAAATGTTCTTCTTCCAGAAGAACCAGCACACACACTAAACCAACAAAAGGCAAATACAGACTTCATCTAAAATCAGGCTGCCAACTGATCAAATATTCTTCAGAAATGTTTTCCTTCAAATATCACATCTGGTTTGCCCCCAATCAGATTTAATTCTTTACTCAGATGTAACGTCTGTCCAAACACCAAGGCATCCTGGAAGCAGACACTGAATCTCCTGCACTGAGAGCAGAAGAGGACCTCATGGTGTCTTTTACCTTGCCACCACCTAAGCACATCATCCAAACACATTATCTGAAAGCTTGATGTTTATCAAAGTGTTCATCAAAGGCTGCAGTGAGGGTTCTTGTCCAGTGCACCCCCTAGAAGCCCTAAGGATAGCCGCATTTCCTAACTTCTCAAATTTGCAATTTTTTTAATTTATTGTTCCTTAACGCAGCATCAGTGTACAGGAAACTTTCAGTCCTCTCCCAATTTCAAGCTGAACCATGTCTCAGAAAATTAGGATGTTTTCTCATATTATACATCTATAGTCATAACAGAAAACAACTGTACATTGTAAAAAATAAACACAAAAGTTACAAAAAATTTCAGCTTGTGATATTTTATATTTCACTTTTCACAAATTTGGTTGTCACATGGTAATAACGGTCAGCTGTCACTGTTCAAAAACTCCTACAACTGATTTAAATGTCACATAGACACAAAATTTAGTGTAGGGGTTGGGGAAGCAAAAAACCCCAAAACAAAACACAAAGGTCAGTCTAATTGGTAAATACTCCACAGTTATTAGCTACTGAAAACTACTTTAATTCTCCAGTTCCTATGTTGACTACACATCAACCTCATATTCAGTTTGATGTAACTGCATTCTCACACGCACCACAGAAAATACAAAATCTTATCTGGCAAGCTATTTATGATGCAAAAAGGAGAAACAAAGAAAGAAAAGTAACATGTTTAAAAATAGTAAAAATTTAGTGCTAAGATTCTGGTAATCTTCACAATGTTGCTCATCCCAGAAATGACCTCAGTAACTGAACTAATTTCCATTACCAGAACAACCCGTGTCTGCTACAATTAAGCACCACAGCATGTATTCTTACACCCACCTTCTGAATATACGATCCTAGTGAGTAATGCCAAATATTAATGCTTTTTTGCATAGACTGTACTCTTATCAGAGAATACGCAGCTCCACTGGTCTATTAAACAAGGAGGATTGCTTTTGTAAGACTGCTTTAACAAACCGTATTTAACATACACGCGCATGTGGAAAAAAATCTCTTGCTAAAGCTCTCTGTGCTCTTCACAGAATAATCTCCCTCAACTAACCACTAGAGAAAAACTTTACAAAGTAATGCCAAATCAAGTATTACATTCAATTGCAAAGAGCATGAGTTCACAGCTGCAAGTTGAAAATCCTACACTTCTGATCTAATATTGGTTTTCAGGCATTATCCTGAAATTCCTATTTCAAACAAAGAAACTACAGCAGAAGAGGAAAGATGAAATTGTTACAGTAAATTTAAGCCTTAAATACATCTTCCTTTTTCAAATAATTAATGTTTGAGTAAGGGAAAAGTAATTTGGCTGACAAGAACTCACTTGTATGAAAGGTTTGGGTTTATATTTTGAATACTTTGCAATTCATCCACCATTGCACAATCTCAATTCCAATACTCAGATTTACATACTTTTAAATATAAAATACTAAGTATGTTCTGAGAACCCACTCTGATTTTCATAATCGTCATGCAATTACAGGCATCAGCTTTAACTTATAAATGCAGTGGAACATCTATTAAAGCTATTTGCAAAAAAAAAGTGACTGGTATATCCATTACTAACAGCACCTTATTAATAACAGAGCTTATACTGACTTAGAAAGACTTTGCATCATCAATATAAAGATGCATATTCAAATGAAAGAAACAACATGCTCATTGTTAGTATCTTTTTAATATAAAAGATACAAAAAGAGAATGTTAATTAAGAAATTTGGGGCTGTCACCCTAACAGGGTCCTGAACTCTCCATCAAACAAGTATCAACTACAATACACTGACAGAAAAAGAAAAAAGCTCCAAACAAACAAAAAAACCAAACAAGCACCTGATCAACTCTTATATCAGGAGGAGTAAGAAATGTAAGGAATTAGAAGTAGTACCAAGAGTATACTGTGCCAAACTGGTACAATGGTGCTGTAGTAAACACTACAAGCTACACTACGGAAAGCAGACTCAGAAAAGGATACTCCTTTATTTGGCTAAAAATATCAATGGCATGGCTACAATAACTGCTGCTTAAATTTTACAGTTATTAGACAACAAAAGAACTATCAGAAAGAGAATGAACTTTTGAGGTTTTTAGGTTTATTTGGTAATATAACCTAATTCACTCATTTCTTCAAAGTCTACTCTCTGGTCAAAATGTTTAGAAAATGTGAATTCCCAAAGGGCAACACACAAAAGTAGCATTCAACTACAAAGGTATTTAACCTTTTTACTATCTGAAAATAAATAAACTGCGTGCTGCAGCTGTCAAACTGAAATCTGACACTTTCCAAAAAATTAATCTGGTTACTCACTTACGGGAAAAGTGTGCTTGGTGGAAGAAAAGCAAAGACAGAAAAGAAATTTCCATAAAGTTTCCTTGTAAGGAAAACACTAGGTATTCATTTCAGGTATACTTCATCCCCTTCATTTCAAGCTCATGATTAATCATCAATCTGTACTTCATTTTGGACAAAGCTAGTGAGCACACACTACATAAGATGGCAAAAATATATATATATATATATGAGGTGGGAGTGACATGTTCTCAGTTTTTAAAAATTAATAGACAGATCAAAAAGGTGCTGTAGATTTTGAAACTAGTTCCCTGACAACTTTAAACTACCAGAATATACTGAAACTACAAAACAATGTCTTAATCCTCCAGGCAGTAAACGGTCTTTCTGTAAAGGAAAAAACATGTAGGTACATGTTATTTGCTGGAGTTAAATCCTGAAAATTTACAATACGAACTCCAGAGCTTAGTTTTGGTGCCTGAAGATGAATATTTATACTTTAAAATACAGCCTAGATCTTGATATTAACCAAGGTGGATATAGTTATGTTTGAAAGATGAAAGACATGCTTTTTATTTACATGGCTGAGTGGGTGAGGAAAAAGGTATGTTACACATTGGGCAATCTAAATAAGGAAGTTGTAACATTCTGTTTCATTGCTAATAAAAGAAAAAAAAAAACAAACCCAAACCTAAAAAAAGCTATGGTGTTCCATAAGTTAAATAAGTAACAGACTCATTCAGCAAGTACCAACTTTCATCTTGAGACTCTACTGTGGGTGAGGACCACTATTATAATGCTCAGTTTCATTAACTCTTCTACACTGCTTGAAGTAATAGAAATGCATTGAGTAATGCAACAGCCTCCAATGGTGTTACATAGGTCAGTTCTTGATGTTATTACAATAGTTCTGAATTACCACAATACCCAAATGTGACATGTTTATACAGTCGCAACCAGTAACTAACAGATTCAAATGCCACCTCTAGACTCAGGACAGCTTTATGAGCTTGCTTGTTATCCAACATACAATCAATGCAGAAAACTAAACCCATCACATTGTCTCTATGAATTGTGGTGCAGCTAAAGGGTTCCATTTACTTCTGGTATTTGGAGTAAGAAAAATAAAGGTTTCCTGTAACAGGAATAATTTTCTCATTTTTATTTTCTGCTTTCAAATTACCTTAGACGATAAATATTTTAGTTCTAACATAGTACTTTTACAAAGAAGTTCAACATTATCAGCACTTTAAATTAGGAATGTAAATTTCTCAAAAACAGCAGTTCTCCATGACTCAGGTGCACTGTAGTTTTGTGACAGAATCGGAAGGGTAACTTCACTAGTGTTAAGACAGTGACATAGCAATGACCTGTATTTGTGCTTTATTTATCTTACTTATAAATAGTTTAACGTACAATGTTAACACTAAGTGAAGAGAAACAGCTACTGGGTTTGAACTTATTGGGAAGTTACATGAGGAATGAAACTTCCTAGGGGGACACTGAATGTAGGATACTGTGCTACATGCATGCGGAAAGGAATTTCTTCATTTTAACTTATTTTTGTTGTTTCAGTACCATGGCTTATTAGCCCATTCCTTATCTCACTGTTCAGAAAAGTGTTGAATAAAAAAGGTTTAAGTGACTGGATGAAGAAAACGACTCACATTTATCAACAGTTAAGTAAAAATGCAAACAACTAAAAAAACAGATTTTAAAAATTAAGGTTGAAAAGTATAACAAACAAAACTGGTATAGGGATGGCATAACAACACCAGAACACATGGACTGTTTGGCATACAATATGCCAACAATAAATATACTCAAATATATTGATTTTATTCCCTTTGACATAAGTAGTTACATAATGCCATGATCGCTTAGAAAACTAAACAAGGCAAAAAATAAATCCATTGTAACAAGCTGTGCCTAAACACTGTATAAACATTGTTTTACACACTTTTTCCATCTTCTTTTCAAGTTTGAATCAGCACATGAACAAACCTTCACAAAAACATAAATATAGGAAAGTAGAAAGAATTAGATATAGGAACATTAATCAACCTGTAATTAAAATTCTATGAGTCAGCAGAATATTGTAATTAAATTTATTTTATACAAGTGATTAAAAATAAGAAAATCTAACACTGCAAAGAATTAGGGCAAGGGGGAGAAAATGAAATTATTTCATCAGGCAAGATGGTGAGTGCATTTTTCACAGGTAAAGATTCAAACAAATTCAAGAAAAGAACACCAAAAAAAGGACTTTTCTACTTGCAACTTTGCCAAGCCAAATCCTTGGTAAAATTGAGCAAGGACTGTAAATACAGTTTATACAGAATCTGGAGTGGGCTTGCAGAAATGTAACTCATCACAACAGATGTGGCTCAGTGAGGACCTTGTTAGTGCAAAAATTAAAAATGAGACATATGAAGGTGTCCTTTCATCTTAACATTATTTTCAAAGTTTACAGGATCCACGCCATGGACAAGAAAAAGCATGTAACACTAAGCATACTGCTGCTTGCAAGCCATGAAGACAACTCTTGACAAATGTCTTCTTTACAGTGTTGACTGGGGCTGAACCTACAAGATAGTTGCTGCTCTGTGTTTAACCAGAACTACACACACACGAAAGAATAAAAAACTCTTGCTGCTTTGTTTACAGTTACCACATTCACGTAGCTGTTACATTCGCACAGCTGTATCTGTATGCACATTTAGTAATCTCAGCAAACTGAGCTTCTCAAAACCACAAAAGCAGCCTCTCTTTGGAGAGTGGCAGAAAGTTACTGTAAAGCTGTCACCTCTCATGCAGAGCTGGACTGTATAAATGCTCCAGCAGCATAGTAGCATTTGCACTTTCTGCCTCACTGCAACAGGATCAAATTCAGATAAAGAAGTGTTTGGATGGAGCTTCACTAACGCTTTGCACCAAAGGCACTAGAGCAGTCCAAAACAAACAAACTCTTAATAACCCATCACAGACCTTACCTTCTCTAACATTCCTCTTCTCTAAGCATTCTTGTATGTGAATAATGTTTCTCAGAGGCACCACGTGAAAGCAACTGAACAACTACACGATGTCCAATTCATACAATTACATAACAGACTTGTTTCATTACACTAAAATGTTAGCATTCTTGCTATCTCCAAGATAAAACATGATAAAGTGAAACAATCTTTATTGTTATTGCTTATGGCCTTTGAAAACATGCTGATTAAAAACTGGTAACTACTTGGAAATGGACAACTTGGAACATCAAGCATGTTCTAACTACTACAATACAGTGATGTGTTCCTCAGTTCAGTCAGGACATTGAGCAGTCTAATTTGCAGCTAAAGGTTTCTGAAAGAGCCATAAGGTAAAACCAAGCTGACACTTTTTTTTTGTTTGTTTCATTAAAATGAAAAGTCAAATGTTATATTCAGGCTATAGTAACACCTCCAGACAACTAGCACTTCGGGCCTCACCGTACTAGTACTGCACTAGCAGCAGTTACTTCTTTAGAAGTAATGTCTTTAGAAGTAACTGCACACTAAAATTTTCATACAGCCAGAAGCTAAGGCTGTAGGCACACATTTCAGATAGCCAAGATCAGAAGCAGCTCCAAAGAGCATCTGACAGCTAGAATATGACAACATTTCTCCACCAATTACAAAGTTTCTTGCAGTAATGCAGTTACACAGAACACTGCACAAAGCTGAATGACACTGAGTTTAACAGTCCCTGCTGGTTTGCTTCCTCCCCAATCTAAAAATGCAGAGAACTCAACATCCTCCTGATGAACTGTTCCCAACCCCATAGCACAGCCTTCCAGCACACAAACCATATATGAACTGCCTGCACGTTACATTTACCTCAACAGAAAAAAAACATGCTGATCCTTTTACTACTACAGAGTAGACAACTGCATTGATAGGAAGGGCTGGAAATCCCGATTTCACCTTTTAATTGCCAATCAGCACTAGCACATAACGCAGTTCAATATTAAAATATATAAACATGGAACAACGTGTGTTTGTTACCAAAATAATAAGTTACCACTACACATCACCAATGATTTGAGCATGATGGGAAAGATCAAGAAGCAAGAGTGACCTCTAGCTAAGTATCTCTGACAAAGTTTTGAACCTAGTGTATTTACTAAAGACAAGGCACTTTTGTGTCAGCTGAAGTTCTCTCACAAACACCAGTAGAAGACTTGCAGTTTTGGACTTTACAGAATTTTAAAATGCTCCTTATAAACTAAAGCTAAGGTATCACTAACCAGCTGCTGACCAACAGAGAGGTAAGTGTGTATGATTTATCATTTCAAATTACCATCTTGTGGAAATGACATGTTCCACAGCTACTTAAGGTCTGTTTCGAGCCTTTTGACCAGCACACTCTAAATAATTACATCAAACTGTTGACTGATTGCCATTAACAGAACACTCATGCAAGAAAGAATGCAGAGACTAACAGGGAGCATTCTGCACTTGAGAAGTAACTGGATCTACTACCATAGAACACAATCTGCTCTGTTTTTCTAATACTACCTTATGCTGACCCAAAAGGAAGATTAATTCACCTTCCCATAATTACATCTTTCTAACAAGATTTTTTTTTTTAAATGGAAAACAAATAAATCCTACCACAGTATTAAACATCAAATCTATTATAAAAGACACTGCATAATTTGCTGCAGGCCTCCCTCAAAGTTGACTGAATTTCAGTTCAAGACTCACCTATCTCAGTGTGCTATGGGTTAGGCTCTATGGAAAAAAATATGCCACACCTACCCCCAGAAACACAAGTGAACACCTTGTAAAAACATCCCAGTATTTTATCGTATTTTCAAGTCATTACAGTATAAGCCATACGAACTGTGCATAAACTTACACATACTATGCATACAGTTAACTAAGGGTTATGGAAGCCATAAAACATACTTTTTCTCCTCCCCCATTTGATACCATTAAAGTAAAACTGAAAACAGCTAAACATTCAGAAGAAAAGTTAATACCAGAATGTGTAACTTCCAGTTCTATTGACTCAAATCAAGCTCCACCAATTTAAATCAGACATTGATTAAAACAGAGTTTCAGAATCACAGGTGCACAATTTGATCTAAAACATATAGACACCACAGCTTTCGAAGATGAAATTTTTTAAAGCAAGTTAATGTCTCAGTCACATTAAAATATCATTTGGATAAGGAAGACATGGACAATATGTGGAAGAGCTCAAATTACTCAGGTGAATGCTATGCTTAGAATCTAAACAAGTATTCACAAATATTCACAGATTATTCTCTGGGCCTCCCACTCCCCACCGGTCTACTGATGGAATTTTTATATTCGGGAGGAAGGAGGGGGGAGAAAGGGGGTGGTGGCTGGAAACAAGAGTGCGCCAAATATTAAAAATAAGAAAGAATGACGTGCGACGAGTTTATGAAAAGCACTACTGGAAAAATCCCGGGATCCTATAAAACGTCAGAACGGCACCTGAGCTCGCTCAGAGGCCATGGTGGTCATGGAGGCCGGCCGCGGCTATTAACTGGCCTTTACAGGGGCTGTGCGCAGGCAGCCGCACACACACACCATCTCCCGCTCGCTCTGGGCCACACGGCAAAACGCGAGCGCGGTCGCTAGGGGGGGAGCTGCATCCCCGGACAGAGCCGGTCCGACTGCCCAGCTGGGGTCGGAGCCTGGAGCATAGACCCCACCGTTGCCCCTACTGAAGGCGGCCGGGGTAGAAGGGCACCGGGAGGACATCATTTCGCGAGATGCTTATCTCTCAAGTGTCTCCTCCCGGGTGCCCGTAGCACAGCGCTTGTGTCCCCTGAGGATCCCCGTCTTTTCCAAGGAAACGTTTATTTTGGAGGGAGCGGTTTAAAGAAATAAAGGGTCGTAGCTACTCACATGGGCTCCAAGGTTTTGCTGAGCCAGGATTTCAGCGCCTCGAAGTTTTCTATGATCATTTTAACCACCATTCAGAGCGGCCCGGGCCCCCCGCCTCCCCGGTAGCAGCGCTAAGAACGGCGGCGGGGTCCGCGCCGCCCCGCCGCCAGGGATCCCTACTCTCGCCGCGCCTTCCTGCACCTGCCGAAACCGCGGCCGCGTCCCGGTTCGGCGGAGCCCGCCTGGGCAGGGCCCGGAGGCCCAGCGCCGCGGAGGGGGCGGAACCGGCCGAGCAGCGTTTGCTCCCTGCGCGGCCCGCTCTCGCCGCTCCTTGGCCTGGAAGCACAGCCCAGGCGCTACTCAATTTCCCCCGCCTCGGTAGAGCGCAAAGGACAGCGCGGCCGACAGCACCAGCGAATGGCGCGCCCCGAACCGCGCCGCTGTCCCGCTCTATCCCCGTTCCCTCAGCTGCAGAGGCAGACGGTGAGAGCGAGCGAGCAGGTAAGATGGCGGCGCCCCGCTGACGCGATAATAGATAGTCTCGCGAGGACTGGAGGCGCGCGGGGGCTGCCGGGAGGCGGGGCCCCAAGCGGGTCCCGGAGCGAGGCTGGTGGGGGGACCCGTGAGCGAGGCTAGTGTCGCCTCCGCAGCCTCATCGCCGGTGCGGGCCACGCAGTGTCGCGGCCTCGTAAATATTTGCAACTGACAGAGCAAATTAAATTTTATTCGTTTGAAAGAAAAAAGGTCGGAATAAAATATTCCTGCGAAAACGTGGCAGTTTGCACTGCAGCGCTGTGTGGCCCCCATGTCGACCCTGCGCAAGCTAGGATGGGGCAGAACTGGGGGCTGGTGGGTGTGGGCATGGGCCACCTGTGTGTCGTGGAGCTCCAGGGGGCTCTGGCTCAGCCGGGTGGACTTGAGCAGGAGCTGAGCCGACGAGGCTGGGAACGGATGGGCCCATGGAAAACCAACACCCACCAGCGTGGAGCCTTTCCATGAAAAGTTAATGCATGCTGCTGCTTTTGACAGTGCCTGGGATTAACTGAGCGCTGAAAGAAAATGGCCACAGTGAATGTACCTCAGCCAGTTTGGTGGGCTTCCCAAAGATCCCAAGTGAGGCACTTGGCACGGTTTATGAACAAAGGTGACTATTACAAGGAAACCATTCTGCATTTTCTGGCTGCAGAGTGGATGACTCTGAAGTAGCCTGCCTGGTTTTCTCAGAGAGGAGCTCTTCGGGTGGTTGACAGATTGGACAGCAACCATAGTCTTGGCTGAGTTGTCAATTCTGTGATCATCCTAAAGCTTTATCTGTGTAGTGCGAGTTACAATAACACATCCTGAAGACCCACCTTTGACATGTTGTGTATATTTGCAATAACAGCAGAAGAAGCCCTACGCGGCAGGGGTAGGATGCTTGCCTGTTTCTCCAACATGGGGTCATTGAAGATCTTCCCCCAGCTTTATCCGGCTCATGGGAACTGACCATAGACTACTAGTACTTCTGTTTCAAAAAGCTCAACCATATTTGCTGCATCTGCAACAGAGCAAGGCTCATGGGCAACTACAACTACCATTTTCCATGTCACCAAGAACGTCAGCAAAAAGAAATCCGTTATCTGAGACAGCTAACTAAGAGCCAGAGGAGGCTAAGGCTACCTGCACACAATTATTTGTGGTTCGATTATCATTCTTGAAAGTTTGTTGAAAACTGGAGAGTATAGCAAGCCAATCACATAAACTGCCAGCTTAGTAGCTACTTAAGTGAGGACTTCCCAGTTACAAGATAGATGTTGGTTTCCTTGCATACTCAAGAGCATATCCAGTCATTATAAAATCAGCAGAGCCTAAACTTCTGTGCAGACTGGTACGCAGACAACTGAAAAGTCCTTGGCTCATCATGTACATCATGATGTACATCAACATGTAAGTTAACTCCCACTGAACATATGAAAAGGGTCACTAAGCTTGGGATTGTGATGGGTGTTTGAAGAGACAGGCACACAGAAATTAGGCATTGTGATAAGAATCTAAATTTGGGGTTGGATCTGGCCCTTAATCCTTTATAAAAGCCACTGCCTAGTGGAAATAATTCTGGCAAGCACTGTGTCGGTCTACTTCACTCTCATCTTTATAAAAACTACCTTTGATCCTTGAATACACAACAACCAGCCAGAAAACAGCCTCTAAGGCCTCCCCACACAAAATGTATGGATTTAATTGTGGGTTTGACATTTCATTTCTAAACTGCTTTCCAGCCATTCAGAAGCACAGTCTGTAGGTAAATGAAATTTGTGATCCACAAAAGGATTTCACAAATGCATTTGGATACATTGGCTAAGACTTGTCTCCATGTGCTAATCTTTTAACATCACTGTGTAGGTAGATGTTTGCTGTTATCACACGTCTGTGGCAATGTTCAGAGCAGCTAAAATAAATCGAAGTTGCTGTTCTACAGACCTGAAATCTTAAGGCTTTTATAAAGATTTAGACCCCCCCATCTTTTCAAAAATTAATGCAATGTTCTGTAGCATCTTTCACACAGATTTGATTTAAGTTCACATAAGGAAGCAGAAGACTACAAGGTAAAACTACTTATTAGATCTGAGAAAACAGTTTCCTCTGAAATGTAAAGTAGCTTTCTACTACTAAGGTGGTTTCTAATTAAAACACAAGATCCTTAGGTTCTTAATAACAATTTTAAAAACATGAAACAAGGAGTAGCCCATATCAAGATCAAACTTGAGTCACATGTGAAATCAGTACTTACTGAAAAAGCTACTGACAATCATAGAATCATAGAATCATTTGGTTTGGAAGGGACCTCGAAAGATCATCTAGTCCAATCCCCCTGCCACAGCAGGATCACCTAGACCAAGTCACACAGGAAAAGATCATGTTTCACTTCATGCAACATAACAGAGGATCTGTGCAAACGGTCAAAGTAATTATTAACTTCTACAATGCCATATTTCAGTGATACATGTTTCTGTTTCTCCTCTAACTTTTCAATATAAAATTCATGAACTGTCCAAGGGAAGACAAAACATGTCCTAAATTTCATTGCTACCTGAAGAATATAACAAGGAAAAAAACCCTAAGTTTTTTGGCTTCTAAAAACTTTACATTCTTCAGACTAGTCTAGATGTTTTCATATATAATAACTCCCAAAGTTCATAGGTTTGGGGTGCACTTAGTTTGCAGTAGACTTATCTAACTGAATTGAGTGACCTTTGAAGTCTCAAAATGATGGGTTGTATTTATTCACATTTTTATTGTTTTACCTGCTAAAGTGAGAACTGAATGTTGCTAAACAGTCTTTCCTAAGACTTCTGAGATTTTATTTCTAAAACTATTGAACTTGTGCTCAGAATCAATATTTGTAAATGTGTAAATTACAATTTTAAAGTGTTAAAGATTTTTCTTTGAAAGCTGCCATTTTCTCAAAAAAAAAAATAAAATCCATCAATCTCTCTTTAATCGAGATTTGTCCCTCTAATTTTGTAATAGAAAAAGTAGCTGGGCACGTACATGTTTTTGCCAAACCTATCCTATCTTCAGTAGTCAGTGTGCATGTCATTCAGAAAAAAGGTTAACTACTCTTCTTTTTGTTTGTTTTTGTTTTCAGTTGGTTAATTTCTTTGAAGCTTCCAGACTGATCCACTGCAGTGTGAAAATTGTCAGTATATCCTTCTAAAACTTTATTTTTTTTATTTAGAAAAATAATTGCATTTGCAATTGTATTTAAACTATCATTTCTGACTGCAGTGTTAAAGTTGACTCTGGTTTTGCACAGCAGATGAAATCCATCAGTTCCAGACTGGGGGTCTCTGGTGTCTCCTAGAATGCATTTAAGCATTACAGGCCTCAGATGTACCTGAGTGGATGGTTTGGAGATCGAGGGTTGGAACCTTTTGTCCTTGCTACATGCCCTGGTCCCTAGCATCAACAAATGGGCTAAAACAACAGAGCTGCTGAAACTGGATGACATCAGGGTGGCTTGATGGAACAAAAACGTTTTTGTGTGTTGTACAAATTTGTAGTTTGTACTTTCATTGAGTTTTGGGGTTTGCTGTTAGCATAGGTCTACATCTGTACATTTGCAGATGTACTGCCTTTGCTCTGTGTTGAAAGATCAAATTATGTGACTTCTGATACCCCTTGTCTGTTGTATAGTGAGTTCCATCCAGATATGGGTCTTGAGGATTATTTAATGGAAAGGACCCAGACCTGGAGACTGCTTCTTCCATCCTTCACAAATAGTGAACATGGCAATTGCTGAGCATCTGAAAGCTGAAAGTTAAGGTGCTTCTGCCTTTTCCCATAAAAACACCTACTGGTGCTTCAACAGAGCAGCAAGGCAGCTTCATAATACTTTTGCTTGACTGTACCTCAGAAAGATCAGTGTATATGAATTTTTAGTCCTTGTAGACTCCTGAATAGCCATTACCACTTAAAAACTGGGACTTGTGAAGCCCTAAGAACAGATGACCTTTGTCATCCGTAGAATCTGAAATTGTACAACCACAGCAATGCAATCATGACACATGCTGTGGACACCAACTGACTTCCTGTGACCGTGGTCTTTTTATACTGCACACCTAAGCACTAAGGTTTTGTAGGTCTCCTCCTGGAGACATATAGAAGAATATAGGTGCTATAGATGGAGGAAAGGGCTCTCAATGTGGCCCTGCTTGAGCAGGAGGTTGGAACAGATGATCTCCAGAGATCTCTCTGACCTCGGTGATCCCACAATTCTGTGAAAGGCTTTTGGCAGAGTGTCCCAAAGCCACAGGTGTTTGAAGTATTTGCAGCTGTCACGTGCAGAATTTAACATGAGACTGCAAGTCATAGAATTGAACGTTGCTTTTGTGAACTGATGTAACTGTTGTTCAACAGGTTTTCTTGAAAGCCAAGGTCAGAACAAGTCATTGCTGTCAAAGTCAAACGTACCAACTCGAGATTTACTTTCTGGTTTTAATTATTGTTTAACTATAGACGCATTAGCAGTAGTGGCTATTTAGCAACACTCATCACACTTCTGAAGTCACACCAGGCTAGATCTATGTATTGTGTGTCTCTAAATGACCTTGTGTTTTAAATATAAAATGGGTCAGTTTTGCAATATGGGATGGTCGTGCTGTGGAACCTCATTAGCTTGCACTAATGTGATGACAGGATTGCTCCACTGCCAGTAGCAGCAAAATTAACTTTAGCCTCTGCTTGTGCCTATGGGAAGGATGACTAGGAAAGGGCCCAGGGTGTAATTAATACCTATTTCCCAAAATGTGGTTGAGCAGGAAAGGAAAAGCATAGCTCAGAACTCTGCCACTATGACACCAAGCAGCAAAGCATCATCTTCCAGAAATCTTCTTAGTGCAGTCAGCAAGTACCTACTGTGTCCTTCTGGTCTGTGGGAGCGAACAGTTACGGGGCAGAGCCACACCTGGGTTTGTGCCTGCATGTGTAGTAAGTGGCTGCCCATATACCCCAATTCCCTCAGGCAAACCACTGTGACAGAGGCAACCACAAGGCCCCAGTGCCTTGCAAGAACATGGTGGCTCCGTGAGCTTGGGCGAGGCTGAGGGCAGCTGCGACGCCAGTGACAAAGCTTTTGTGTCATGAAGCACTAGATCTATGTGTGGGATTTACTGCTCGGGAAGAGGGGCTGTATTCCTAGGAATTAGGTAGGTCCATTCCAAATGTCATTTCCAAATTCCTTTCTGCTCTGCATCTTATATACCAGCTAGCACTCTACCCCATTTTTGGCCACAAGCCTACAGGTTTTGGCCACATTGCACAGCACATGGACTATTGACTCTTGGAGTGGCAAATCTGGAGCATTTTTCTATCCAAATCCTATGCAGAAATAGAATATGCAGTGTCCTCTCCATTTCAGATGTTAGTCATACACAAATGATTAGAGGAAGCAAGCAGGATCTTGATTTTGGTTTGAGTTAGAATGGAACTATTTCTGTTCAGTGATTTTACTTTTCAGCCCAGTGTCTTTAGAGTAACTGCATTTTCTGCTGTCAGTGTCTACTTCTGCAAGGGATAATCACTGGTGTTTACAGCTACTACCAGGGATTGGTCCCTTCCAATCCCTCATGATTCTATGATATGCATAAAGGTTCTTGCTTATACTTTCTTTAGACCAAGGGCACTGCTACTCTCATGTACCTCATGCGGGGGCTGCAGTAAGTTAGAGGCTGCACCTGTGGGGTGGAGTGGACAGGACAGGTGATCATCCTAAACTGACCAACAGAATATTGCATCCCATGTACATCATATTGGGTAAAAGCATAGGAGTCAATTGCTTCCTCTTCCCTCCTCTCTTGCCCTCTTTGGCTGATTTCCTCAATAGCCCATGTCCAAGGAGGACTTTGTCCATTCCACTTAAACCCAATCTGTGCATTTCTGTATCTGGCTCCTGTATTCAGTTCCTGTCTGTTGCTGTCTAGGACCCCAGCACCTGTATCAATGGTGATGGTGATGTAATTGCCAGCAGAGGGTTTGTGTTCAGTATTGTTTTCATATACATTTCATTATATATTTATATATATGTATGTGAAATGTGTAGAATAGAATCATAGAATCGGAGAATAGAATCATTAGGGATTGAAGGGGACCTCGAGAGATCATCTAGTCCAATCCCCCTGCCACATCAGGATCACCTAGAATATTATGAAATTATATATCTACTATATGTATACCATGAAAATAGCTATATCTTTTCATTAAAGCTGTGTAGTTTTCTTTCCCAATCCATGAGCCTCTCTCCCTTATTCCATATCGTTTCCCCATGCAGGAGGGAAGAGGGAGTACCTGACATTTGTCTCGTGGCTAGCCCAGCCTCAACCCATGACACCTTTCCTGCTACTACTTATACTCAGCCCACTTTCCCATTAAATTGGTGAAGTGTAAAGAAAAATTGCTTTTCCAAGCCAGCGCTTGTGCAGGACACACCATGCTAGGCATAAGGCATTCCTGAGCCATGGTATGGCCTCTGAGGTGGCTTGGCTGTCTAAGATCTTAGTCAAACTTGAAAAGGATAATCACATGTGGCAGGACATGTTTTTATCCATTTATCTTGAAACCACTAATTTTAGTTTTACTTACAAATAAGTCTTTTTAAACAAAAATTGAATGGCAGCTGCCCTGAAGAGCCACATGACTAACCCAGCAAGGGTGGCTTTGTATTGCAGATGTAAATGCTTCATGCTGAACATATTAGAGCCACTGGCAAAGAATTTCAAACGATACTTGCTGTCATATTTGAGGTGAAAGTTGTATTATTTACACTCCATTTTTCTTCACAATAGACTACTCTCTACAGAAACACATATGGTGAAGACACAAAGTCTTGGCTGTATGAGTTCTTTCTACAGAACTATACAAATAAGCTGCTCCTGAGAAGATAAGGCTGTCTGTTTCTCACCTCCTATATTGTTTTGGGGGAGTTGTTTGGGTTGCAATGAGATGATTTTAAAAGATCTAGCTGTAGCATTAAAAAGGTTATGTTCAATCTTCTTTGTGAACAATGTATTAGAAAAACTAATATTTTAAAGTTTTCTCATTGCCCACCACGTGAGCAGGATTTGACTATCAAACATGAGTGCAGTGTTACAGATCTGGAAATAGTGGGGTTCTCCCTCGGGTGCACAGGCTCCATCCCCGATGGGAGCTCGGTTAGAACTTGCTTAGGTCAATGCTGCTGCGGGACCAGGAGAGGGAGCGCAGGCTTTGTTTATTCCTGGCCATCCCGCGGAGACAACTTCGATTATTACCGACAGGACAACCACTAAATCTGTTTTCAGAGGAGCTATTGTAGAATTATTTTTTCCCTTTTTTTTTAAGAAAAAGATTTACTTAAGGGGAAATTAAGAAATGGATAGTTTAATAAATTCTTACCAAGTAAACCCTTCAGTTCACAATTTTATGAATGGCTGGTACAGACTTTTAACAAGTTTTGCAGAGTATTTTATCACTTTTTTCCACAGCCACTAAGGAAGGTGAAACTTATCAGAATCTATATATAGCAGAAAAGCTTGATTCCCATGTTGAGGTATTTGAATGCGTGCAGAAAAGGGCAACAACACTGGTGAAAGAGCTAGAAGGCATGTCCTGTGAGGAGAGGAAAAGGACTTTGGGCTTGTCCAGTCTGGAGAAAAGGAAGCTGAAGTTTGACCTCATTGCTCTCTATAGCTTCCTGAGGAGGAGAAGTGGAGAGGGAGGTGCTGATGTCTTCTGGTGCTCAGTGCTAGAAGGCATGGAATGGTTCAAAGCTGTGTCAGTGGAGGTTCAAAGTGGACATTAGGAAGCATTTCTTTACTAAGAGGGTGGTCAAACAGGCTTCACAGGGGCCAGTGTTTCGAGTCTGTAAGTATTTAAAGGGCATTTGGACAAGGCTCTTAATAATATACTTTAGCATTTGGTCAGTCTTGACTTGGTCAGGCATTTGAACTAAATGACAGTTCTAGGTCACTTCCAACTGAAATACCCTATTCTACTTTAACCCAGAAATTATTGTCTTTTAGCCCAGATAACAATATCAAATATAAGTAATATAGAATCGATGCCACATGGGCAGACTAAATTATCCTTCCTTCACTATTTTTTACTTAGTAATTTCCACACTGTCTATTCCTTACAAATCATGGAAAAGCCACATTTCACCGAAGCTATGTTTACTCATTTCAGTTAGAGATTTCAAGGCATTCATGGGATGGGGCTCAGCTTTAGCTTCTTCTGGTTCAGAACATTGCTCAGCCACTATCTTTGTGGTTTTGGTTTTGTGGTTTGTTCCTTCTGAAGAGATGACCCCACTGGCTATAGCCGCATCAGCCAGAGCACTTGTGGCACGGTCACCAGTAATGACCAGGGAGCTCATCAAGCCACAGGATCCTTTGGTTGCTACTATGGCTGTAGGCAGACAAACAGCAGTGTTCATTTTGGCTTCTGCAGTGACTGGTACCATGGGCTGCACTGGGTGAAGCCTTGCCAGCAGCTGGAGGAAAGGAATGCTTCTCCTTTGCTCAGTGCTGGTAATGTCAGTACAAGAGAGCTATCAGCATACTGGGGAGATCCCCCCACTGCCTCCTACCACTGCCCCCCAGTTTGACCATCAGGCATGCTTTAATGCCTGGAAACAACCCCAGTGCTGGCACAGAGTTGCACTGGGGAAAAGCAAGATCCTACCCAGGAGCATTGACTGTCACCAGGTTCCCCCTGATAGCCTCTCTTGTGCTGGCTGGGCACTGTCCTGAGCCCCATGGGTTTGTGCCAGATCAGGCTTCTCCTTGAGTCTGCAGGATTTAATGATCTGCTGCTGTGGCTCCAGGTAGGTTCATCCCATGGCTCAGGAACAGGCCAGCAAAGCTAGGTCCACAGAAACTACCTTTCTCATGCCCAAAGCCATCTGCTCTGCATGGAAGACCCTGATGCTGTGCAGCACCACCCAAGCTACTGCTCTTACAGGACATGTAGATAACTTAGGGCCAAGAAATGAGGAACAGCAACTTCCTTCTCTTTGGCTTTGTCTTGGTCCTCTCCAAGCCCAGTTAAGATTCACAGACCCTACCTGCCTTTCTTCCAAAGACCTGGCCCTGGCACCAGGGCAAGGACACCCAAGAAGCAGCTCTAGTCAGTTAGGATTTTGGTAGAGGGAGAGGGGGCTGCTGGCATGGCCCTGGTATGAAGCTTGGAGAAAGATCCCCACCGCTCCGAGATGGACTTGTCTGTGGCCAGGGCTGAGCCAACTGGCACCTCTGTGATAGACATTTAAAAACAAGAAAACTGGTTGGGCAAGGCGGAGTTTGTGTTTGGCTGGCATTTGATTTAAGGGCCTTTTGTTTTGGGACCTCTCTTTTGTCTCAAAGGGTAGGAGGAGGAGAGAGAAACACCCAGGAGAGGAGGGGGAAGACATTCCCCTTCCACAATGATAAGCAGACAAGATGAGCTCTTGCAGCCCTGAGATGACCATCAGAGAACAGGCTCTGAAGCTCGTGAAGAAGAGCACATTGGAGCAGGGGATGGATACTGAAAGAGATCTGCGCTGGGGTGGTGCAGCGTTGGGAGAACTGCACGTCTGAGAAGTTCAGAGGGGCTGTCACATTGCCACAGGGGAGGACTGTGAGTTTTCTCTGAGAGGAGTAAGGAGCTGCAGAATCATCAGTGAACTGGGATTGGTGGCAACCCCCATCCCCTGGGAATGTGGGTTAAGGATAGACCTGGGAAGAAGGAAGGAGTGGTAGGGGAAGGGGTGTGTAAGAACTGACTGGATCTCTCCCTGTGCTGTTGTTGGTGAATTGGTAGTGTGCTTCATTGTTTAAATTAAACTGGTTTTGTTTTCACTGAGTTGAGTCTATGTTTTGCCAGTGACCACACTTGGTGAGAAAGCCCTCCCTTGTCCTTTGGTTCTTTGTCTCCCCTCTCAGCCCTCAAAGCCGCGGTGGGGTTAGGAGTGAGCAAGTGGCCGTGTGGTGATTGGCAGCCAGCTGGGTTTAAAACATCACACTGGTATAGTAAGCACTTCTACAGCAAGAACAGAGTCTTCACAGAGGCCAGTCTGAAACGGAATGACTTGCTAGAAGAATCATTAACTCTACAAGGATTTCCTGCCTGCTGCTTAGGCAAACGAGTGCAGGATTTTGCTATAAAACAAAAAAAAATGGAGCACACCTAATGTAAGAAATCTGTGGGGTCTTTTCCTCTAGGAAAGGAGGACTGGAGGCACACAGAAGACAGTGTGAAAAATAACGACCAGAATTGGCTTTTTGGCACAACAGGATACAGAATACAGCTATGCTAACCTTTAACTTCTAAGAAGGAGTTAACAGATAGGACTGGGAAAATGCGGGAGACTACTGAAGACTACCCCAGAGATGCCAGACAGCAAAACCAAGGATGGAGGATTCGAGGATGGAAGATAGGGGACAGCAAAAAGTTCAGAGGACAGAAGGATAGAAGACCACCACCAGAGGATCCTAAGAATACCATATATAGAAGTTACACAAAATCACAGAACATTAGGGATTGGAAGGGACCTCCAAAGATCATCGAGTCCAATCCATCCACCACAGCAGGATCACCTAGATATAGAATCATAGAATCACAGAACATTAGGGATTGGAAGGGACCTCGAAAGATCATCTAGTCCAACCCCCCTGCCACAGCAGGATCACCTAGATATAGAATCATAGAATCATTAGGGATTGGAAGGGACCTTGAAAGATCATCTAGTCCAATCCCTCTGACACAGCAGGATCACCTAGACCAAGTCACACAGGAACACATCCAGGTGGGCCTTGAACATCTCCAGTGAAGGAAACTCCACAACCCCCCTGGGCAGCCTGTTCCAGTGCTCTGTCACCCTCACTGGGAAGAAGTTCCTTCTCAAGTTGATGTGGAACCTCCTATGTTCCAGCTTACAGCCATTGGCCCTTGTCCTATCACTACATGACACTGAGAACAGCCCGGCTCCATCCTTCTGACACCCACCCCTCAAATATTTGTAGACATTAATGAGGTCACCCCTCAGTCTCCTCTTCTCCAAGCTCAAGAGACCCAGTTCCCTCAGCCTCTCCTCATAAGGGAGGTGCTCCACCTCCTTGTATGTGAATTATTTCAGGAACCTAGTGATTATGTATGAACCTAAGACCATGCTAACTATATAGAGAGCTAACAAAGAACTGTTGGTGTTCTTTGCTGGCTTGGCTCTGACCCGAGACAAGCACCCAGCGCCGTACTTGTGCTTTATTGATTTTGCCCTTATAATAAAATTAATGCCATTTCTTTTTTAATGACTTGGCATTTACAACAACAACAATCCCATTTTACACTGTCCCATAAAACACTCTGACCTTGCCTGATCTGCATTGATTTTTTGTGCAGCTAACTTCTGACTGTGCCAGCAAAATGCCACTTTTCCTCTCCCCGCATTGCAGCTCAGGCTCAACCATGGGACAGAAGAAAAACCTCCTCAAGGGCTTTCTGCTTTTCCCACTGGAGGGCTCTCCCAAGGAGCCTCGTGGGAGACAGGCTCCTGCTCCAGATGGGCATTTATGGGAATGTTTTGGCCGTGTTAATGGCTAGACTGCAACACAGTGAACTCAAACAACATGAAATCTCTGTCAGGATTACAAAAAGAATTGGCTATTGAGATCTGCTTATTTTTTAATCTAGACATTATCTTTGCCAAGGAGCCCACTCAAAAAACCAACCCCAAACCCTGCATGTGCTCTGAGGATTGAAGCTGGCAGAATTTTAGATTTACAAATGCTGGAAATGTAAGAATTGACAGAACTTGTACACAAGCATTTGGCATCTTCCTTGTCAACCACAGTAATAAAGTCCATAAAGACACTGGATCAAGAAAACTGGACTGTGTTACAAATCTGAAACCGAACACTCGCACCAGCACGCAGTAAATATGTTGTTTGGCTAAAAATAGAAGTTACTGTCAGCAGCAAAGGGTATCCACGAGGGAATGATATTTCCTATAAATATATCAAGGCACATGTGTATTAGTTGAATCTCCTGAAGATGTAAACAAACAAAAGGGCAGCGCTTTGAATGGAGGAAGCAGGATGCACAGAAAATGTTCAAGGGAAAGTCCTCTGCTAGTTAAAACCATTAATATTACACTTGTTCAAAGAATCAGCAACAACAGCATTTCTTGTTTGTTCAGCAACTATTATATCAAAAACTGTAGAATACTATCCCTAATGAAGTCAATCAATATTAGGAACAATGTAATCAGTGACAAGATTCTTCTATACGTGTCTCACATTTCCAAACATCAGTCTGTGGGCTTGAGTATCTAAACTTTAATTTTCTCTCTGAGACAGGGGCTGGATTTTCAGATATAATATTTTAATGATGCTAATAATTATTAATATTTTATTTTTATTTATGAATAATCTTAATTTATTTACTTTAATTATTTTATTCTAGTAATTATTATATTTTAATGTTTATTTTATCAATATTTTCATTTGTTAATTAATTTTTAATTAATATTTTAATATTTACTGGTTTTGACTGCAGCTTTTCCCACATTTACAACCCAGGTGACTCCCAAAAAGTTATTCAAAATCACATTTAGGGGCTGTGGAGCTGGAGACATGAGAACGTTTAATAAGGAGTGATTTGTTTGTTTGCTATAGCTCTTTTCATGTTTCCATATTTATCTGTACTCAGAAAATAGTGCCTAAAAATTATTTTGATATTTAGAGTATTTTGGCAAAACTCACACATGAAAATAATGCCACAAGTTTACAAAATATTGGTAAAAATAATGATACGGTGAAAATAATGCACTCTCCAGTCAGACATTACAACAGGACTTTTGAGTTTATTTGGCATGGCAGCTCAGATGGGAGATGCTGAAAGGGAAGTCTTTCAGCAGAATTAGACTCCTATCAGCACTGATTATAATCTTGTTTTAAAACCCAGTGTTTGTCACTATTTATTCGAAGACGGTGGGAGGTGCAGAAAGCCCTGGGATAGATGCTGTGTCAGATCATGCGGGAGCGAGAGGCAGACGCGGCTTTGCTGACTGACGAGTTCTCAGCTAAGCCTTGCAAAGAAAACACCAGCCAGCTTTGAAGCCCAGCCAGATTTAAGTGGGTTAAATTAGCTCTCGCATGGCCCCATTTATTTGGAGTCAGCGAGCAGTCTTAGCGAAGGGCACAAAACAACTTTGGAAAAGATAATCTAATTTTTCTTTGGCGAAAGGCACCGAGCTAGCTAAGCGGTAATTTAAGCAGAGTACAGTTAATCTCCACACGCACACTAAGCACTTCAGTGAGCGAAATGAAATTAGTGTCCTCTTAGCATCTAACAAAAACCTGCAGACATTTTCGATCGATTTTCTCAAGAGCAGAGGCCAAGATTGTATTGCACCATATATAGCCAAAATGATAATGATCAGGAAGAGAAGAGAAAGAACTTTCAGATAGCTACACAATAAAGAAGTCCTTGGCCAGATATCTGTCTTCACTTGTCCTTTTCGCATTGTAATTTCTATTTGCCAGAGGTCATAATTCTGTTCTTTATTCATCTTCAAATGCAGCTTTGGTTTTGTACCAAAATAGCTGTGTTCCTGCTCAAACAGTAGCTACTTATAATGCTTCGAAGCATACCTGAAGCAGTCAAAGCCATATTGGGGGAAGAACTGTATTAAATGTATTTTAACGAGAAAGTTGGATGAGGAGGGATTATTTGGTTTGTAACAAGTTTCTAGAAGCTAAAATAATTTGTAGTATTAAATTGTATCATGAAAGTACCGGTATGCACCTCCCAGTGCTCTACATGCAGCTGTGTTTGCTGACTGCTTTACAGCTAGGGTCTACCAGGAAGATAGACCAACTATCACAGTCAGTTCTGGGGTGTTCTACAAAGACAGGGCATGATGATGAGGCTGGCAGGACAGCAACTCTGCACTGGAGTGCAGTGCCACGGCACCCAAACAAGGAGAAGAGGAGAGCTGGTGATGGCAACTGACCCAGTCAGCAGTCTGGGTTGCTGAACACTTCCATGGGGCTGAGGTGGGTCTGGGTTCAAGGGAAGTCAGATGAGTAGCTGGAGATCATCCTGTAACAGCAAGAAAGGTCAGCCACTATCCAGTGATCTCTAGGCAAGACCATCCTGATGAGGACAAATGCAAAGGAAGGATTATAGAATCATTAGGGATTGGAAGGGACCTCGAAAGATCATCCAGTCCAATCCCCCTGCCACAGCAGGATCACCCAGACCAAGTCACACAGTCAGCCAGGGTTAGAAGGGACCACAGGATCCTTGCAGCCATTCAAAATCATTAGATACTGCAGGGTTTTTTAGCTATTAGTCACCATTTCATCTCAAGTATTGAAACACTGCTGTTGCCAGCAACATGGGCAAATGCTGTGTTGCTGTTTTCCTCCTTGATAGTTTCTATTTTTATAAATAGCTCAAAATTACAGCTGACACTGAGAACTTTGCCAGTCAGAATGCCAGTGCACGCCAGAAGGACGCAGTGGAAAAGTTTACAAGCTACCTAGAGAACACCAATATCATTATCCCCATGTTCCAAATGAGGTTCAGTGCTTGGTCAGTGATGCAAGATGTGAATGCAGCTTCATGACTTCTGTTCAAGACCAATCTATCACTTGCTTGGTGAGTGGTGCAGGTTTCCTGGTAGTGTCCAGAGGTTGCGTACTCCCAGTTGGAAGTACCTAAGACATAGAACTTATTTCAGTACTAGAGGGTTTCAGTGCTCTGACCAAACGAGGTGAAGCATTTTCACTATTAGAGCAATATGTCATAGAACCATAGAATCCTTAGGGATTGGAAGGGACCTTGAAAGATCATCTAGTCCAATCCCTCTGACACAGCAGGATCACCTAGACCAAGTCACACAGGAACACATCCAGGCGGGTTTTAAATACCTCTGGAGAAGGAGACTCCACAACCCCCTGGGCAGCCTGTTCCAGTGCCCTGTCACCCTCACTGGGAGGAAGTTCCTTCAGATATTGATGTGGAACCTCCTATGTCCCAGCTGACACCCATTGCCCCTCGTCCTATCACTAGACGACATTGAGAAGAGCCCCCATGGTAAAAGTTAACACTATCAGTCCTAGATATGTTTTCACATTCCTCAGCATAGACGCATAGCTAGCTCAGACACAAGCACAGGCCGGCATCCATATCTACTCCTAGGCCCTCATTTCTGTGTGGAAGAAAGAGGCTAGACAGAAACCAGAGAGCCACAGCTGCCTCCATGTCTCCTCCTTCAGGAGTTCTGGATCCCACAACATGACTGGAGCAGGTCCTCAGGACCCCAGACACAGACTCAGAGATTTACATGGCTGCTTAAGTCTCATTCTAAAGAGAAACACTCCTTGAACAGAGGCATTTCCTGTCATAATTAAACCCTCAAGTTCCTTGTTTTTTTCCACTACCATTTAGCCCCTTCCTGCTGCACCCAAGGACCACTGGGCAACACAGAGCATCTGGATTGTTATTTCCACCCAGTCTTTTTCCTCAAATTTCTGTGAGAAAATATTGTAGTGATATCTGAAGTGGTCTCAGCAATGCAAGAGCCACCACTGAGCGTGTTGTGACAGTAGGAAACTGTCAAGTGTTCCCAGCTTCAGCTCAAAAACCCACGCTGCTTTGTAGTCTCGTTTTATTTTAAGCACACACAGCGGACTTTCAATTAAATGCAAATTAACTAGCTGAAATTTTAATAACCGTGTGTAACTAAGCCTTCCAAAAGGTAAAATATTTGCATACTTTTCATCTGAGCCTTGTATGTGAGAACATATTATCCACGACGCAGAGTATTGCTGAATCTCCATGTGTTTTGTGCGTTATTGCTGCCCTGCAAACGTTAAGGAGTGAGCTAAGCTTGGTGTGGTTTGTACCCGATAGAAGCTCTAACAGGATTTCACTGCATCTGCAATTAGCCTGTGGAGGTTGGGATCTGCACATGCTATAAACTAAACATGGACACTGTGAAACTACAGCATAAACTGTGAAAATTAGTCCACGTGATGGTAGAGTTCAAGAGGGATGTGGAGCTGCTGGAGGGAGTCCAGCGTAGGGCAATGAGGATGATGAAGGAAGAGGAGCACCTCCCTTATGAGGGGAGGCTGAGGGAGCTGGGTCTCTTCAGCTTGGAGAAGAGAAGACTAAGGGGTGACCTCATTAATATCTGTAAATATTTGAAGGGTGAGTGTCAGGAGGATGGAGCCAGGCTCTGCTCAGTGTCATCTAGTGATAGGACGAGGGGCAATGGGTGTGAGCTGGAACATAGGAGGTTCCATATAAATATGAGAAGGAACTTCTTCCCAGTGAGGGTGACAGAGCACTGGAACAGGCTGCCCAGGGGGGTTGTGGAGTCTCCTTCTTCTGGAGATGTTTAAGACCCGCCTGGATGTGTTCCTGTGTGATTTGGTCTAGGTGATCCTGCTGTGTCAGGGGGATTGGACTAGATGATCTTTCGAGGTCCCTTCCAATCCCTAATCAAGACTTCTATGATTATATATTATTACTGTTACTGGCGTGTCTAGAGATCACAAGTGACTATGAGATCTGGACAAACACATTGTGTGTGGCAGTCCACACTATTAAGGCTGCACTGTGCAAACAGAGAAAAAGTAGAGAAAAGGCAGCATGAAGAGAGATTTGTGAAAATCACAGATCAGTTTATTAGAATATTGTCAATGTGATGAAGATTTCGAAGCTGTTTAAGACTTTGCTGGTCAAAATAGAGTAGGCAAATGAAACCAACATGTATTTCAGTGTGTCTTCCATCCTGGGCTTAGCTAGTCACTCCACCACAGAATATGTTCTTAAGTCAACTGAAGTGAGTGAACTTAAGCTCTTCCTGTCCTGCAGGTAACTGGATTTTGGACCCCACCAACACAGTTGGGTGCCCAAGGTTCTGCGTAACTTCCTACGCCTGTGGCACTCTCATGGCATATTTATGTTTCCAGAGATTAAGCAAAAAGTGCCCTCAGTGTTATGCCTCACCCTGGTATGTCAGCCTGTGCCTTTCTCAAGATAAGGAAGGGATTGTCTGCTGCTTCTCTTCACTAAGTGTTGAAAGAGTTGAATCAATAGAACAACAATTTAGGTTTGGTTAAAGAGAATGCAAAGATATCTGCTCTGCAGATGCAGAAAAACCAGAGCTGGCACTAGCACCATATATTTCACAGGACGTTAGACCCACAGACCATCAGGTCCCGAGTACGTACTGATGTACTTAGTGAGTACATCACAAGGAGAAACCAGAATCTACATCTTTTTTCACTTTAGACAGACTTTAGGCACCTAAGTAATTTAAAATATGTATATTTTCAATACTTCAGTAATCAATAATAATAAGAGTTATAAATCAAGAAACCTAGTTACACGTCTACAAGGTCAATAAGAGAATAGAGGACTGAAAATACCCACTTCCTGAGGGCAGTGGGTGATTTGTGTGGCAACAGGCATGGATAAACTCAAGGGGCTTGATAACATCCTTCCCTCAGCCTTCACCAGCACAGGTGTCATTGGCCCCTGTGCTGAAAGACAGGGTTCCAGGAGGAGAGGAGCTAGAGCTGAGGATGAAGTCAGGGATTACTTCAGAGGAGTCATGATAAACAGTTGATGCAGACATGCAGGGCTGCATTGCTGAGTGCTGAGAGAGCTGGCTGATGGCCTTGCAAGGCTGCTGTTACGTTTTACAAGTTAGGGAAAACAGGGAAGAGCTCTGATAACTGGAGGAAGGCAAATCATAGAATCATTAGGGATTGGAAGGGACCTCAAGAGATCACTCAGTCCAATCCCCCTGCCAGAGCAGGATCACCCAGACCAAGTCGTACAGTCAGTCAGGGTTAGAATGTTGTGCTGCTCTTCCAAAAGGTCTGACAGGATGATCCAGGCAACAATAGGCCAGCAAGACTCACTTCAGATCCCAGGGAAAAGCACAGAATGAGCTCTCTGGGAACAAACTCGAGCACACAGAGGTGACAGAAGTGTTGAAAGCAGTCAGCATGGATTTTTGGAGGCTGGTGACAATAAGGACCTTTGCTGTGGCATGTCCTTTTTAAAGTCTTTATCAGTGAGGATAGAGGTGATGCAGTGTACTCTCAGAAAGCTGGCAGGTGATGCCAAATAGCAGGGACCAGCAGACAAGCTGTAAGGCAGGGCTTTCATCCAGAGGGACCTAGACAGGCTGGGTGAAAAACAAAGTGACAGGTATTTAACAAAACAAAATGCAAAATCCTGCCTCTGTGAAGGAAGACTGGTGCGGGCTGGGGATCAATTCCCTGGGGTGCAGCAGTTGTGGGAAGCAGTCCTTGGGGGACAACAAGCTGAACATGACCCAGTAGTGTACCCTGGCATCAAAGGCAGCCAGCAGCATCCAAGGCAACATCCAGGCCAACAGGTTAAGGGGAGTGATTATCTCTTGCTTCACTTAGCACTTGTTAGACCACATCTAAATGACAGGATGACTGAGAGGCGATTAGACAGCCTGCCTGACTAATCTACTGGCCTTCTCTCATGGAGTGGCTGCATTGATGGATAAGGGGAGAGCAACTGATGTAATCTACCAGGATGTCTGTAAGGTTTCAATACAGACCCACACAACATCCTTGGCACTAAATTGTGGCTATGGGTTTGATGGAAACACTACTTGCTAGATAAAGTATTGGTGTCTTGGCAACGTGTGAAGAGTTGCAGTCAAATTCTCAATGTCCAAGTGGGGATCAGTAACAACTGGTGTCCCTCGTGGGTCTGTATTGGTACAGAAGGTGATACAGATCTCTGCAGGGTATCACTATGAAGTGACACTTAAGATACTCCGCAGTGAGTTCAGTGTAGGGCCACCAAAGTGGTTGGGCTGACGCATTGTGAGAAAGTGCTGAGGATCACACTTTGGTCAGCCCGGAGAAGAGGTGACTTCAGGGACACCCAGCAGCAGCCTCCAGTGCTGCTCCAGTGGGGAGAGGAGGAAGGAGATGGAGTCTCCCTCTCACAGCAGCACATGATGGGATAAGAAGAGGTAACAGCCATAAACTGAAAAAAGAGCAGTTACAAGAAGGGATTGTTTTTTACACAGGGAGGCAGCCTGCCCAGGGAGGTTGGGCCATCTCTCTCCTCTGAGGTTGTCCAGACTTGTCACAACTGAGAAACTTCTCTTCACCTCAGCGAGCAGAATCATAGAATTCTAGGCTTCTTCTAGGCTGGAAGAGGCCTCCAGAGGTCATCTAGTCCAACCTCCTTGCAAGGGACAACTCTACCTAGTTGAGGCTGCTCAGAGCCTCATCAAGCCTGACCTTAAATGACTCCAGGGATGGGGCCCCCAGCACCCCCCAGGCAGCCATCAACCACCCTCACATCGAAGAACTTTTGTTTAATATCCAGCCTAAATCTCTCCTTTCCCAGCTTGAACCTATTGCTCCTTGCCCTGTCTGTACAAACCCTCTTGAAAAGACCTTCTCCTACCTTCATGTAGGTCAAAAGAGGGTCCTTTCTGAGCCCTCTTTTCTCCAGACTGAACAGCCCCATCTTTCTCACATGTCCTCATATGAGAGATGCTCCGGTCCCCTGATCATTTTAGTGGCCCTCCTCTGGACGTGCTCCAGTCTGTTTACATCCTCCTTGTGCTGGGGGCTCCAGGACTGGACACAACACTCCAGGTGAGGTCTCAGTGCATTACATTAACTTCACACTTCTTACATAAAGGAAAATGAATCAGGCCATTATTGCCAGCATCATGAATTTACGATGAAGGAATAAGACAAGGCTGGACTGGAGACTTACTGAGGTCCCTTCCTGCCTGAATAATCCTGTGCATGTCTCTGTCAGTCACCTTGGGCTCCATTTATGATTAACAACATTTCTGGGAAGTGATTAATTTGATGTGTTTATTACAAGTGCTTATTTGAACTGAGAGGAATGGTGCTGTACAACTGCCTGTTTCTTCACTACGAAGAGAGTCCAGACAACTTACTCAGATCTAATTATCAACACCTTCAACTGTCCAAAATTAGATAAAGTGGACCCTAAAAAGTGAGTTTGCACCCCCTGAAGAGCCCAGTGGGATACTAGGGAGAGAAAGAAGTTATTTCTTTACAGCATCATCTTGGTTAAAACACTTGTTAAAAAAAAAGGTTTCTGAAATCTGGACCTTATTCCCCAAAGTATTATTTTTTCACTCAAAACCTCACTGCTTCAAGACCAATATGTAGAGTATGGATGTTTCCATCTCTCTTGTTGCTCTGTTCTCTTGCCCAGTTCTCTCTCCAGCCCCTTATCCCTTGCATGGAACTGTACCCTGTGTTCCATAGTCTCTCTTCCTTGAGGCTGTGGCTTCTTTTTGTACAGACTACATGGTCAGATCTCTTTGTTCTTCAGGAAATGGTCCAGCTGCTATAAGCACATTACTACCTTATCTTAACACCAGCAATATTTCAAACAGGTCATTTAGGTGCTTCTGCTGGGCTTTGATTCTGGTTCTTAATTTGAGTTGTGTAAAAACACCTTTCTTTATGTAATTTGTGAACAGCCTACAGAAGGAACATTCCTGCTACCACAGCATGTGGTCCTTTAACCAGTGTCACAGAAACTCTGACACCCTCTGGTTATAGATGTACATCTTGGGCTGTATTTATAGACATTAAAAATATTGCCATGTTTATTTATGGTGCTAATCATGTGTTGGCAACAAACAGTGCAATTAAGTGCATTGATTAATTATCATAGGGGCAATACTGTTGGTTTTTCCCCCGAATACTCTATTCAGGTTCCAAGTGGGAAAAAGTTCAGGAGTTTTCAGTCCTTTTCAACGTGTGACTCTCCTGCATAGAAGAAAAATATCCTGAAGTGAAGCTTGACAGAAGCACCTTTACTGTTCTTAGCTATTTTTGTCACAAACAGTTCATAAATCCCATGATGTGTCAATACTACTCTGATTTCTAGACTGTTCTTAGCTATTTTTGTCACAAACAGTTCATAAATCCCATGATGTGTCAATACTACTCTGATTTCTAGACTGTTCTTAGCTATTTTTGTCACAAACAGTTCGTAAATCCCATGATGTGTCAATACCACTCTGATTTCTAGACTGTTCTTAGCTATTTTTGTCACAAACAGTTCGTAAATCCCATGATGTGTCAATACCACTCTGATTTCTAGGCTTTTCAAAACTCCAGCTTAATTACAGCCGTGGTTCTCCTGCTTTATGACCTGTGGCTTGTTTTTCACTTGCCATACCGAGACACTTATGGCGCATGTTAGCACCCTTGTCCTTTGTGATTCTAGCACCAACATCTTTGCTCATACGAACTGAAAGCACCAACGTGAGGCTGCATTTGAAAAGGTAGGTGTTCCTGACACAGCTCTTGCTTCTACGCGTGTGTTTTGTCTTCAAACGTTAGCACCCCGAGGCGCATGTGTGATTGAGCTTTGGGAATGTGGATTTCCTTTTGAAGTTTGTTTGCACTGCTAATTCACAACAGGGTGCAAAGTTAAGGTTTCTAAGCACAGAAATAAGGACTGGTTGCCCTTCTCTTACTTTTGGCATCTCATGCATAGACATGTACAGGTTGTTTCCATAATTACTGCAAACTGTAGGCTTTGTGCAAACTGACAGGTTCATTTTGTACTAGACTGTAGCAGAGAGTGCTCTTAAGAGACTGATTGGCATCTATTTTTCTAAACCAGTATAAGGAAAACAACAACAGTGTTGAAACCTTTGTTGATACATATACAGAATAGATTAAATGAAAAACATTGGACAGAAAGATGTGAGTCTTATGATCTCACAGAACTTAAGTAGGTGCATACACTTCAAGGATACCAGCAGTCCTACTACACGTCTCAGGTCAACTAGTTTGAGTCCTTACATTGCTTTGAACCCTAGTTACATACACAGAACCACAGAATCACAGAACATTAGGGATTGGAAAGGACCTTGAAAGATCATCTAGTCCAGTCCCCCCGCAACAGCAAAATCACCTAGACCAAGTTGCACAGGAACATGTCCAGGTGGGTTTCAAATGAGAGAGACTCCACAACCTCCCTGGGCAGCCTGTTCCAGTGCTCTGTTACCCTCTCTGTGAAGAAGTTCCTTCTGATATTGATGTGGAACCTCCTCTGTTCCAGCTCACACCCATTGCTCCTTGTCCTATCACTAGATGACACTGAGAAGAGGCTGATTCCATCTTCCTGACACCCACCCTTCACATATTTATAGGCATTACTGAGGTCACCCCATCCTGGTGCCAATGGAAACTGAGAATCTTTGTCACCTTTCAAGACATGTTCAGCTCTCCTTAGGTGTAGAATGCTACACGTGTGTGTCTCTAGACTGGTTGTACTTTATCCTTGATTAGGTTGTAAGGGACAGGAGCTTCTTGCTTGGACCCATTCTTTTTAGGGTTAAGGAACACAAATATACAGCTAGAAAAGAATGGTCTTAAAACATGAGTGTAAACATAAACATCTCTCTTCCAAGTCTTTAACTAGTGAGTAGATGAAAGGATGTCTTAGATACCCATCTAAATAATGCTCTTTCCTTTTCCACTTGGTAAAAATGCTCTCCTTCAGAAGTCAGATCCTCCTGCTATTTAATCTTCAGTCTTGAAAACATTTATATGTGCTTACTTTTCAGGTATCTCAACTAAAATGCCATAAGAAGTACTGTTCCCATGTGAATTTTACACTCAGGAAAGTGTGTGCAAGGTAAGTCTTGATGAAGAGTAACCTGAAAGAATATTAGAGCTGTATTTTACAGATTTTTCTCCTATCTGCTTCACTCAATACCCACATTTTTCAAGTCCAAAGATCATCTTCTAAATCATATCACAAATCTGTCACAGAATGCAAACACCACTCAAAATTATCTTTTTAATTATTGTTACTTGGCAACATTCATGCTTTCACTGTAGCAATGTCTTTGCTGGAACATCTGTCATACACAGGAGGCTTTCTGTTCTAACATACTTATTTGCCCAAAGACCACTGCAGAAGAGTCACATTTTCCTTGTAGGGACCATATTAGTCACTCAGCAAAATTAACTACTGTTATGTCTCCAGAGTTTTTCTTTCAAATGTTGGCTATTGAACATGTGTTGCCTAGGACAGAGGGTTTTTTTAACCTTTTTTTCATGCTGGTATTGTTATAATGACTCATCTAGCATTCAAAGACTAGTTTTCTTCTACATGATTCTTACAACTGTAGTAGGCTAAATAACAATGTATTTCCAGTAGTCCTTCACAGAAAAAAACTGTTGGGATTTACATTAAATACTGTATGCTCAGTCATCAGTACCTTGGTAGAGTTATGCAGAACAACCGTCTTCTTGAATGGCAAAGCCTGAAATAAATCGAATTAAAATGTGCTTCCATAACAGCCACCTGTGGTTTTCATTAAAAGCCCGACAAAACCTTGATTCAAGTTTGATAAAACTTGAAATTTATGTCCTTAGTTAATAAGGCAGACACTGCTCAAGTATTAAAGCAGTTATTCCCAGTCGGTTGCTTAGCCATCCTCTGCAAAACACACGCTAATGTAAAACACCGAGTGGCTGTTGATCACGACACCATGACTTCAAGTCCTTACAAGCATTGAGAGATGAGGAGTGCTTCAAAACACAGATTTCCATCCTAATTTACATGCAAAAGCTCGCTAGACAGTACGCTGAAGGCTTCAAAAATTCCTACATTCTTGCTTAATTTTTTTAGAAAAAACCCAGCATTTTCACAATGACTGTGGTTGTTACTTACAATTTGCTTCACGACGTTCTAATAACCTATTCAGTTTGGGGGTTTTGATGTTGCCCAAATAAACAATAAAAGAAGAAAGTAAGTGTATATATATATATGTGTGTGACCATTCTGTAGGTCCAGTTGTACTGCTCCCTACTTTGTCAGATATTGGCTCCTCTTGTAATTACGTTGCTGATGCCACACAAGCACTCTGGATATCACAGAATCATAGAATCATAGAATCACTATGGATTGGAAGGGACCTCGAAAGATCATCTAGTCCAATCCGCCTGACACAGCAGGAGCACCTAGACCAAGTGACACAGGAACACATCCAGGAGGGTCTTGAATATCTCCAGTGAGCGAGACTCCACAACCCCCCTGGGAAGCCTGTTCCAGTGCTCCATCACCCTCACCTTGAAGAAGTTCCTTCTCAGGTTGATGTGGAACCTCCTATGTCCCAGCTTACAACCATTGCCCCTCGTCCTATCACTACATGACACAGAGAACAGCCCAGCTCCATCCTCCTGACATCCACCCCTCAAATATTTGTAGACATTAATGAGGTCACCCCTCAGTCTCCTCTTCTCCAAGCTAAAGAGGCCCAGCTCCCTCAGCCTCTCTTCATAAGGGAGGTGCTCCACCTCCTTCATCNAATGAATAGATTGAACAGGACTGGTCCCAGCACCGATCCCTGGGGCACTCCACTAGATGCAGGCCTCCAACTAGACTCTAGAATCCAAATGGAATCTGGAGTCTGAAAATCAGCGTGAAGACTTACAAGTTAAAGTACAACAATCAGTACTTCAGTGCTTCTTACATACATGGAATACCCTCATCAGTCTGAGCAACTGTGGCACAGTCGAGCAGGAAGCTTTCAGTAAAAACATTAGACATCTATAGGCTTTGGGAAGCACTAAGCTCTGGGTCAGTTCTCCTTACCTCACTGGCGTAATAAAAACCAGATTTTACCCTGCATGTCATCTCAGGAAGACCAACAGCCTCTCTGGAAAACAGAGAAAAACATGCTAAATATTTTCCAGCTCCTTTTCCTATCTATGTTTGCAACGTAACTGGAGATGTGAGTGCAACATACAGCCACTCTAGTAATTGTACCAGATGCTTAAAAGCTTCTCCTCAAACTTGTGCTAAGATATTTTTTCCTTTGTCTGAGGGGCATTGCTGCACTCTCAGTAGGGAGCAGTGCCTTTTCACCTCCTTACAGAGGTAAATGATGACTTAGTCTTACCTTGCATTGCTATTTAGCTGTTTCCTTTTACAGTATTTTAGAGCTGAAAATTGGTTCCAGGATTTTGTGCCTTGTTAAAAATTTTATTGGGAAAGCGGGTGGAATGGGAGCTCCTTCTATGAATTTTTGTAGTTTTCAACCAAATGGAAGATAAGAAAACTTTTAAATTAATGTTTAAATTAAAATTATTAAATTATTTTAATTTAAATTATTTCACTCAGCTTGAGTCAACCTTTGGATATTAATTGCCAATTACAGCAGAACTGATTGTGTCCTCATTACCCCTTTCTATGTCATACTGCAAGATGGTAGCCCTAAATATAGGTGGACCACTGTTCTCTTTATCAGAGCTCCTAAATGCTAAAAAGAAGCACTCTCAAAGCACTCTGAGGTCTGAAAGAGTACTGTTTTCCTAAAATATGTGATTAGATTCTGATCCAAGTCTTTAATGACAACTAAATCCAGGGATTTTTCTAGTTTCCATACACATAACCCAGTGCACATTTGACTAATCCTTCTGTCCTCACTTGACACACTCCCCATCAGCACACCTCATGCCATCCACTCAAGCTGGCTGTTGCCTGAAGATAACTGAAGAACCAGGGCTACCTTTCTGCTTACAAGCAAATCAGAACAATTCACAACGGTAACTTTTTAAGAGCTGTCTTTGGAAAGTTCATGACATTTTGCCTTTCAAACCAAATAGCTTTATGTTTATCTCTGCTAGAAAGCGTACATGAACATAAAGAGATGCAAATACTTGTCTATCTGATCCTTCTTCCTTCTTCTATAGCCTCAGTCTTATAGAATCATTAGGGATTGGAAGGGACCTTGAAAGATCATCTAGTCTTAGCAAGGACATCTTTAATTTTTAGCATTTTAAACCATCACTGTGATGTATTTTTACATTCCCATATTGAGTGTCATGAAAAGCTCCAGGTTACAACTACTGCGTGACAGAGATCCAAACCAACCATAAACTCATGAAAATAAGTCAGCGTGTGACCCCTCAAACTGTTTCTACGAGTGCTTTTAACCACTGTTATTGATTTCCACCAGAAGTAATCATACGGATGTCAGGGGACTGCTCAGAGTAAAACACTGTTTAATCCAACAAGAGGGTCGCACTCTCGGTGCCTAACAAGTACAGCACAAGGAACTGGACTGAATGTCCGCGGTACCGGTCCATGCTTGACTTTCACAGGTTAATGTGTAACCCCATACCCATGAAAGCAAGGTGATAAAAGGCAGGAAGGAACATTCTACTCTAGTGGGAAACAGATAATGGAAGCTCTCAGTGATATCAGTGAGGAAGCAAAGGATAATGTTCTCCAAACAGGAACAGCAAAAGAGTAAGAGAAAAACCCCCAAAGGCCTTTTTTCTAGAAACCCAGAGCACTTGAGAGTGTTTACTAGCCATGCCTGTGCTAGCAACTTAAAAAGACTGGGGAGTATCCTCAGGCACTGTAATTTATGGTGTGTATCATTAAACTGCATGTACAGTCCCTTGAAGAAAGAAGTCTGGGCTTCGCCCAGCTTTCCAACAGCTCCCAGGCATGGTTTGGGCAAGAGAATGTTCTGAACAGGCAACTGGTGCCAGACCACCGTGTTCTGGAGAGCTTAGCTGCATAGGTACGGGGGTGGGGGCTGCTCCTTGCAAACTGTCTTCAATGCTAAAGAACAGTCAGTCTTTTGTACATTTGATTTCCTAATACAGACCACCCAGCCGACGTGGAAATTTCCAGATGCCTCACAATTCAGGAAGTCAAACTGCTCAAGCTGAACATATGGAGTTAGGGCTTAATTATAGACCTATTTTAAAAAAGATGTTGGCCTGAATAACTTGAGTGCAGGGCAAGGAGTTCTTCCTTAGTGTAGGAGGAAAATAGATGGCTAGGAGACATGCCATTGGCTAGCTGGATCACTCCCTCTGAGCGCTGTATTGTCTTTCCACTTCCCCGGCTGCTCAGTAAGTGCCCAGAAATGTTTCTGGCACTGCCCACATGTACAAAATGTATGCACGTGGAAAGAGGTTCTCATCAGGAAACAACTGTGACAAAAACAGCAGCAACGAATGACTTGCCTGGGTTTGCTCGTGCTCCGTTACCCTCTTGGCTACAGAACTGCGCTTCCAAGCAGGTTACGTCTAAACACTAGCTGATGTACTAAAAACTTTGAGGCTGCAAATACCTGAAACAAATCCTCATGTTAGATGTTCAAAGACGTAAAAGTCCCCACAGCCCAGATTTCACTCCTTGAAGTGCACAGCTTCTTCTGGCTTTAATGAACCATGGAAGCACCAAGGGGGTAACTTGCACCTGCAGGGTGATGATCCTTAACAACCCACAGCGGAAAAAAGTGCAAGGGAAGTGAAAGAATCAGCCTATTTCTTACAAAAAATGACTCTTGAGTTTGTCTTGTGTTTCTTTTGAACTTATTTAATAGTTCAAGGTATCCTGGAAAAGGGGATGGAAAATTCAAATGGCAGTTATGTTCCTCTAAATGTGATCACAGAATCACAGAACATTAGGGATTGGAAGGGACCTTGAAAGATCATCCAGTCCAATCCCCCTGCACGATCACCTACACCAAGTCACACAGGAACATACCCAAATGGGTTTTAAATGTCTCCAGAGAAGGAGACTCCACAACCCCCCCTGGGCAGCCTGTTCCAGTGCTCTGTCACCCTCACTGGGAAGAAGTTCCTTCTCATATTTGTATCAAACCTCCTCTGTTCCAGCTCACACCATTGCCCCTCGTCCTATCACTAGATGACATTCAGAAGAGCCTGGCTCCAGCCTCCTGACACCCACCCTTCACATATTTATAACCATTAATGAGGTCACCCCTCAGTCTCCTCCAAGCTAAAGAGACCCAGCTCCCTCAGCCTTTCATCTTAAGGGAGGTGTTCCACTTCCTTCATCATCCTCATTGCTCTGCACTGGACTCCCTCCAGCAGCTCCACATCCCTCTTGAACTGAGGGGCCCAGAACTGGACACAATACTCCACATGTGGTCTCATCAGTGCAGAACAGAGAGGGAGAAGAACCTCTCTCGATCTGCTAACCACCCCCATTCTGATCCACCCCAGGATGTGGCTGGCCCTCTTGGCCACAAGAGCACACTGCTGGCTCGTGGTCATCCTGCTGCCCATCAGAACCCCCAGGTCCCTTTCTCCTACACTGCTCTCCAACAGGTCAGTCCCCAACCTATACTGAAAATATATTTTCACCAAACCAAACATAAATCAGGATGCAATATATTATCTTTCTCATTCAGATGTTCCATACATAAGAAAAAAACCCCTTAATTTTGTTAAAAAAATAAGGCACAGTATTTCACAATTAAATTTGGGAGAAAATATTTGAAGAATAATTGGAAGTATTCTGTCTGTGCAGCCAGGCCTTAATTCACCCTGTCTCCAAATAATTCCCAAGACTCGTAGCTATTTAAAATGTTTTATCTTTCTGTTATTTATGTTTACAGGCTGGTGGCTAACATAATCTGGCAGATTACAAAAATAAATGTTGTTTCCCTCTCGTTGACCTTAAATTCCTTTTTTTCCATTCCAATAATTTTTCCCCTACATCTTATGTATCTCTTCTCCTAACCAAATTATTAGCATTCCTAAAACAATCATAGAAGTCTTCTGTGGACACGATATACTGAAGACTGTATCCCCTGTTAAACCACTCATTCAGCAGTGACTTCACAGAGTATATCCCAGAGTCACGATAGGCTGATACAACACTTCAGAGAGATTCCTCTCTATCGACACAGTACATTTGTTTCAGCCCCAAGCACCTAATTTTATCATTCAAATGCTTTGAGACTACAAATTTTTAATCAAAACCCAAGGCTATTTTACAGACATCATGTGCTTTCTTTCCAGATCTTATAAAATCAATGTGTTTAACAGTATTTTCCATGTTTTTCTTGAGGAGTTCACAAATTTCAAATATTTGATTCCCCCGTATTCCCATATTGAGGTTCTCTTGTCATTTGCTTTGATTTTTTTTGGATAATGTAATGGAGATGGAACTGATTTTAGAGAAGTCATGACAATCTTTCAATTGAATGTCATCATGCTTTCTGATAAACTGGTATGTGTTGGCATTAGCATCTGTTCCACCAAGATGTCTTCAGACCTAGCTTCTTAAGTCTTTTTGTTATGTTATGGATTCAATAATTCATCAAGAGATTTACCAGTATGTGCTATCTTGCTGTCCCTTAGCAATCTGATTTCCTCTTCAGTTGGTTTTAAAAAAACATTCATCTGAGAATATATTGGCTTCCAGAAGTTGTTTGCTTTGAAGACAATGAAGAAGTAGATCCAAATCTCCCCTCAATGGTTCTATAACTGTACACTTTGAAAGAGAAAAGTCTAAGGTTTTGTTCTTCATCAGAATGTCTCAAATTTGCTGATGTTGTTCCATGTACTTACTGCCTACTCCATTTTCTTCAGAGAGCTACATATGCAGAGCTTTTGTCACCTGCTCTTTGCCTCTTTCAATACTTGACCTGGGAGGTCTGGAAAAAAGAGTGCTCAAGGGAAAGATGACAGCAGTCTACTTAAGTAGGGTGGACAGCATGAATAGCAACCGATCACTCATTGTCTCTTTGGGAAAAACAAATAAGGGTTATCAAATAAAGGAGTATTAAAACAAGAGTTCCAAAAACAATGAACAAATGTATTAAAGAAAGTCCTACTGGGCTTTATCAGCCATAGATTGCTGGGAGCCTGGCAAATGGCCACCAGCTGGCATCACCGTCCTTCAAAGCATCTTATGAACTTATCATTTTGGATACCTACAGCAGATCTATAAATTCTACATATCCAATACAGCAAAGAAGTCAGTAAGAATGATGCAAGCTAAATATGTTCCTTAAATATTAAACGGATGAGAGGTAGAGGCTAGTAGACTCAGAGCGTAACTACTGTCCATACTTCTCACTTTTCATTAATACTTTATTGGAATCCAGTCAGACTCCAGGAGGGAATATTGGAAAATCAAATTTTATCATCCTACTAATCCCAGGAAGAAAAGGTATTTTCCAACAGAGCCAGATAACGGCTAGGAAAGAGCATGTGACAGGTTAAGAACTCTGGCTGTTTATTCCAGAAACTAATTATTTAAAANGGGGGGGGGGGGGGAAGAAAAGTTTTGGAGCAATACAGCAGCTAAATATCTCCGGAAAATGTGACAATTTATTTCTGAATGATTTACAAGTCCTGTTTTTATAGCTGTTTCATGTCTTCGCATATATCAGAACAGTTAGGGACATGCAAAATATCTAGCCCTTACAGTTCAGAGATGCTTATTTTAGCTTTGTTTAGTTTAACTTTACCAAGTTCTACCACTGTCATACTAACTGTTGTTGTAAAAGGCACTATTATCTTATTTTACACTCATTTAAAAAGAAATTATAAGGACTCATGGAATGAATTGTTCATACTTGGCTAAAACGACATGTTATTGTACCCAGATTTAGGAAAATACAAAATTGTATTTCTTCTTTAACTTCTGACAAAATGGCACTCTTTTCAAAAGTCAAATACTTATGTGTACTTTGGCACAACATCTTTAGCATTTGTGCTTCTCTCTGATAAATGGTGATGGAAACACTTTCATCCACTGTGCAGACAAGGACATTGCTTCAGGGGGATGCCAGACAATGCAGTAGCTCTTCTGTAGTAGCTAGGGAAAACATGTGTGCCCTTTGAGTTAGCTAAGTAACCTTGATTTTATCCTCTTCCCAAGTACCCAGTTCGGCTCTCACTGGGGTGAATGAGAGCTACAGTCCTACAGCAATTTACGGGAAGGAAATGGTCCTTCTGGAAGGGTTTATGACTTTTCCACAGCCAGGTTGCCAGCAACATCAATTCCACTACATTTACCTGCAGTCCTTACACTCTCATTTCTGTCAACTACATGTGTTCTACACAGCCATAGAAAACTAGCTGTATGTGTTTTCATAAAACACTCAAAACCCTTTTTTATATCTTTTTGCATCCACTGGCACCTTCTTGTTGGTGGACCTGGTGCTGAGGTGCTGCTCAACAGATGCTTTTTCTGCTTTGCTCTCATAAAGGGAAGGTGGACAGTTCATATCCTTGCCTGTGTGTCACTGTGACAGAAAATTAGAGTACACCTTGAAGCAAAAAGAAGATAAACTCATGGCAGAATTTACAATGCAAAAGCCATACTGAGTTATGGAGGGATTACTGAAAGATCACAAGCAATCACTACACTCACTTGTGCTTCGATTTCTGAAAACAGGGGTTGTGGTTCTGCATCTTTTCTTTGTTATAGTGGACAAACATCACTTGAGGATTTGGAGGCAGCTATTTCAAGTCTTGAGCTTGGATTTGGAGGCAGCTATTTCAAGTCTTGAGCTTCGCAGGAAATTCAGTACAAGGTCAACTTATAGAACTTTCTTGAAGAACTAAGTTTGCCAGACTTCTGTACCAAGGACATGAGTCAAGACAGGAATGCAATAAGCCTATAGCCACTCAGTGGGGGCTTTTCGTATTCATGCAGAGGGCAAGGATTCCAGTCATTTGATATTGGGGCCAGTGATAGACTCTCATTCATTGACATTTTTTCACCAGTACTTTGTTTTTGCATGTTTTTGGTGGTTTGGTTTGGTTTGTTTTGGATAAAGGTTTTTAATCCAAGTCTTTCAGATTTAAGAGCTTGTACAGCACGGCTATGAGACAATAAACCAATTCTAAAAGGGTTTACAAACATAGGCACTAAATATAATTACTCACTTTTAGAAGCAACAGTATTAATAATGAAAATAATCAGCAGCTTGGTCTATTGTACACATTAATTTGCCAGCTAGACTTGAACAAATGTAGCATAGAGTGTGCTGTCAGCCTTGTTATCCTAAAAGATAGAGGACACCAGCACTGATTTGCTGCATACTGAGTGACTAACTATTTTTCTCTGTGACATGTGAATCATGACACGTTTTGGTAATAAAGGTCAGGTATAATGTTTAGAAACAGCAAAGCAACAAGTTACAGCAAAGACCCATGCTGCTTTTTCCTTTGTTAAACACGAGCTTTGTATCAGTTTGCTCTACTCTGGTGGTAAGTAGCCTTCTCAGATTAGTGGAGGCTGATCTTGTGACATATACATAGACTATAATGACAAAAATACTTCTTTTTTATTTACGTGGTGCCTTTGGGGCGTTTTTTAGTCATAAAAGAGCCTGAAAACCTGTCTTTTTTCTCCCCACAGCTCTGTTCTTACAGTCTTCTGGTTCAGATGGAATTAAAGGTCTTCTAGTTCATTCAAACATCTAGTGCTGTAAATATTCTGGCTTTGGTAGAATTCCAAATGTCTGTTGTCCATTGTCTTGTTTTTCTGACAAATAAATGAAAAGTTTATGAGATGAGCTTTCCTTTATCTGAGCGCTTACTGAGACTTCTGACTATCTCTCAAAACTGCTGAAGAGGAAGAAAATTGGGGTTGTATAGAAGCAGCACAGCTATACTGAGTCAGACCAAAAAACCCACAAACATTTAGACCAGCATCCTCTCTCTGGCACGATCAGCAACGCATGACACATTCGACAGTGCTGGCATGGTTATATCCTGAGCTCCTCAATGCTTCATTAAGCCTTGTCTAAAGTTAGCAGAGAAGCCTTTCTTGCAAACAGTAAATGTGAACTCCAGCTGAAACAGATTCTCCATCCTTGGAGATGTCAAAAATTTAACTGGGCAAAGCCTGAGTAATCTGATCTAACCAGGCCTGCTCAGAGAAGAGTTGCACTGGCTGACCTCCACATCTTTCATCTGACCTCAATGATTTTGTGACCTTGACTGTTGTATTTATCATCCATTAATCCACTGCTAGTCCCTTGGTAGGGCAGAAACAAATCCTTCTTATCTGGGATCTTTTCCATTACGCAATGGGAGTGTCAAACACATTCAGTACTGTAACATTCAGTGGCTTTTTGAAGACACAGAATACAGCCAGACGTCTACATATGAACTAGATACTTAAGCTTCCATTACAACCGCTGTAAATCAAGTTAATAGAGTCTACAGTTGCACTAAATTTTAAGAATCTTGGTTGTCCACATGCTCCACAAGTTTGCTGTTAATTTGTCGCAGTTAAATTACAGCTCTGGTCATCCCTGCCAATTTGGTATCCACGACTTGTGCAGTTTGTGTGGGTCATGCACGTTTCATGCAGAACTTGCAAGCTGGAACAGAGGAGGTTCCACATCAATCTGAGAAGGAACTTCTTCACGGTGAGGGTGACGGAGCACTGGAACGGGCTGCCCAGGGGGGTTGTGGAGTCTCCTTCACTGGAGGCATTTAAAAGCCACCTGGATGTGTTCCTGTGTGACTTAGTCTAGGTGGTCCAGCTCTGGCAGGGGGATTGGATTGGATGATCTTTTGAGGTCCTTTCCAATCCTTCTCACATCCACTGGTTTCTAAGTTTCCAAAGGTTCTTGCAAATACTTTTTCACCTCTTTCTCCTTGCGTCTTGCCTGCTTTCTGAGACTTCACACTGACAGCAAATTATTACAGAGGCTTCCTTTTTCAATTCCCACCATCTTGCTTCTTACAATATTTGTCAGTGTGAGCACCCCAACAGCAGTGTTGCCAGCATTATAATACAGCACTTCTACAGAGAGAACTGCAGATACACCGAGTTACAAGGAAAGAAACTCACTTATCAGGGTGTAGACATGTGGCTGGAAAACGCTGTGATCCCAATCGTGTCACTCATTTGCCTCTCTGAGATGAGCACCTGCATTTTTTGTTGTGGTGATAAGGCAGAACTAGCATGGTGGCTGATGCCCACAAGGTTTTCACGTGCAAGAGAACACAGCTGGCATGTGAACACAGTCCAGAACACAGCTCATCAGTACAGGAGACTAGTCTCCTCTGCCTGGATTTAAACTCTTAGATGTTTTTTACCGCTTTCATCTTTTCTCCCTTTTTCTGTGATGAGTTAAATTAGTCTGTTAGTAGCTTTTCTTCAACTTTCCAGCCAGAAGGGGCAAGTCAAAGAAGATACCATCAAAAATAATACAAAATAAAATATCCAACACTGAATGAAGTCACTTCTTCTATTTTTCTGAGAAATATACTCTTCCAAAATGTACACCCCACACATCCTATGGGTCACCTGCCCATAATCTTGTGCATTTCTTTATGTCTGAATTCATTCAGAAGGTCTTTGCTTATCATTGCAGGATTCCTGCTGCCTTTTTTTGATCTCTTACTTGTTGGGATGGACCTTTATTGGAGTAGGTGATCTTTAAATATCAGCCAGCTCTCCTGGACCTCTCTTCTTTTGAGGGTCACTTGCCATGGGATTCTTCCAACAATATCTCTGAAGAGTTTAGAGTCTGATCTTGATAAAAAGCAGTTATACAGATGTGATGCTGTCCTCTGTAACAGCACTTGGGTAAGTTAACTGCTCTGTAGTGGATAAATCTGGACAACACAGCTGACAAATATTTCAAGATAAGCAGTCCTCCTTTCTTTTGACTGAACTGCTATAACCTATGTGCAGGACCAAACCCTTACTGGACTCTGTTCAGAGAGCACTCCTGCCCATCCATACACAGTACTGTCTTTTTTGTCTAAAAATTGACATGAATGCTGAAATATTGTACCTGCAGCTACATACAGGCCCTGCATGAGTGAAGAAAAGTTAAAACAGCTTCAGTGAAAATTTTCACGAAGGATTATTTATCAAAATCCATTTTTGTTTTCTGCCACTGCAGGCCTTCACTAGCTAAGATGCTGATGAATACTTCCACACAGATTCAGCAAATTAGACATTTTTCCCAGAAAGCTAAATGCTTCTGAAAACAGAAAGTACAGAAAAGATTTGAGCAAATTTAATTAGAGTTGTGACCATGTGTTTGTATATTATTAGTGCCCGAGGTGTGTCTGGTTAAAATTTAGACAACTGGCCGTAGCTGGACTAGCACAGTGTATTCTGACAGTGGGACACACATGTGATGTGTGACACATTAGACCAGTCAAAACCAATTATTTTCTTCATGCTTCACCTGTTGAGGTAAGTGGTCATATTCAGACAGTTTTAACCACCACCTAAGCTCATGTGTTTAACCTATAGGTAAAAGCTGTACATGTCAGAAATCCTCTAAAAAGTCATCTGAAGGGCTTTGCAAGACACAAAGCACTTACTGAACAGGACACTCCAGGCATGGGACCTTAGGCAGAATTCAGGCTGAGTTAGCATCGCAGCTGGCTAGGTTTGGCTGATGGTATGGTGGTTAATAGCATGGCAATGCTCTATTTTTGTTTATATTCTGACTTATGATCAAAGGAGACTAAGCTAGCATTACACAGCACTGCTGCAACTGTGCAACACTGCGTGGTTTCTAATGCAGTTGTGTAACAAAGGCGGAATGGCTCCTAATCCAAGAGGTTTATAATTTATGTAGAGCTTTATTCGATATAGAAAATCAATTTGGGCATAAAGCCTGCTCAAGAGCAGTATATATGGGAAACTTACATAATGATGAACAGGCTGAAAGCTATTTAGAACAGAGCCATTATCAGTACCATGCAGGACAGTGTGTCACAGGATATCTAACTTGAATACTCAGCCTAATTTTGAGACTGAGAAGATCTTTTTCATTTTACAGATTTTTCAAAGAGATTCTTCTATAGTGCTGTGAGCATTAGGAGAAATGCCAATACATTAGACTTCCTGACCTAGCAGTAACTTACTGTGAACACACACTCGACTCCCCTCTGCTTCTGTAGGACAGAGACACAGGCACAAATCATTAGGGGTTGGAAGGGACCTCTGCAGGTCATTGAGTCCAACTCCCCTGCTTGAGCAGGACCATATTGTCTAGGACAGGTCACATAGGAATGCATTCAGATGGGCCTTGGAAGTCTCCAGAGAAGGAGACTCCACAGCCTCTCTGAGGAGTCCATTCCAGGGCTCTGTAACCCTTACAGTAAAGAAGTTCTTCCTCAGGTTGAGGTGCTGACATGACCACTGTCTCCCTGAGTTTGTCTGGAGCAAGTTTGTCTGTTTGGTAGGTAATGTCCCTTCACTTCTGTGGCCTCCTGCTTTAACCATGCTCATGGCCAACAAAAGTAATCAGTGTAAGTTGTAAGGGACACAACAGAGAAAAATCTGATCATGTTACTGACTTAGACAAAGTACAGCAATGCACAGTCAGAAGACACCTCAACTAGCTTAGACCTGCCTCTGTGACTTAAGTGAAATGGCTGTGCCAGTCTAGAGGTCAGTGCAGACTGCAAAATCTATCCTAGACCAAGGCAAATATTTAAGATGTTTCCCACCCTGAGGTCTATGTTACCATAATGACATTTAAAGCTGGTTCAAGGAGTATCTGTATGGAATTTGGACACATCCAATGACCAGATTTGCAAGAATATACACATTTATGTACACACTGATGATGACAATGTAACTGGAAACCTGTACTCAGCTACAATATCTTAAAGGTAGCCCAGTATTCCTGTTAATGATGGCTCTGAGATTTCCTGTGTTGCTGTCTTGGTTCTGATTTCACAGGGTCTCCAAAAACCATGAACACCCCAGGACAAATTTATAATAAAGAAAAAAAATTATAACAAGTTTTATTAACAAAGAACGTGAGCCAGTTAGAAAAAGGGAATAAAACAAACACCCTGCAGCACCATCCCAAACCCAGCACAATCACAACGTGCCAGAGGCTGCCTAGAACCATATCAAACCTAACAAACAATTCCCCTACCTCCTCGTCTGGCTGGTGCCTAAAAATCACCCACAGGAAAGAAGAAAAAACCCAGCAGATAAAGGCTTTCCCTCCACCACATATACCCACTGTGAACACACAAAAAAAAAACCTGCAATGGAAAAAAGGAGAGAAAAAAAAAATTAACAAAGGCACAATAAGGGGCAGAAGTTATAATGGATATGGGGAAAGGAAGAAGGAGAATAAAGGAAAGATAAGAAAGTAGGTATGGAGATAAAATGACTGCATCAGGAATAAGGGAAAGATGAAGAAAAATTCAGGGATGGAAATAACAAAAAGCATGGAATTAAAACTGTGGTTTATAAACAGTTTGAAAAAAACTGAGGAAAATAAATGCCCAAGTTGGAGTTTCTAGACAGTGTATTCCACAGAGCTGAGATTAAAAAACCCCAACCAAACACTGATAAGATCCATGGAGGTCATGTGACATTTTCAAAATTTCAGATCAACACTGTATTCCTGGTTTGTACACCACTTTTCAGGAAACATCCTCCTAGGCTGACATTACATCATCACTGAATGATTAGGGTTGGAAGGGACCCCTCCTAGAGTCATCTAGTTCCATTCACTCACCATGATCAGGGGCACCTTCCACTATACCAAGTTGCTCAAGGAAGGCCAATGGCATCCTGGGGTGGATCAGAAGAGGGGTGGTTAGCAGGTCAAGAGAGGTCCTTCCTCCTCTCTACTCTGCACTACTGAGACCACATCTGGACTATTGTGTCCAGTTCTGGGCCCCTCAGTTCAAGAAGGACACAGAGCTGCTGGAGGGTGTCCAGCGTAGAGCAACTAACATGATGAAGGAAGTGGGACACATCCCTTATGGGGAAAGGCTGAGGGAGCTGGGTCTCTTCAGTTTGGAGGGGACTGAGGAGTGACCTCATTAATGTCTATAAATACGTGAGGGGTAGGTGTCAGGAGGATGGAGCCAGGCTCTTTTCAGGGGCAATGGGTACAATGCTGGAACAGAGGAGGTTCCATATCAGAAGGAACTTCTTCCCTGTGAGGGTGATGGAGCACTGGAACAGGCTGCCCAGGGGGTTGTGGAGTCTCCTTCTCTGGAGTTGTTTAAAACCTGCCTGGATGTGTTCCTGTGTGACTTGGTCAAGGTGATCCTGCTGTGGCAGAGAGATTGGACTAGATGATCTTTTGAGGTCCCTTCCAATCCCTAATGATTCTGTGATTCTACGATTGTCCAACCTGGCCTGGATGTCACACTCAACGAATGCTTCAGAACCAGTTTACTTTGCAGAAATTTGTTTCTAACACTATACAAGACACTAGAAGTTAAGTCTGTTGCATGAATGGTCCAAATTCCATTTCCCATGGAATCTGGCAGTATGTTGATTTTCCTTCTCTTTGGTAACAGGAGCACACTACAGTAGTCTGTACAGGCTATTCTTAAACTCAGCATGACCTTTACTAATGATCGCTCCATTTAAGACTGAATAATATAGAAACTCCCATTATCTATAGAGGGAAATAGGATATCCTGCTAGGAACATAATGACATTAATCCACTTCTAACCTGTATTTCTCTGACAACTTTGCTTACTAACTGATATGGCTATTGATGTGCAACAGAAATCTTGTATGAGGATCTCAAATACATAGAACAGCAGAGTAAACTTTCACTTCCAAAACGTGTTTTGTTTGGGTAGCTTAAATTAAGTGCCAGATATGGGCTGCAAGTGAGGTCCTGGGCACACGCAGATAGCTTCAAGCCTCCACCTCCTCCTCCTGTGTAATTTTTTAATTTCACTCCCACTCCCATTTAGAAAAATAACTCTGAGCTTGCTTTCCACTTCTCTGCCCTCCTACACGCACATACGAGGACTTTACTCCCTCAGATACTCACCCAGCTTATCAGTTATGACTGCCTGCATGAAAATGCTTACACTGCTGCACACACAGGGTCAAACTGTACGCTCGCAAACATCCTTGACCTGAGCTGCTGAATGTTTTGCATTAAAGCAGTTACTGATTGCAAGAAGTTGCTTTAATGAGAGCATTTACCTTTTACATCAGGTATATACAGCTACATGTCAAGACACTCCACTACAGCCAGGAGTAGTTTCAGAATTGCTTTGTACCACTGCTGCATCTCTGCCAGTGTGGGAATCTAGGAATGAGTCAGCCTCATCTGATGCAGCACTGTGGGTGAAGGTGGTTTTCACTGGTTTTACCCCAAGAAGTCATAAAATACATAAACAGAGAGAAGTTACATTTTCTTGGTTTGGAATGGTACACTGCCTTCCAAGGAAGAGGGGAAATGGGCTTATGACATCATTACTTTAGATCGATGCCTATTCAAAACCATTCTCCAGGTCCCCAGCACGTCTTCTGAGCCACCTCCTACTTACTCATGCCCCGTGGAGACAAGTATCTAAGCAAGGCACGGGTTTAGACATGCCAGCCTTACTGAACAGCACTGCAGAGAGAAAGAGCCGGCGTACCGGCACCTGGCCACGCCGCGGGGGCCGTCTACACCACTTTGGAAGAGCCAGGAGAGCTGCTACCGCAGCCGGCGGGCTCACCCAGGCCCAACCCGATGTGCGAGGCCTCAGCACGGATGTGACCTCCGACCGCCCTCGTCCAAGTGGACCCACGGAAGGCCGCAAGCCTCGGAGCCTTCAGCAGCGGCACCAAGGGTGAAGCAGCCCCGAAAAGCAGGGCGGGGGGGAAAGGGACAGCTCATCCCGAACCCCGCTGACGGGCCGGGACACAACATGGCTCCCACCGCCGCGAGAAGCCAGCAGCGGCTACGGGGCCCTGCCCCACCCGCGACGGGGCAGGAACTAGGCGGCAGGGGCACGCGCCGCGGAGCACGCGCACCGCCTCGCGTCAGAGGGAAGGGGCGGGGCGCTGCTGGTGCGCTGCCGCCGCCGCCTTTCCTGGCGGGGTGGGGCCTACGCTGCCGCCGGCGAACGGGGGTTGCGGGCGGGGCGCGGGCTGAGGGACGCGGCGCCGGGCGGAGCAGCTGCGGCCGCGCCTGTGCGTATCGGCGGCCGGCCGGAATGGAGCACTACCAGCCCAACAGCCGCTACCGAGTGGTGAGTGAACGTGGCGGCCCCGGCGGGGTCTTTCTCCCCGCCGCCTCAGCCAGGGCGAAGCCCCTTGCCCCAACCCACCTCTCGGCGCCTGGGCCCCCCTCTCGGAGTTCTGGTAGGGACCTCCGGGCGGTTCTGCGGAGCCTGACCGCGGAACCGTCCGTACTCCTGCCCCGGCGGCGAGTTCTGGCAGCCAGGCCTTGCCCCCAGCACCGCGGCCCCAGCAGGAGCTGCCCCTCCCCACCCTTCCCGTGATGGGGCGGCTGGCCGGTCCCAACTGCCCTGTGCGGAAAACCAGCCCCTGCTCCTCTCTCTGGCCTCCCGTAGCAGTCGGTCCTGGCCTGGGGTCGCAGGCAGTTTCCCCATTGCGTGGGGAGCGGCGGGGAGCGCAGCTGAGGCGAGACAGCGGGTCAGGCCTGCCTGGTTGCGAGAGTAGGGAAGGGGCAGTGTGAGTTACTGCTGAGTGGGGCGCTTCTGGGAGTGGAGCGACGTTTCTACGCTCAAACCTTGTTATTTATAATAGGGATAACAGGGATAGAGTGTGATACGTGCGTGTGTGTTGTCATCTTTAAGTCATACATCCTCCCCACCCTTCCCCGGCTTGTGTCCTGGCTTACTGAAGATCAGGTACAGGGGACTACATAAAATGCAGAGCCTGACCTTCAGGAATCCCCCGTGTGTGTATCTGCACACGGGCACACTCTCTTACTGAAGAACAGCCTCCAGTGTTTTGCAGTTCATTGAACCCAGTTGACTTGTGTCTTCTTCCTGAAGTTCGCTACAGAAATAATAATTTAGGATGCAAAGATTGTACTCCTGCCCAAATTGATGCTACTACTTGTTTCTCCCAGTCATCAGTTTTACATTAATCTTGCAGTCATAAGCTTACTGTCAATTATATAAGCATTTCTGATTTTTGGTTGCCAAAATAACTTAGGTGCAGTCAGTCTCCTAAAAAATTTCAGTTTTTTCCTTCAGTTCCTTGTACTTTATGGCTTTGTGATGTATGTAAGACTGAAGTCTTTGCTACTGTCTGGAATTTAAATTTCTGTTACAATCTTCTAGCAAAATCCTTAATTATTTACCTTGGTCTCTGTGTTTTACAGCTTGGATATGGAAAACAATGTCAGCAGAAGTAATGACTTTTTACTTCTATTCTTATATAGAATTAAATACTGATACTCATGTTCAGATTTTTAGATCATAACTTGGAAACATAAAGTAATAGGAAACAGCTTGTACTGGGATTGTAATATTTGTTTTCCAAGTCTTACATCATGGGAGATCATAGGATCATAGGATGTTAGGGGTTGGAAGGGACCCAAGAGATCATCGGAGATCTCTATATGCTTTTTGGTGATTGTATGCTGGGATTGTCGAATAGCTGATGAGCACACCTACCACCCTGTGAGTGACAGAGGATGCAGAGAAAGCAGAGATACTCAACGCTTTCTTTGCCTCTGTCTATACTGCTAAGGGTTACCTTGCCATTAGACCCCAGACTACAGAGGAGGTTGAGGCAACAGGTGAGCCTGCCTTGGTTGATGAGGATTGGGTTAGGGATAAGTTGATCGAACTGGATGTGCACAAATCCATGGGCCAGATGGGATGCACCCGCGTGTGCTAAGGGAGATGGCGGAGGTCATTGCTAGGCCGCTCTCCATCATCTTTGCTAGGTCCTGGGAAACAGGAGAGGTGCCTAGGGACTGGAAAATAGCAAATGTGACCCCAATCTTTAAAAAGGGAAAGAAGGAAGACCCAGGTAACTATAGACCGGTCAGCCTCACCTCCATCCCAGGAAAGGTAATGGAACAATTTGTACTAGAGGCTGTTTCCGGGCACATCAAGGACAGGAGGGTCATTAGGGACAGTCAGCATGGCTTCACAAAGGGAAAGTCATGCTTGACCAACCTGATAGCCTTTTATGAGGGTGTAACCAGGTGGATGGATGAGGGCAGAGCCGTGGATGTCATCTATCTTGACTTAAGAAAGGCATTTGACACGGTCTCTCACAGCATCCTTGCAGACAAACTGAGGCAGTGTGGCCTAGATTTTCGGGTAGTGAGGTGGATTGTAAACTGGCTACAGGGTAGAAGTCAGAGAGTGGTGGTCAATGGGACAGAGTCTAGTTGGAGGCCTGTATCTAGTGGAGTGCCCCAGGGATCGGTGCTGGGACCGGTCCTGTTCAATCTATTCATTGATGACTTGGATGAGGGATTGGCATGCACTGTCAGCAAGTTTGCTGATGACACAAAGCTGGGTGGTGTCGCCGACACCCCTGCAGACTGTGCTGCCATTCAGCGAGATCTGGACAGGCTGGAGAGCTGGGCAGAGAAAAATCTAATGAGCTATAACAAGAGTAAGTGCAGAGTCTTGCATCTGGGCAAGAACAACCCTAGGTACCAGTATAGGCTGGGGACTGACCTGTTGGAGTGTAGTGTAGGGGAAAGGGACTTGGGGGTCCTGGTGGACAACAAGATGACTATGAGCCAGCAATGTGCTCTTGTGGCCAAGAGGGCCAACAGCATCCTGGGGTGGATTAGAAGAGGGGTGGTTAGCAGATCAAGAGAGGTTCTTCTCCCCCTCTACTCTGCCCTGGTGAGACCACACCTGGAGTATTGTGTCCAGTTCTGGGCTCCTCATTTCAAGAGGGATGTGGAGCTTCTGGAGAGAGTTCAGCGTAGGGCAATGAAGATGATAAAAGAGGTGGAGCACCTCCCTTATGAGGAGAAGTTGAGGGAGCTGGGCCTCTTTAGCTTGGAGAAGAGGAGACTGAGGGGTGACCTCATTAATGTCTACAAATATTTGAGGAGTGGGTGTCAGGAGGATGGCACTGGGCTGTTCTCAATGTCATGTAGTGATAGGACGAGGGGCAATGGGTGTAAGCTGGAACATAGGAGGTTCCACATCAACCTGAGAAAGAACTTCTTCACGGTGAGGGTGACGGAGCACTGGAACAGGCTGCCCAGGGGGGTTGTGGAGTCTCCTTCACTGGAGATATTCAAGACCTGACTGGACAGGTTCCTGTGTGACTTGGTCTAGGTGATCCTGCTGTGTCAGGGGGATTGGACTAGGCGGTCCCTTCCAATAGTGATCAATTATGATTCTATGATTCTATGAAGTGTGCTTATAGAATGCTAGTTGGTTGCCAAGTTCTTTAAGGGTCAGTGCTGTCCAGTATACTTCTCTTCCTGCGCCATGCTACTGTGATTTGGAATCAGCAGAAGACCTAAAGGTATTCCCTCTTACTTGCAACAGAGAACGAAAATGCTGGGAGAGCATTCCCCTAAGACCCTACAAACACCACCTTCCCCGAGGCCTGAAGTAACCTCGGTATGTTTGAAAGGCCTTAATAGTGTTTACTGTTAAGCTTTAGACAGATATAAGGGAAGTTTTAATGCCATTACTCAAAGGAGTAGCAAAACACACTGCAAGACAAAACGAAGAATTCTTTTGTCTCTGGAATGTTTGTTTGATATGTTTGATAAGGAAATTCCAGTGATAATGCAAAGTTGGTGCCCAACTTTGAAGTAATGCTGCCTTCTTTAAAGGGCTAAGCTTAGTATTTGACAGCAGGAGTTGGCCTGCTCAGCTCTTTGAGGATATTAAACTTTGTGGTCAATTTGTGTCACAGATTTTTGGTACAGAAGCGTTCTCTGAAGCCTTTGCAACTATAGCATATTTAACTCCCATTGAATTCGTTCTAAGTCACAGAGAAGGAAAGTGTTGTCTTAATCTTTGATGTGCTCTACAGTTTAAAATACAAGGTTACTGCTTACTTTCCCATAGGAAAGCGTTCTGTTTGTTAATCTTCTCTCTATTGTATCTGACTGCTAGTCACCGAGATTTTTTTGTAGTGTTATGCACTTACTGTGTCACGTTAGAGACTGGAAGGAGCACGGCAGATACACTTGATTAGCCTCTGATTATTCAAGCACATGATCTTAATTGTTGTGGTAGATTTGCTTATATAATGGCTGTGATAGATAGTAAGCAGTAGATTATTGCAGATTCATATTTCGCAGCTAATTTTTAAGGACAAAGTATGGAATAAGAATATGAATTAACGTGGCTAATATTGCATTAGTTCTATTGCATTCTTTCTTTGCATCTGCTTTTTATTTAAAAGGCAGTTTAAAATGAAACCAGGCAACTGCTAAGAAGCTGGTACTTGGAATTGCGGGAAAGTTAAGTGCTGTGAGCAAAGAGCAGGCAGTACATCAGCATTACATAACTGTCTGCTGTGGGCATGTCAGATTTCTATTGCTTTCTGCCCCTCTTTTTTTGTCCTCTCTTTATAGGGCAAAAAGACAACGAATTGTTGGGTAAGAATTTGGCGTGCTTCCTTGCAGGAGTATGACATCAGAAGGAAATTAGCTTAGCTTTGTTGTCTTGCTTTTACTTCCTTCTATTTTTCCCTTAGTCACTTGCATGTTGCAGTTTTGTTGGCAAACGTGTCTTAAATGTGACATTTATTACGGGTACAGTCAGTTTAGCCGTGCAGTTTCCTTACTGTATTTTTAATTCCCCTGTTCTCCTTGTTGGGTTAGGTGACAGAGGCATCAACTTTAGGAAAATTATAAAATTCTTCTGTGGTCATTCTCGTTCTTTTCACCTCCTAGCTCTTTGCCATCTGACCTCAGTTTGTGCATTGCTGTCTCGACTAAAATGTCTGCTAGTCCAGCTCGTTTGCAGAAAAAGTCATTTGAATGATGCTTTGTGAATCTCTACTGAAACAAAGGAAAAGGAATTTAGCTGTTTTCTGCAACTGAGTGAACAGCTAAGTATTAATGCTGAAGATTGTGCTTTTTTTTTTTTCTGTGAAATGTGATTTTTCTGGATAAGAGAGTCATGAGGGAAGCTCCACGTGCATGTGAGTGTTAGGCACACAAACCCCACTGAAGGTTACAGGACCTACAGTGCTGCACTGCTTAAGAATTATAATCAAATCACCACTCCTCCTAGGCTTTCTTGATTAAAACTTTGGAATATCAGTCTGGGGTCAGGCAGTCATAATTCTAGGTAGATAAGTGGCAAAATTGATAGGTAGCAAACTGGGACAGATGGAGGCAATGGCAGCAGTTCCCGCGGATGTCAGTCTAGCTGTCACTGAACTTCCTGTGCCACTGTAGCACCCGCTTTTGGTGCGCTCCGTAGGTGATGTGTGATGCAAGACTGAGACAGCAGCCTGCTATTGTACAGCACTATCCATGGATAAACAAAGTGTGATTTTATTTTATATTAGCTTTTTGAAAGGTGTGTGAATCTTCTATAAATGCAAGTTGTGTGTGCTTTTTAGAAACACAGTTGAGAGATGAAAATTGCTACTGTAAACACTATTTCAATCCATTTGCCTGCCTAATGCCACATAGTGTGAATAGTTTTACAGTTGTCTCAGATAAGACTTAACTTCCTGTAGCTCTGAACTCCTTTGTCGTTTATTCTACTCTTATAGTGTCACATGGTTAAAAACCTTAATCAAAATGCAGTTGTCTTTTCAGGTCTCAAACACATGAAAGTCAAGCTACACAGGAAATGTGCACCAAAAAAAAAATTAATCTTTCTCCTCCTTTATTTTCGCAGGGCAAAGCCTAATAGTGAATGGCAAATACAACCCCAAATGCTATTTAGTGTACAGCTTTGATATACCCTTGCTTATATCTAGTGCATTTCCTATAGTTTTTGTTGTCTTTGGAGAGCTCTTATGTGGGTGTTAGTGAGTGGACTGAGCTAAATTACATTAATGAAATGTTGTTGCTTTCCACAGATTTGGTGGAAGATGAAATAACACGTCTAGGTGACTGAGCTTATAATACATATAATTCTTGAATAAAGATGCAGGCACTACTGTTGCTTGCTTGTGGCATTTGCACCGTGATATGAACCTCTTAATTGTTGGAGATCAGAATTTTTCAGTGCAATGGCTTTTTGCATTTGAAAGACCTAGTGAAGACCTTTAATAGGTGAGGGCAAATAAGGTGAATGACACTTTGCAGGAGTGGGCTGTCCTTGTTTTTTTAAGAATTTAATAAGAAATATTTTACTTTTTGCATTTGTTTCTGTCACTTTTTAACCTGTAACAAATTAGTTCTTTTAAACATTATGGCCTTTTTTTTTTCCTTGAAAGAGTAGCTTTAATATTTTTATAAATACTTCCTTAGTTTTTATGAAGAATTCTGTCGTCAGCAAAGGAAAGAACATAAATGTTGAGCAAAGTTTGCAGAGGCAGTAATGTTGCAGTTAATGCTTAAAAAGCTGTCTTTTTCACTTTCTAGTGAATTTTCTAAATACTTCCATGTTTTATATGAACAAAGAAGTAGACCTCAAATCTCTGTGTGTGTTTCTTCTAAGTCAAGGTGATGACAGGTACAATACTACTTTGTCTGTTCCTCTTTGTAAATTTAAAGAGCTTAGCTTTGTGTATTGCCAATACTATCAGGTTTTGAACCTTTTTTGACGGGCCACAGAGAGAGCATCCAGCTCTGCTGTGGATCAACAGTAAGCAACACTGGCTTGCTGATGCAGACAGAGTAACAGCATTTACGGTTGATTTCTGTTTCTTTTTGTGGGCACATACTGTCACACATGGACACAGAGGGACATAAGGTAATTTGGACACAAATGGGTTTAGTTATACGGAGTACTGGTTTTACTGTACTGAGCAAAACAAAATTAATAATAAAACACAGCAAAATATACCTAGGTTGTTTCATTCAGGTTTTCTCAAAGGTCTCTCGAGGCCGAAAGTTAAGGTTGAGTCTGCACGAAGGTAGTGCATGAGAAAAGGGTATGAGCAGACTGGCCTTTCTGATAGCAGCAAGCTGTTTGTGTGGCTGAGCCTATCTTGTGAAACTGGGATTTTTACATTCTTGAAAGGCTTGCAAAGCCAAAAAGAAAATATATCTTGTATGTGCAGTGACACTAAATCTTGTAATGCGGAAGGACAGCTTCGGGCTGTGGCGTGCATACGTGCCACATCTAGTTAGTCTTCTAATCCTATTTAAAAAGGCAGAAGTTCAGTAACAGGCATAAAATGCTTTCAGATAGCAAGGTTCTTAGCAGAAATCTAGCTTGATGGGTCCAAGCAAGAAGTTCTTTCATTGCTCCTTTTAAAAAGAGGAACTCTTAAGTGTGCTCTCAGCATGTTATAATCTTTGGAAAAAATGTAGTAAGAGCCATATCAGGATAATTTCAGAAACCACGTGTTAGGTTTATAGAAAATGTTGGTAGTAATCTTCTAGATAGCGAGAATGAGGTACTTTTGACAAATGGCTAATTCTGGGCTTATTTTGAAATTTTTTTTCCCAGTGACAGCGTTGACAAAAACAAGATGTGGCAACTGGTGACGTCATCTCAGACCTCAGCGATCAGTTTACGATTGTAGATTTGAATGCTGTGTTGCATTTTATAGCCTCAAACCACCTAGGTTTTAGGTGCATGAGGTGCTTTGGAAAGGGAAAGAACATATAGGAGTACACCCACATTAGGCAGGCCATTTTCCATCGGAGAAAAAATAAGCAATCTTGAGAGGTAGAGTAGAAAAGAAATGAAAAATTTGGCAACCTTTCAGGTCAGAGAGGCACTGCCAACCCTTCCTACTGAAACTGAGCTATTGCACAGCCAAGACTGTGGGTTTGAGCTGCCTCAGGCATAGGCCTCCCACTTCCTGGACAAGTAGTGTCACAGCTAGCTGATTTTAGTAAGATGGGCACCCTATTTGCCAGCTGTGTTTTTGATGAGAGTGACTTGACCACTTCTGGTTTGTGCTGACGTAATTTCAGACTTGCACAGCTGGGCTCAAAGCACATGTCAGGATATGAATGCTTTATAGCTTTGAGCTCTACAGTGAGAGTGAAAAATATATTTCCATTTTAACATCTAACTGTTTATTTTTATTAAGCATTGTTTCTGTTATCGTAGACTAGCCTAAAGATTAGCCTAAAGTCACTAGGGTTTGTATCATGCTACAGCCAAAATAATAGATACTGAGTTACCCCCTAAACCTCATCTCTATCTCTGCCTCCTTCAACTGTGTTTTGGAATGAACAGGATGAAAACAAACCTCCAAACTTTGAGTGCTGTAGACACAACAAAATCTGTACAATCATCTTTATATTACTTTATTTCTGTTTGTAATCCAAGTTTTCTTCAGTTGCTGTTTAATCTTCTTGGCAGAGTTTTGTCGTCTTCGCTCTGGTAAAATGTGGCTTTCCAGTAAAGAAATTGAAGAAAAGTTGTGTCTCTGAAGTATTGTGTGAAAACTTAATGTAGTTCATATTGGCTTTGGACAGTATTTTGCCTTTTGACAGCAATCGTATTAATGCTGACTGATTATTGTTATAGGAGAGGTCAGAATAATACCCTTGGTAAAATAGTGTAGGTAGTTGGAATTACTGTATGTATTTTTGCTTTTCCCTGATTACTCTGAAAAGGTTATGTGAAGCACCCTTGAGGGGAGGTTATTGACAAGAGGATGCTTACAGCATCAACTGTCATTTCCTTATTGCAGAAAATCAAATGAGTTTTGTAAGTATTTTGGTTTTTTGGGGGGTGGGTTGTTTGCTGGTTTTTTTTCTTTGTGATCTAGCACAAGCTGATGTTTAAGCGTTGCTTTGATAATGGTTAGGATGATTAACACTTGCCATCTTTAAGGAGTGAGTGATGCCTTTGGTAAAGCATTAGACAGTTGGGGGATAATGGTCTTGGGTGATACTGAAGCAAAAGGTCCGTTTTTATCGTGGTTCATTGAAGTAACTTTCATGTTTTGCAATTTAAGGTAAACAGTATTTTTAAGTACTTAAAGTATTTGAAGTAATGTAATTAAGGTGTTTTAAGTAACATACTGAGGCTCTAAGAGTCTTAATTGAAAGCCTATAGACTTGTGGTCACAAAATTGGCTTGCATCAAATGCACAAAATAAATTATTAGGAAAAAGGGTTGCACAGACTATTTCCTTAATAATCTGTTCCAAATTCTAGAATGAGAGTGCATGATTTGAGCAAATGAGTAGGCAGCTAAGGCCCTGCAGTGCTGGGCCACAATGGATGGTGAGCAGTGTGGCCTGTGTTCCTGTCTCACACACCTCAATATCTGCTACTTTTGTTTTTCTATTTTTTTTCTGAATACTAATAATTGTTCAGAGGTAGCCCTGTTCAGTTATCTTGAGCTCTCTTTCAAAGAGTTGGGCTTCTTGAAAAGCAGCTTTTCTTGTTTGCTTGTGTTTAACTGCCTTAAAATCGAGCTGCTGGAAGGTGCCTCATACTAGGTGTTAGCATCATCTTTCTAGCAACTACGAGGTCTATAGAATTGTCCTTTGGGCCACATATCTTGTAGATTTCCTCTACTAAAATGCTTAGCTGGCACTCTGTAACAGTAGGGTTAAAAAGTTGGATACAATCCACTGAGACATAAGCATGCATTCTTTAAAGAAAGGGCCTTTAATATTTGATGCTATTGTGTGAGTTGTGTCTGTCTTAGCTACTAAACTTTATGAAAGCTATGAGTCCCACCGTGTATGGAAGAGAAAGACCACAAATCAAAAGAAGAATCTTTTCAGTACAGTCTGTTTCTTTGCATGCAGTGAACTTTTAAGTGTGTTCAGCTGTTTTTGTGTGGTTTTTTTAAGCTGTTGGAATTTCTGCTTCCTATCTTTGTAAGTTGAGGAGCTTGGCTACTCCATTTCCAGGTACTAAGAAAATGAGTTACGCTGAAAAAGTCAGGCACAAGTGACCTGCTAGTAAGAACAGACAGTGTTTGTTCTTAATGATTAATAACATCATCTGTTTTATATTTTCTTTCATTAATGTTTTAATTTTGGATTACTCTGTGGCCTTCAGTAGGAAATTGTTAAGCTTGACTGGGTTTATTCAACCTCTGTATTGTCAATGAAGTTCAGATATTTGAAGTTTTCTGTAGAGATTTCCTTCAGAATTTTCAAGGACAGTTGTACATATTGTAGGAGTTAAACTCGTTCTTCTTTTCTGCTTCTCTCAAATCATGGACTTAAGGTGAAGCTGTGTGCTGCTTCTGCAGATCAGTTTCTGCAATGATTTGTCCAGGAAGAAACTTTTATTCTTTTTCCCTTTCTTTGTAATATTAATTTGCCATTTTTCGTGTTGTTGTGCATTGTCTTTGTTAGGCAGCTTTATTTGTTAGCCTTCCTTATCATGCTTTGGCCTTTAAGAAAAACATGCATAAAATTTTCTGAGAAATGTTCAGCTTTTTCAATCAATACTGAATTTTTGCAGCCCAGGGGAATGTAGGCTAAAATGGAAGCTGAAACAAACCGTTGAATATTGAGTTTGCTCTTGATGACAGGACTGTCAGTTTCCTAGTTTTAGGCTTTTCTGTTCCCTCTAGTTTTGCAGTTCATGCGTTTGTATGTTCTTTGCAACTGTAGAGTCATCAGGATCTACTTTCTGTACTGACTCTGTACAGCTGCTGTGAAGCAAAGACATGACTTGTTGACTTGCGTTTCTTAGAGCTGTCACTGAAGCTGAAGCTGTTTGCTAGTGGCAGCTGCCAACAAATCCTGGTGAAACATTATCCATCAACAGGAAAGATAATGAGAATGACCAGGAATCGTCACTTTATGAAACCTGGGACCTGCTTGCATGTTGGGTACTGTATGCAGTTTTGGCCTCTCACAGGAGAAGCCAGGAGGAGCTACAGAAGCCATGGGGAAGCAGATGTTTTTTAAATGTTGTCTGAAATGGCTGGAAGTGACCAATGCTTACAGAGTAGCCAAGGCAGCAGGTCAAGTAGCTGTGCAGTGGTTATTCACAAAACCTGTGCAATATTAGGGTTGGAGGGTGCTCACCACAATTTGGTTTAAATGGGGAAGAAACTACACAGGGAGAAGTGTTCATATGCAGTTTGTAATATGCAAGATCAGCGGGGCAGACTCAGGAACAGACATTCACTTGCATGTCCATAACAGCTGTGGATGGAATAGACAGAGATGTACGCTTTATCAGCCGTAATGTGTAACCGTGGTGCATGTTGTGGGAGGCTGAGAAAAATGAATGACAAATAATGATTAAGGCTCATGTGCTGTCCACATATCTCCTGATGATTGTGTTAGAGACAGAAGACTTCTTTATACTGATTTCTAGTTTTAGTAACATACTTCTATCTTGTTAATGGGTCTCTTCTAAGTATAAAGCATTCAGGGAGGGGACCTTCATTTGGTGCATTGCTTATAGATTTTAAACCGGTTCCTCAAGCTGTTCTTGTATTACCATTTGACAGACAGAAGGCTACATTCTAGAGTGGATGAGAGTTGCAATACCTTATTGTGTACAAGCTTTAAAGTAAGATTTTCCTGACTTCTTTTAAGTAACATTCTAATCCACAACACAGGAAGTAAAAGGCTACATGTAGAGTCACAGCTGGAATGGAAAGTTATACCCATATAGATATGTAACTATGTGTGTTTATATATATCTACCTATACATGCACATTTTCCTGGTAACAAGTGTTTTGGGGCATTTTTTAAATTTGTTTTTGGTTGGTTGATTGTTTTTCTGCCATGTGTATAAGCTTCCTTTAAAGAAAATTTGGAAAAATCCATCAGGTTAAAATCCATGGTTAAAGAGAACTGACTAAAATGATTTAACATCACTTAAGTGAAGTATTTGTAAACCACTCACTTGTTATGGATCACTGCATTTTATATGAGAAGCTTTTTTTAGCAAGTTTTAGAATAAATCTCTTCAGATTCTTTATGGTAGAAGTTTGCCTCTGGAGCAGACACACTCGGCTGTCTCTGCACAACTGTGGAATGGCAGCATTGGATATGTGTTCAGCTTTCCTGCTTCCTGTGCAAATTTTACTCCTTTGACCTCTAACACATTGCAGAAAATTTTCATCAGTAGTCAGAGATGCAAAGTTACGTGCATATGGACCTTAAGGGGAATGGCTTAGCAGTGGCCTCTGTACAGTTAGGTTAATAGTTTGACTCAATGATCTTAAAGCCCTTCTCCAATCTAGATCATTTTGTGATTCTATGATCAAGGAAAAAAAAAACCCAAACCACTTCATTATCATAAAGGCTGTTGCTTAGATGTGGGTATGTGATAGCTGATGCTTGCCAAGTGATAGGATGGTTAAGAATAAAAACAGTGGATCTGTTCTGTGCAATTGGGAATTCTGCTTAAATATATTGGCTTGATTTTAAATACACAGATGCGTAAATTAACTGCAAGTCGCTGGACCTCAGTGTTCTGCTGGAATCTACTGAAGTGCCTTACAAATTGAATTGCTTAATACTGTAGCAATTACTAATCTGGGGGCTCCCCAGTCTCTACAAGATGATGCTTCTCTTGGAGAATCGTGACGGTGACCAGGACTATGTTTCAGGAGAGAGTGTGTTAGTGTGTTTGGAACTGAACTGCAGGTAGTTAGCTGCCTTCTTACAAGCTGGTCTGCACAAGTTTGTGGTAGGTTGATATGACAAGAGGAATTTGGGGGAAAAAACCCCCCATGATGTTGTCATAATCCACTTTATTGGTGAAGAATAAAAACTGATACTGAGAAGAAAGCTGGGAAATTAAAATATAATGTGGGGGGGTTTTATATTTTTTCCTCAAGGATTCCTTTATTTTTATAAAACTATGAAATTTATTTTGAAGGCGGTTGTGTTTTTTTCCTGATAAAATTAGAAGATTTATTTTACAGAAACACTTATTTTTCTCTTCTTATAGTCCTCATCTGAGTGTAATTGCAGTTTATTTGGTTTAGATTTGATTGCTCAGTGTCTACTAGTGATCTAAATTAGAGCTGATTGATCTTAGCGCTTGAATGGCATTTTTCATTAAATGGTATTTTGTTTGTTTTTAAAAATAAAAAAATAATAGTTGCTAGGATGAGCTGTTGAGACTACTAGGTGTCATTCAGAAAGAGTAGAGATGAGTAAACAGGTCAAAGCAGTCTCCAGTATGAAGTTATTTCTATAACAAGTTGAAAAGTAAATTTTATTTCATGCTTTTTTTCCCCCCTTGAAATCTTCAAGAGTAATGATTTTAATTAATATTTTGCTATGTACAGAAGAAAAAAAACTTATTTTTAGTATGCTACCTGTGAAAAAATACCAAATGTGGTTACAAAACTAGCATTTAGTACACAGCTTGTATTTAAGTGAAATTATTTTAACGTCAGCAGAGAAGTCTGCTTTCTAGCCTCCTTTGTAGATGTCAGTCTAATACAGATTTTCAAATCACTCTCCCTAGTCAGCTGTAAAAGTCCTCTAAGTTTTTAAAAAAAATCAAAATATGAGGTGTAGCACAAGAGAGGTAAGCAGCTTCCTGAAAGCTTAAAGAGGATAATGACAGTTTCATTGTGCTGTTGGTTACACCTCTCAGATTCAGTACAGTAGAATTTCTGTGGAATAAATACCTACATGCCAGCGTGGAAAACGCCACGAATCTAATGCATTAAAGTATTCCAACTTTTGCACTGCAAAGGCAATCTCGAGATGAGCCTTTGATGCCCATCCCACCAGGACTAGGCGCTGCAGTAAGCGGTTATTTTTGGTTGGCATTTTGGCGTAGTCTGAAATGATGTCTCTGGAAGACAAAAGTGTTAACATTCTACAAAGTGAAGATGACGAAACTTTGCTGCTCAGAATGTTGCTCTTTTTGTACCAACTGCCTAGTTTTACTTGCTCCGTCTGCTTAGTTCTCACCACATTTAGACTTAAAGCAGAATATTAGCATCATGGAGTTCCTGTGCATTCTGTTTGTTTTCATGCAGTTTGAAGGAACCTCTGGCTCTTACACTGGTCAGTATGAAGTCCAAACCGGAGGAGCCCAGTTTCTTCAAAAGTGTAATACTATTTAAAAGGCTTGAAAGGAGGGTTTTAAGTTATCACAGTATTACCAAGGTCGGAAGAGACCTTGTAGATCATCAAGTCCAACCTGTTGGAAATTACAAGTTCTTGTAATTTCTGGTTGCTAGTGAGAACGTTTTGTGTTTCTATCTTGTTCCCTGTTAAAACTAATGCAAAAGCGTATTTAAAAGTCAACCTTTGTCAAGGTGACCTGGTGTCAAACAGAAAGCTGTCTAGTTGTTTCCTTCCTTGTCCTACCCTACTGCCTGCATGACATCATTTGCCTCTTAATTTTATGCTACACTAAAGAAATTCTATAAATAGCATGAAAATCCTGGATGTTCATGAAGAAGGTCTCTGAAGATGCTTGCAGTTGAAGTTAATTGTATTGCAGAAATTGTGCAACAGTACAAATTTCTGTAAATAGTAGTTCAGGAAATGAGAAAGCATCAGCTTTTGAAACATGCATGAAATCAGGTAGTGGCTAGTACTGTGTCTGTTATGCTGCAGGGCTAGAGTTAGCTTTAATGCACTTTGTCAGAAAACACTGTTCTGGTTTTGTATATGTATGGTACAGATGGCAAAAGACATATTGTATATCCTTTTTCTCTAACTTTTTTTACAATATTTGACATATTTGAGTAACTTTCTTATATTGCCACTCTTGTGTAGTCAGTCCATCACAAATGAAGCAAACTGTTTTGTCCAGGCAAGAAAACATCTGTAGATCAGACAAAATTGTTATCTGCAGGCAAATGGAAAGTACTAAATAGATTAGATTTTCCTCCAAGTTTAACTTTTTCTTTTGAAAAGTCAAAAGTGTTAAAGTATCATCAGTCCCCTCAGTAAAAGCTTCTGTACTACAGACTTCCTTGTGTTCATGATCTTTGTAGTTTGTCAGCTGATCTCAGGCATTGGATCTGATTACCATGGAAATAACTGCATAAACATGATAACAGACTTAAGGAGACTTAAGGAAATATATTACAAGAGGAGATGCAGTGGGAAATAATTTATTAAAATTAATTCTGAAATAAAGGTAGCTCTGTTTTCCACAGTGTTTTGATGCTGGAAAGTCTGACATTGATTATAACTTCTGAAATGAAGGAATGAATCATTTTTTTATAGAAAGAAACTGAAGAGTGGATAGAGTAAACTGTATGAAAGAAACTTACTTATTTTTTCCTGTACTATGTGCTTTTTAGTAGCTACCATGAGATTTTGAGTCATTAGTGGCACAAGAGCCATTGCTCTTCGACTGAACGTTGAATTTCAAGTGTCCTAATCTAGATATTCATTTATGGGAGTGTTGATCTGCTTCAAGATAGGAAGGCTTTACAGAGGGGAACTGGGCAGGTTGGATCTGTGGGCCAGGGCCTATTGTATGAGGTACAATAAGGCCAAATGCTGGGTCCTGCATTTTGACCCCAACAACCCCAAGCCAACACCATAGGCTTGTGGAAGAGAGGCTGGGAAGCTGCCTGGCAAAAAAGAATGTGAAGGTGCTGGTGGATAGCCATCTTAATATGGGTCAGCAGTGTGCCCTGGTGGTCAAGAGGGCCACCAGCAGGATACTGGCTTTTATTGGTGTGGCCAGCAGGACTATGGAGGTTACTATGCCCTTGTACTCTGCACTGGTGAGGGCTCCCATTGAATTAATTAATGGACCCTTCACCATAACAAGGGCATTGAGAGGCTACCAAGGAGAGCTACCAAGCTTGTGAGCATTCTAGGAAATAAGTCCTAGAGCAGGAGAGGCTGAGGGAACTGAGCATGTTTAGTTTGGAGAAGATGAAGCTGAGAGGAGACCTCATTGCCGTCTATAACTACCTGAAAGCAGGTTGTAGAGAGGTGAATGTTGGCCTTTTCTCCGAACTGAATAATGACAAGACCATAGGAAGTGGTCTGAAGTTGAGGCAGGGGAGGTTTAGATTAGATGAGGAAGAAATTCTTTACTGAGAAGAGTGGTCAGGAACTGGAACAGGCTTCCCAGGAAGGTGGTTGAGTCATCCCTGGAGGTATTTAAAAACCTGTAGACATGGTGCTTCAGGACCTGCTCTAATGGCAGAGATTGTATTTTGTGTTTTATATAGTTGTGTTTGGTGCTTGTGTTCGATGTTCAGTGCTTTTTCAGGTAACATTTAAGTACGTAGCATAGCTGAAGCCTTCAAAAGACTCTGTTCCCTTCAGAGTGTTTTTAGCTTAGTTTCTATGGCAATGAAACCTATGCAGTGTGTCAGGCCTCATCTTTTCCTGCCTCTTAAAATAAAGTCTAAATTTACCAGCCAGTGGTAGCCAAAATTAAATGGGAAGACTCAAAGGTATTTGGATTCCTGCTGCTTTTAAGCAGTCTTGTGACTCCACAGAGGAGAATCAGTGCCCAGTGGAGAAAATGCAGAGTTGCTGCATGATAAAATGATACGTCCACGCCTGTCTGCCCTGCTGGCATAGAGAGAACTTCGGGCTTGCTGGAGCAAGTTCTCCTGCAGTTGTGGGGCTTTTATTGTTTTGGTGGGGTTTTTTGGTTTTTTTTGTGTAACTGCAGTTTCTGAAGAGCTGAAGAGATCAGGAGACAGGACTCTAATGAGAACTAAGAAAAGCTGGTTTCTGTTCATGGAAATACTTGTGTTTATTATTTTGGCTATAAGCACTCAGGATGATTAATCCACTTCTTGTGATATATTTTTTTCCCCCCACGATTGGGTATTCTGTGTGGAGACTTAGAATTTTTCTTTGTTTTGCTGCATTAGGATAACCTTGAGGCCTTTCAGAATTTCAGAAAAATCTGTATAGTACAAGAAGGGATAAATAGAAATGCTTGGCTCCTGAATATGTGTCCTAAAAAATAAAGACCTCTTGAATTCACCAAAGACGTAATGGGACTCTTTTGGATGGGGCCCTTAGGATGGAATTTTTCTGTTCCCTAATTGCAGTTGCTGTTACAATTGAATGACTTGTTAGCCCCGTCTTTTGAAGGCAGAAAGTCTCATGCCATTGTTCTTACCCTGTTCTTGTGTCACCTCCATCACTTGTTACTGTTGTTAAACCTCAGATAATGTGGAGAGAGCTAACATTCCAGAAAGTATGTAGAGAACACACGATTCATTTCCTTGGCAATGGCAAAACAGGCTTTTAGCACGAATGTGTGCTTTGACCAGGGAGCTCTGTGGATCTCTGTCTCTCTTTAAGACAGTGACAGCATATAGTATAGCCTGGTAGGGGGAAAAAATGTTGCTGTGACTGAAGTGGAGGGTGGAAGGAGAGGAAGAATAGAGGTAAAAGACAGAGGTTTTACTTCTCTCCCTGCTTGTAGTCCACGGTGTAGTGGGATAATCAGAACTGCCACGCAGCGGTACCAGCTATTAGTCTAAACGTATGCCAGTAGTGTTCTGATAGTTGTCTCACTGCTAATTGAATGGCAGATTTATTAAAAAAAGCTTTTATTTTAACTATATCCGTTGCAACATTAGATTTTTCTTGCAAATGATTGTACTTAATTATAGAGCCACAACATTTATAGCTCTTGGGCTGTTTTTCTGACCTGCTCAGTCTTTTTTAGAATCAAATGCTTTGTCTTCTGATTTTTTCCCCCCTCCTATTTCCCTAAATATACTTGGTTATTTTGAAGTGGCTTTGTTTTCTTGGCTTTAACAGCTCTCATTGGCTGCATGTATTTCTTAGATTATGACTTCTGGATCACTGATTAGCCACTAAATTACTTGGTTGCTCAGTATCCAGTACCGCTCAGTATCAGTTCAGTTGGAGGTGACTTCTCCATAGTAGAACGTGCTCGTGTGTGTCTGCGTGTACACATCATCTATAGATCATAGAATCATAGAATGTTGGGGTTGGAAGGGACCTCTAGAGATTGAGTTGAACCCCTGCCAAAGCAGAATCACCTAAGGCAGGTCACACGGGAATGCATCCAGGTGGGTTTTGAAAGTCTTTAGAGAAGGAGATTCCGCAATCTCACTGAGCAGCCTGTTCCAGTGTTCTGTCAGCATCACATTCAAGAATTTTCACCTCATGTTGGGGCAGAACCTTCTGTGTTCAAATTTATACCTGTTATGCCTTGTCCTATTAGTGTGCACCACAGAAAAGGGATTGGCCCCATCCACTTCAGACCTGTTCCTCAGGTGTTTATAGACATGAATAAAATCCCCTCTCAATCTTCTTAAGACTAAATTACCTCAGTTCTCTATCTTTCTTTGTAAGGGAGATGCTGAAGCCCCTTAATAATTCTCATAGCTCTCTGTTTGACTCTCTCTAGTAGATCCTTATCTCTCTTGAATTTGGGAGCCCAAAACTGGGTACCATACTCCAGGTGTGGTCTTGCTAGGACAGAGGGGGAGGAGAACCTCTCTAGACCTGCCGGACACAATTTTCTTAATGTGCCCCAGGATACCATTGGCCTTCTTGGCCACAGGAGCACATTGCGGTCCCACTGATAACTTACTATCCACTAGGACTCCAAGGTCTTTCTCTGGGGTGCTGCTTTCCAGCAGGATGACCCCAAACCTGTACTGGTGTCTGGTGTTACTCCTCCCCAGATGCAGGACTCTACGCTTGTCCTTACTGAACCTCATGAAATTCACCTTTGCCCAACCCTCCAGCCTGTCTAGTTCTTGTTGGATAGCAGCGCAACCTTATCGTTTGTCAGCTATCTCATCAGCAAACACTCTTATCTCCTTGTCCATGTTGTTGATGAACCCACAAACTACAGTTCTCTGAATACTGTATTTGGAAGAACTCTTGCAAAATGAAAACTGCTTTAGCAAGTAACTTTTTCTGATTTGACATTTTTAAATAGTGTGGTAGAAGCCACGTGAAAATTGCATGATGCTGTTTTGTTGCACCAATTTTCTTCGGAAGCTTTTCCTGTTTTCCCTTGAACTGTTTTTTCAGTTTATCTGCCTGCTGTTGAAATGTCTTCTGTGCTTGTAAATCCTGCTGTGAAAGAAAAGGATGGCCTTTGTAACCTGTAGAACTTGAATGAGAGCCAGTGTTGTGTTTTTGCCACCAAGAAGGCGAATGGTATTTTGGGCTACACTAGGCAAAACATTACTTTTAGATTGTGGGAGGTGACAGTTCTCCTCAGCATTGGTGAGACCACAGTGCTGTAGCCAGGTCTGAGCACCTCAGTGAAAGAGGAACATAGACATGCAGCAGAGAGTCCAGCAAAGGGTTCCAAGCTGATTAAAGGCCTTGAGCATGAAGAAGCTCTTTGATGAGATGCAAGAATATCAAAACTCAGTTACAGAAATAGAAATGTCTTACATCTTCTACAAGAAGTGGAAAATAGTTTTGCTTGTCTGTTTGTATTTTAATACATTTTATGGATGTATGTAAGGAAAAAAATCCACCAAAAAAGATTTATAAATTGGAACGTATTTTATAGTTGGCATTTTCCCATATAGCAAACATTTTAAAAGACAGACTTTTAAGACACTGTTAACATCCCTGATGAAAAGAAATTCATTTCTGGGGTAAAACAAAAAAGGGTTGTTAGGATTAGTGGTTTGGTTAAAAGCATTTTCCTGCATGTACTGGGCTTGACTACTTAAATTAAAGAGCTGTGTGCTGTTTTGTAAACATTTTCATTTCTTGAAGAGTAATGTTTGGGTTTGAAAACAGGTCAGCAATTTCTAGGTTGTCATGGAAAATATTCCCTGAGTGCATCTGAAATTTGTCTTTTTCTTCTCAGCTTCACAACGAGGATGACCCCCCAGAGTCACCAGCAGTCGAGCAGCCTTCTACATCTACAGAGACCGCACAGACTCCCCAGTCAGCAGCCTTACCTGAAGCAGATACTTCCCCTCCACCTTACTGTAGCATAGCTGTAGAAGCAGCTGCTACCTCAGGTATTTTATTGTGTGACAGCGCGTCAGGGAGGCGCGCGTGTGAATCAACGTGTAGTTCAAAGCGGTGTGATGCTGTGGTGTGGCACGTACAATTGCCGTGTAAAGCTGTGCTTCCGTGTGCCGCTGTCTGATTTGTTCAGAAGCGCGCTTCTGAATTACGCTGATTGTTCCAAATTACCAGACTAAATGGATGGTTTTTAATTAGTGCTAGCAGGTTTTGCTAAAGCCTGCATGGAATTTCTTCCACGTTTGATTAATGTCTTTGAGTAACGCTTCACTGCTAGACATCAGCAAAAGTGTTCATTGCTCCTTTATGAAAACAAAAATCCACGCAAATCACAGATTTGTCATAACTTGAACTTCTTAAATGTGTACCATTGTTTGGTGAAAATACTGCCATTAAAAGTTTCATTTTGCTTTAAAGGCTCTTGATAAAACTTACTATGGAAAGAGTAGCTATTTACTCACTTCTCCCCTTCTCATGAAGGTGTGGCTTTTCTTTCAGGCGTGGGGGACTTAACAGCAAAGTTGCTTGGATTTCTGTCTCTTGTGCCAAGGAAATATTTTAGAAGTAGCCTCCAACCTGTTGTTAATGTTGATTAAAGGAGCACTTTCCTATCTATGTTCTTGGAGAAAATGTTTGCAAGTATAACACACACTTATTTTAGAATTATCCCTGTGTATAACATCTGTGTGTTGGTGTGCTGGCAAATCTTTTACCATGTAAGCAATCTTGTTCTAGACTAGACTTGGGGCTTTTTAGTCTTGGGGCTTTTTAGTCTGGAGAAGAGAAGACTTAGGGGAGATTTGATCAATGTTTATAAGTACCTGAAGGCTGGCCAGGAGGGGGGGGACAGGCTCTTTTCACTTGCTCCCTGTGGTAGGACAAGGAGCAATGGGTGTAAGTTGCAGCAGAGGAGGTTCTGCCTCAACACGAGGGGGAACTTCTTTACTGAGAGGGTCACAGAGCACTGGAACAGACTCCCCAGGGAGGTCGTGGAGTCTCCTTCTCTGGGGACTTTCAAGGCCCGCCTGGATGCGTTCCTCTGTGATCTGTGTGAGATAGTTTTGTCCTGCTCCGGCAGGGGGGTTGGACTCGATGATCTCTTGGGTCCCTTCCAACCGCTAACATCCTATGATCCTATGATCCTACTGCTGGCTGCAGGAGGAATTGTATACAATACAACTCAAGTTGTATTATAAGTAGGTTTTTTAAGTAATTCTAATAGTTAATCATTCTTTATGATGATGGTTTAGTATTTCAATATATAAGAGACGCATCTGTGGCCCATTTTGATATAAAGATATTTTTAAAAATAATGTCATGAAAGTGAAATCCTGTTTAGAAAAACCAGTTGCACAGAACAACTGTAGTGAGCAGAAAGGCCACGCTAATAAAAATGCAGCATGGTTATTAGTGGTCTTAAATAGCTCAATTACCAACATAAATTAGTTATTTTGTAGGATGTTTCTGTGCAGGTCTTCTGTATTATTTAATAGAAAGCCTTTGGTTTGAGTATGTAAGGATGTAAGTCAGCAAATATGATATTTTGTTTGTGAATTTTACTGGTTCCTTGCAGAACCAGGTTTAAGTTTTTCAGCCTAGAGTAGCAACCAAAAGCATAATGAAGCTGTTTGCTATTTCGTTTTGTAAAAATTAAAGTTTTTAAAAAATAGAACTTTGAAATACAAATATAAATTTTGGCCTCTTGTTGAGGAAAGTTTATTTTTAACTGATCAGTAAGGTACGTGTAAAATTTAATATTCTTCTTTCTGACCTTTTTTGAACAGAAACACACAATGAATTTTATCCTGTACCACCTCCATACAGTGTAGCTACCTCCCTTCCTACCTATGATGAAGCAGAGAAGGCCAAAGCTGCAGCAATGGCAGCTGCTGCAGCAGAAGTTGCACAGCGAGTAAGTTACACAGTTCTTTATTTCAGCTTTGTGAAATCTGCTAAAATGATCTAATTATAACAGTTTTGCCCATGTTATGGCCTATTTATTAAAATAATGGTGGGCTGGTGATCCAGATATTTTGGATGTTTAGGTATTATATAGCATTTAGTTGCAAAGTACTATGGAAAGTTTGACATAGTCACTGTTTTCTGAGGCATAACTGCCAAATTTGCCCAGTTTAATTAGTTTATCCAGTATTTTGTCATCTTTTGATTAGATATCCACCACTAACATAGCGGTTGTAACAATCCACTAACTTTGTAGAGTTATTGCTGATTTTTTTCCCATCTGAAACAATAAATAAACAAAATGAACAAAGTAGACCTTTAGAGAATGAGAGTTCCAACAGCCTAGAAGGGGCAAACCCCAAATAATATAGATATTATTAAGAAGCCTGGGTCCCTTCTTTTTCCTCTATGAATAATTTAATACAATAAACGATTAAAAAAAGTGCTACAAGTCCTTCAAACAAAGAAAAACCTGCCACATCACCAGTTATTTTAAACAGCAAAATAAGTAATAGGTGTCTCTTCATTGATATTTTTGTAAGAATTAACAGGGTGAAATGTACAGTATTAAATATAGAAAAATAGGTATTCTCAGTTAGTGTGAAATGTTAGTTTTCTCAGCAAAGCTCTATCTTTTCCCCACGTTTTGAGATTGGGTGACTCTGCTGTTTGGGAGCATTGGCTAAAAGATACTGCACCCACTGTAAGGCTTCCAGTGCTTTCACTAAAGCTCTCTGCCTTGAGATCAAACATGATCTCGTTTGACGTGCATTTAAAATGTTACTGACTGCAGTGCGCTTGTGACAGTACTTGCTTCAAGGGACACTCAGCTAAAGTTCAAGTGAGTTTGTGTGACATGGTCAGTGAGGGTTACACAAATCTGTTTCACTGACTGCAGCAGGAACCATGACCATTGGCTTGGTTACCTGCCAGGTCTCTGCGGTGGGTGATAATCTCTGCTTGCAACCTTTTAAGCACTTTATACAGGAGCCTGGATTCTGTGTAGTTTGTCCTTAAAGTATTGGTCTGCATGAAACCCTCGGTGTGAAATGATAAACTTTTAAACTTTCTTGGAATGCTTGCAACCTAAACCTTATCTTCTAGAGCAACGTTACCAATCCTGTGACGATTCAGATGGGATATGTGCAACTGTCTCGGAAGATTCTTGTTGCTCTTACTTTGTTTTGTGCAGTGAAAGTTTCAGACATGCAAGCAATCTTCCTTTATATGTGTTTCACAGATAAAGGCTACAGTTCAGCTAATTTCAAGAATAATGCTAAGAGAAAAACAAATTAAAAATCAGTGGGTTTTGCTTTTTAAGCCTTTTAAATTTTCGAGATCTCTCTCACAAGTTCAGGTCACTGTGTTAGTAACATCTTTTGCCCTTCCTTAGAAAATGTGCCTGATTTTGACCAAATGAGAAGTTTTTGAAAACTGAGCTTCCACGGTTGATATTTGAAATTCAGTAAATGTTTGGAGACTGACACGCATAAACAAGTTTAGGCTATTTATAGCTCTGAAGGGGATGAGACTGCAGATGTGCTGTCCCCAGAGAATATTCTCAAATGTTCTGTATCATAATAGGATTAAGAGATTAAAAGTAGAAATACCTAATGACTGCTTTTGACTGCTTTTTGTGGAAACACTGGAACTGAGAAACAGTTATTTCTGGTGTGCCCTGAATCACAGAGTCATAGAACATCAGGGATTGGAAGGGACCTCAGAAGATCATCTAGTCCAATCCCCCTGCCAGAGCAGGATCATCTAGACCAAATTGCACAGGAACATATCCAGACAGGTTTTAAATGTCATACCTTTATTATTCTTGACCTTTGGTTAGAAGGGGAAAACTACTTGATTCCACTCCATGGACATTGGTGGTAGATGGGGGGAAGAAGGACAGTGACTCAGAGTTGCTGAAGGTTATGTGTTGTGGGGAAAACTGGTTTTGGTTGGACAAAGGAAGTAACTGGCTCAGAGTCGACCCAGGCAGGGGTCAGAGGGAATGAGTCCAAGTCAAAATATGAAAAGGCAAGGGTGAATGGAGAGCAGTTGTATGGAGGGAGTGCACAGACATTTAAATATGAAACGTCAAGGAGAAGGATGAGTTGGAGTTGTGGGAGAAAGGAGCCCAAGTGGGACAAAATGTGCTACGAAAGTAGCTGGCGCATGAGAAAAGAGGAGTAGAGAGGGGGAAGGAATCTGCAGTTAAGAGGTGCAAGAGCAGGCTATGGTCACAAAGTAAGAAACAGACTTTACATGGGTTGCTTTTCAAAAGCATGCAGCAGAACTTGGCATTCGTGGTATAGTCTGCAGAGTGCAGTAAAGGCTGCTGAAAAACCAGCAGGAACACACCATCGTTATGGCTAAAAAGATGCAGTCTTACCATAGTATTAAATGATGGAAGTCTACTCAGTGTGCCTAAAAGCCACATTCCTGCTGTCTGACAGGGATCTCCTGTTTGATAGACTTTCTGCTCAAATTACCTCTGAGGGTCTCTTTTTGTGGGGAGTTCCCTTAAGCTGTACTAAAGAAACAGTCTTGCAGTTGCAAAGCTGAGATATGGAGGAAAAGCAGGAATTGCTTGAGTTCTAGTTTTGTAGAGGGTATTAAAATTATGTGCCAGTGCTGTTTTAATTAATACCATTTTAATTACCACATGATACTGATGCAAAATCCCTGCTTTATTCAATACCTCTGGTGGACTTAATGCTGGGGTAGACTAAGACTGTGTAATAAGCATGTCTTAAACTAGCAGATGACTGTAATAGGAAAAAGAAGGTAATTTTATTATTATTAGAGCTTTTGTTTCTTACCTTCAGAAGAAGGGTTTTCATCCTGTAGCTGTGGAGGAGCAGATAATTGAATGGAAGTTCCTGGTATGGGTATGCAGTTAGTTGTTTTCTCACTTTCACTTTACACATTTAGAAAACATACAATAAAATGGTTTTTTTTCAGTCTTATGGGATTAGTGCTCTTATGAATGTGAACTCTTCTACAAATGTTGGCCCTAGATATTCCCTTGTAAAATGAGGATATATTACCTCTTCACTACAATGTGAACAACTGTGAAACATTAGATGTCCTTATTGACTGATACATGAAGCTGATAATTCCTTCGTGGTATAGTCTGCAGAGTGCAGTAAAGGCTATGCACCTACTTCTCGAGCAGAAGAGGTGAAAATTTTATTAAAAAGCTGAAGATTTATAGGAGGTTTTGTAGTTTTCCCCTGATTCATTTAGGGACCTTACAAAAAGCCTTTCTGTGATCATATTAGAGATGTCATCACAGGCCCTGGATCCACAGATTATAGAACCATCTAAGTACTGAAACTTCCAGTACTTGTTTTTATAGTTCCTTATGTAGTTTCTCTTAGAAGAATAGAATGTGTATAAACATGCATTTCTCTTTCAAATGCTGACAGGTAGCTCAATGATCAAAGCAGCCCTGTGCTATTTATAGCGATAGATTTAGTTATCCTGGCTTTTGATGTTTTAAAATTCTCAAGGTCAGTTTTGAAAGGTCAGTTTAAATGGACAAAAATACTGCTCACCCCTAAATGACTTGTTTGTATGTTGCAATGAATGGCTTTTACTTAATGCTTTTCAGTTGCATTTGTCTTTTGTTTTTCTGTTTTTACATGCTTAGCACGCCCAGTTTAGGGAGTCTAGGAGTCTGTTTGATGAGATATTCCTCAGTCGTCCAGAGGTATGGTATAGTTCTCTCTAGTTTAGACTTTATGAATTTTCCTGCTGGCAAACGAATGCTTCTGGGGTTGATTGTACCTTTCCTCCCACCCCCCTCTCCTTAACTTCTCCATGTTGTTCTGTATGCTGAAAGTATCATTTGTGTGGTCTATTAAGTAATTTGACCCTTTCTTCTGAAGTTTTTCTCTGCAAGTCCATTCAATTGAGAAGAGTTATATCACTTTAGGTGTTCGAGGGGTTCCTGCAAACCTGGGTTCTTTATTCCATTAAAGGGGGTTGTCTTGCCATACACCATGCTAGACTGCAGTTTGAAAGAAGGTTAAAAGCACTGGGGAGAAAGAGCAGTCCTCTTCTTGCACAATACTACAGAGAGCACTGTAGTTTCAAAGGAATTAATAGGTTCCACTTGAATAGATGCTGGGTAACAGTAAAATTAGATAAATTAATCTCTGTGACACGCCTTTTATGTTGATAAGTATTTTGCTGTTCAGATGCTCTTCTGATTTCAGCTATTTAGCAAACTAAGAAATAATTCTTCACGTTGCTTAACATGGCTAAATTTGTCAAAAATCAATATACTGAAACAGTATTATGCATTGTATGGATTTCTGTGCGTTATATATGACAGTCTGCTCATGTAAAGGAAATATATGTAAATAAAAAACATATGTTCTCATTGATAAAAATGTCAATACCTAGTAGATGTATCATGAAATGATTTTCAGTTCTAAGGATCATCACAGAAGAGAGTCATCCTTGTCCCTTTTCATTCCTCAATGACTGGTGTTAAAATAGTTATGTTTTGAGGAAAGATGGGGCACTTGACACCAACTAGAGCAGTCAGTGCACTGTGAAAGACAGAGCTAGTATCAGTGGGGCTTAAGCGATGACCAGTTAGTGTCTTCTATCTGTAGGACTATTCATAAGACTATTTTATGCTAGATTGTGTGGATATGGGTTGAACATGAGAGTTAAGCACAGGAAATATTTTCATTTCTTAAACCATTCTGAGAACCTTTATATGCTGGGTTTTGGAGAAAGCAAACAGACCTTGGTGTAATATAATTCCCTTTTGACATGGGAATGTGATAATTTACACGTTGTTCACACTTACTACAACAGTGCTTACTTGAGAATGTCCTTGGGTTGTATATTCACCAGTGTTTCTTACACGTGTAAGATTTGAGAGAAGCCTGTGCATAAGGAGAAATGCACTGAACTTACACAAAACCAAACAACTTTTTTGCTAAAGCAGTGTCTTGCATAGATCATAATTCACTTATTTCTTTGGAAATGCCAGTATGAAGTACAGCAGTTAGCAGACAGTTTAAAAAGAAAAAGATCCAAAAAGTATTCTATATGGATTTTATAGTCCTTCTTAAATTAAAATTAAAATACCTTTTATTCGCCTAGTTTGGCAAAGGAACTTTTGTGGCATACAGTCATCATTCAAATGCAGTTCTTTGTTTAGTGTGTTGTCAGCTCTTCCTTTCCCACCAGTCTTGCAGCAGCAAAGTTCATCTGAGTAAACTATGGCTTTCATGGTCACTTCAGATGAGCATCTGGGAACATCTGAAGTTATGCAGAGTTAATGTATAGTTTCTTAGGATTGTTGTTAGTTGGCTTTTTATGCTTTCCTTGGAATTGCATCCGTGAATAGCAGTGAATTTTAAAGTTAGTTATCCCATACAGAGTCATGGTTAATTAACCTGAAACGAAGAGCACAGCTGAAGGGCCACATCCATGTTGTGGAAGGTAAAGCTGCCTCCCATGAATTGGTACCATTAGTTCTAGCACATTTTTACCTGTAAATGCTATACCTTGGTAAACAGTGTTGCTCCGTTGACAAAGGTGAACTTGTCAATCATATGACAGAGCTTTCGATCGCTGTGTTTGTTTAATGCCCTTTTAGATGTGACCCTAATAACAAAATAGCACTTGGTACAATACCTGAACCATGTGTTAATCGTAATTACACTACTTCAGTAGTGTTTGCTGTGGATGAAACAGTTAAGTCAGTCTCACTTGTACTGATTTTCCTTGATTTCCCTTTGTAATAGGACGTTTGTTATCTTAATTCTAATACGTTATGGTTAACTGAAGAGGATACGTGGAAAGAGTTTTACTCATGCTGAAGTCTAGACCATGACCCAGCTGCTTATGACAGTATTTTAAAACTTGTATCATTCTGCTTTGTTTTGATTTTATTTATTACAGGATTAAAGAATGCACTTAATTGTTTTCACAGTATTCATCAGGCTCTTTGAGTGAAAAGTTACTAGCAATCTTTCACATTTAATAGCCAACAGTTGCAGCAACATTATACTTGCCCACAGAGCTGCACACCGAAGAACCTCTCAAGTTCTGTTGAAAATCAAGTACTGAAAGCCAAAACAAAGTCCACAGTGTCTGTATTTTGAGATGTCGTTTTTTGACATCACGAGAGAGAAATCTTTTGGAATGGTTTTTGACAGAAGTCTCTACTCGGTTTAGTGTCACTTGAAGTGCCTGAAGACTTCTAGTGTGCTCGCGCCCTCTAGTGTCCGGAGAGGGTTTCTTGGCTTCCTGTGGGCTGCAGGACAGTCCGAAGAGTGCGGTGCTCTTGTAGCCTGAGCTGGTAGAAGTTTCATCTATATTTTGGGAAGCACGACAGGATTGTATTTTTTTCTGGCAGGAAATTAATAGAACATACTATGTAATAACTTAAAAAATACTTTCTGCTCTGGCTGCATATCAAGGTAGTTATAGTAAACGATATTTCTGCTGGTTTCAATTGTCAGAGTATTCATTTGAAATCATTTCTAGCCTCATTTGAGATGAGTAGGCACTATGTACATATTTTCTACAGAAACTTTTACAGAAAGTTTGAGCTTGTTTTGTAGATATGAATTAGTTTAAAAGAAAACTTCCTTGATGTGGACATTGTACAGAAATGTCAATTTTTTCCTGTAGCCTTAGAAACATAATTAATATTTGAATCCTACAGATAGTTATTATACAATAAACTTTGCACTAAATTATCACTAACCTGTAAATCCAGGAAGAAGAGTATCCACCACGGGATGATTTCAGTGATGCAGACCAACTTAGAGTGGGCAATGATGGCATCTTCATGTTGGCATTTTTCAGTAAGTTATCTTATATCACAGACCTGCTGAGATATATCTGAATTGTACCTTGTTTATGTGGAATATCAAAGTTAGCTGTGATAAACTGCATTAATTTCTGTAATGATTTATGGATTTTTTTCCCCCTGTACACAGGTATAAACCCTTTCTGTTCCAGATACAGTGGATATCTTGTACCTTTCATCAGGGGCATCTGTCACATATCAGCAAAGCCAAATTATAGTACATGTTTTGAGCTACAGCAAGGCTGCACTGTTATGGATGAACTGGCAAGTTCTGTCATCTTCTAGTTGGCCTTTCTACTTGAATTAAATGCTGGATCACAGAGATCCATCAGTCTGTTTTAAAGCAGAAAAAATCTGAGAGGAAATGATGTGCCATAAAAATGCTGCAGATCTTAGCATAGTGGATTAAATAGCTTTGGGTGGATTGTTGGAACAAATCCAACCACAGTAGTTTTCAGGTTGAACTAAACACCAGTATGTAGAAATGGACAGTCTTCAGGTAATGTCTGATTGCAGGCAGCACTGTGATGGCACTTTTCCAGGTGCTGTGTGTGCTGCTTGTGTCGTAACTTAGGTACTGCGCTGAGCCAAGTTAGATTTGGCCACTACAAGTTACTTCTAGAAAGAAGCAGCTTCTGTTTTACCACTTGCATATGTATTTCTCTTTTCTACAGACATTTTTCCTTTCTGAGACAAAGATGTTTGACAGCCTGGATGGAAGTTTGGTGCTGGGCATGTAGCTGTCATATTTACCATTTGTCAGGATGAAAACAGATTATCTATTGAAATATTTGACTTTCGATGTAGATCTTGTCTTAGTTCTTGTTTAACTTAATATATTTCACGTTCTCTTAATTTAACAGATGCGGGTACAGAACTTTCCCAGAGGTTTTTTTCATGTTGGTATATGATGTACTGAAAGAAAACGTTTGCATCTTGGGATTAAAAACGTGTCTATCTCACATAGCAAATACATGAATACGTATGAATAGGATAATAAAATTAAGTTTGTAGTCTGGCTTTGGTCTGTAGCTGGACCATAGCAAGGGTATATTGTTGGAAGCAAAGGCAGATGTGGCTTCATTACTCTTTCCCTTTCTTCCCTGTTCCCGTATGCTACAACCTTTTATATTTAAGCTAATTAGCTTATTTAAGCTAATTAGTATTGTATGAACTTGGTTTTGCTTTTAAATTCTGGTTCAGGGCTTCATCATTAGCAGTGCTCTTGGAGATCAAGTGTGTTAAGTCCTTAAAATCACAGCTGACAACTGCCTTGTTGGCTTGCAGCAAGGAGCACAGCAGTAGTAAGAATCTTGCTGTGAACAGGTTGTAGTGGAGTCAAATACTCCAGTCTCTAGTGATAGCCACTGCAGTTATCCAAAAGTGCTTACCTATAACCTTTTGTCCACTGACAAGAATGCAGATGTTTACTTGGATCAACTGGTAGCTTTCTTCTCAGATGGCTTTTTAGCTAAGTCTGCGCACCCATTATTTGCCAAAAATACTTTGTAGATAATCACTTTTCATGTTTGAGTCTGTGTTATTGCCAGCTTTGCTCGCTTGTGAACGAAAAGCATAAAATCAGCTTAAGGTTAGATTTTAAGTCGTGGGTGGTGTATTCTGGTCCCTCTGGTGAGGAGTTAAAAGTCCCAGTAAAGTTGATTTGTGTAGATTTAACAGAGCAGTAATTAAAATGAAATGTCCACTATGGCTGTCTTTTTTTTTTCAGAGCAGGCTATGATTAAAAGCTGTAAGTGGCAGATTACAGACAGCCTGTAGTATGTTCCCTCACGTGGTTCAAATGCAGGAGAACAGTATCAGAAGCTGTTCTCTAGTGAGGGGACCATAAAAGCAGCTTGTTCCAGATGTGCGCTCCCACCTCCTCCCGTGGCTGTTAGGTACACCATTGGTAGAAAGATCTTGAGTGGCAAATGTGTGAGGGTGGACTGAATCTCTTATAATTATAAAACAGCGATGTTAGCTTTTTTAAACTTGAAGTATACTTTCTACTGAGCTTCCTTGCAGTCAGCTAGTGGTGTGTAGCTACCACCTTGTGGTAGCTGCCCAAGTTGCATAAAGTTGCCGTCTCTGATGCCGTCGAGTGGCCGGTTTCTTTGGCTTCAGGAGCTTGGTGTGCATGCGAGTTACAAACTGGCTTCCTTCTACATTGTAAAGTACTGTTTGTCATAGCTAGATAAACAAAACCATATACTATAAAGAATAAAAGTCCTTTGCATGATCAGATAAGTTTTTAAATGTAGTACTTGATTCCAAAAACCTAGGGGAAAGATTTTCAAAATAATCTAAGATTTAATAAAATAATGTGTTTAAAGAAATGAATGTTGCTCTTGACATCTGTGAATAAGTTGGTGAGCAGAGAATCTGCTGTCTAATGGTCAGGGCTGGTGGTGTCAGGTCCTGATTTTGAGGTAAGTCAATATATTAGTGAGTATATTACAGTGAATATATTAAAGCACAAGGTCAGAGTGAGCCCATCCTCTTGTTGTGTGCTTCTTGAGTAGTAGTAGGCATGACCTGGTGGGGAGGATTCCTCTGTGTGAATTTAGGGAACCCGACTTCTGTACATCCACATCACACATATGCAGGTTTCCCCGAGTCACGCAAGTGAAGCTGAGCAGAAGTCTTTGACTGAAATTGTAGATGATGGAAAGAGCTAAAGGAACTGTTTTGGGAGTGCTGATTTCTCTCTGGTTATTTGGGCACCTGGCTGACTTTCATACACAGTCACCTAACTTCTGTCTTGATGTAGAAAGAATATGAATTTGACTCACTTTTCCTTTGTATGTTGGATGTTATGCAACATAGTTGGAATAAGGAAGATTCTAGCGGGGAATTAAGGAAAATTTGCCAGCAAGATAACAAAGCAGTCAAAATAAATTGCTTAGGGAAGTTTTTGAACATAAATTACTTAGTAGGAAAAAAAAAGTGTGTTGAAATTGGTAGCAAATGCTCCTAATGGTCATCATGAAACTTTAGATCACAGGATCACAGGATGTTAGGGGTTTAGATGAACTCTTCAGGGAGGAGTGAAAATGTATCCCAGTTCTTAAATGGGCTAAATTCTATGCAAGAGTGAGAGGAATAATTTCTGATGATGCTTGAAGGTCTGGAAAGTATTATTTATTGCTGTATGATTACTGAGCTTAGGCAGAGTACGAAACACTAAGGTCTGTGATGTTTGCTGTGTATTAAAAGATTGCCATTGGACAAACAAATTGAGGAACAGAGGATGTAACTGAGTGTGGTTGCTTTTCGTGTGTATAGTTGCCATTATAATCTTATTGATGGCTTGAGGCATGGTTAAACTTTGGAACTAACAGAGGTCTTCAGACCAATTTTGTTGGTTTCCTTTCATGATGAATATCAGCTGGAGATGAATAATGTATAGCTGTGGAAAGCTAAGTAGAAATGATCAGCAAGTGAAATACAGTAACAATTGCAGAAGAAGCAGATTTAGTCTAATATGCTTGTTATTGTTGCATCATCTAATGTATTGCAGATCTACAACTCAACATTTGCTTGAGATTGCTTAATAATTTGAAAACCTAAGTTTTCTTTGTTTACTGTAAATTGTGGGAGTGGAATTTTTATTAAAAAAGACTTATTCTCTTATCAGCACTTCAGGAATGTATGAAGCTCAGACATCTTTTATCAATTCCACTTGTCTGGATGGTGTAGGAGTAGCAAAAAAACGACACTTGAGATCACGATCACAGCACAGGCAGTGTGAGTTTCATCTAAATACCTGAACTTTATTAAATGGAAGGTGCAGTAGTTGAAATTTAGGCTCAAGTATTGGTCTAATTCTAGTGATCTCTGGGATAGGTTCTTGTTGCCGAGTGGTTAGTCATCTGCTGAGCAGTGTCTTTCACATATCACCAAGTGAGTGGTTGCAGGCAAGTAGTGAAGGATGGCATTTGTTGAAGAAAGAAGCTCACATGATGACTTACCTGTCTTCATTTACTAGTCTGTCCCCTCACCCCTATGTTTTCTCTCTCAGCTTGATGGAGAAACTTGTTCTGTGGCTTCTCTGTGTCAATACAGAGATGAAAATTATGGACAACTTTTAGTGCAATAGGTGAGGCAGAAATGTCACAGAAAATAACGTTAGTAACTCTTCAGCAGGTGCTATGTAGTCTGAAAACTGTAGACAGTTTGCTTGACTGGTGGCAAATACACATGCATATCATAATAGAAAAACACAGATAGGTAGATGGTGCTATTCTTGATGTTGAAAAGAACATCTGGAAGATACATGATTCTCCAAATTATGATTTTTCATCTATGTCATCAAAGTCCTACCATTAACCCAGCTGTACCAAGCCCACTGCTAAACCACGTCCCTAAGCTCCATATCTACATGACTTTTAAACACATCCAGGGATGACGATTCAGCCACCTCCCTGGGCACCCTATTCCAGTGCCTGATGACCCTTTCAATAAAGAAACTTTTCTTAGTGTCTAATCTAAAGTTCCTGGTGCAACCTGAGGCCACTTCCTCTTGTCCTATCACTTGTTACTTGTGAGAAGAGACCAATACCCACCTTTCTACAGCCTCCTTTAAGGTGATTGCAGACAGCAATAACGTTTCTTCTCAGCCTCTCATAAGGCTTGTTCTCCAGACCCTTTGCCAACCTTGTTGCCCTTCTTTGGACCTGCTCCAGCACCTGAGTATATCTCCTGACTTCAGATGCCCAAAACTAAACACAGTGCTCAAGGTGTGGCCTCACCAGTGCCAAGTACAGGGGTACAATCACTACTTCAGTCCTACCAGCTCAACTAGTTCTGATTCGAGCTAGGATGCCATTGGCTGCCTTGGCCACCTAAGCACGTTACTGGCTTGTATTTAGCTGATAATCAATCAATACTTGTTGCAGTCTTATCAGAAGCTGGAGATGCATTTCTGAAAGAATGGATTTTGCAACCAGAATGAAACAGTGATGATGATGTATTTTAGGATTTTTCATCCTGAAGAAGGGAATGCTTTGGGAAGACCTTATTGTGACTTTTCAATGTTTAAAGTAGGCCAGTAAGAAAGAGACAATCTTTGTAGCAGGACCTGTTGTGACAGGACAAGCAGTAATCCTCAAAGAGGGAAGATTAAGCCTAGATATAAGGAAGAAACTCTTCAAAAGTTGAATACTTTAACAAGTTTCCCACAGAAGTGGTAGATGCCTCCTTGGAAACATTCAGGGTTAGGCTGTAGAGAACTTTGAGCAACCTGATCTAGATGAAGATGTCCCAGCCCCAGGGTGATTTCTCTAGATGAGTTTTAAAGGTCTCTTCCAACCCAAAGCATTTTATTATTTTGTAATTCTTGGGGTATCACTAGGACATGAGGAAGGTGAGAGGAAAAGCAACTCCTAAGGCTGAAAACATGCAGGCATTACTGTTGCTCATGTTGAGCTTGTTGAAAGGGTGTGACATTAAGGGAGTGTTGAGACAATTTCTGTACATAATACATTGGCTGGATTTTGTAAATGTGAAGTAGTGTCCTCTTCATACTGCTGGACACAAGGAATTCTGATCAGTTCCCTGCTACAGAATTTTTCTAATGGCTGGTTACAGATAGAAACTTAAAATAGTGAAGTTTTTCTTCTGTTAATAGTCCAGTTACTTTGGAGCACGTGAACTTGCCTAGTGTACAACTTCTGTATGCTCTAGGCCTTTTCTTTCCCACTTGGTGTATTGTCTGCTTGTACAAATTGATGGAGCAGCACAGTGCTTAAAGGAAAATAAGCCGTTGTGGACGGAATTGGAACATACTGCTCCTTTGTTTTCAGAAGTTCAGCAAACAGCTTGGGTTTTTGTGGACAGCTTAAGTCGTGCACCTAAAACTCACTCGTCCACCTAAAACTCACTCGTCCACCTAAAACTCACTCGTCCACCTAAAACTCCCCCACTGACTCTGAATTCTGAGTGTCCATTTAGGTCAGATCAGAAGATAGATAAATTGGTCGCATGTTCTACTTTGATTATAAAAACTGTCTCCCACCTCTTATGATTGGGAAATAGCTAATTTTCATAGTGTGTGTATGAATTAGTTCAGGTATTACAAAAAAACTTGTTCTTTAATATATGCCTGATGACATTTTAGGCATTCTGGAAATTCTTCTAGTCTGCATAGTCCACTAGAAGCATGTCTGCCACTGGTCCTTTGTGCGTGTCTGTCTTTGCAGCCATAGGTCAAAGTAGCCCTTTGTAGCTTGAGCAGTGGGGTGAAAGAGAAAGCAGCGAGCTGTTCTGCTGAGACAGTAACACAGGGGCTATGAAGATGCTATTTCAGATACTCTGAAATCCGTTACTCTTAAAAGTATTTTAAGTGGATTTGGAGAGCTTACTTAAAATAGGGAAATCATCTTTTCAAAACAATGTGGGCGAGCTTTCTCAAATGCAAATGCCTTTCTTGTGTTTCTGACAGCTAGGTAAATGTTAGCGTTGCGGCGTTGTTCTTATGCGATAGAAGTGCTCTTTTTTGCCTTCTCTGCATATACCAATGTAGATCAGCATTTATTCAGAGTTGCTTCTGGTTTTTTTTTGCTTTTGTGGTTTTTGGTTTGGTTGGGTTTTTAAGATCAGTAACCAGCATAAAAGTAAACTTTGCTATTGCCACCTATAACTGTGCTCCAGGCAAGATGTTTTCTCACTTGTATAACATGACTGCGTTGGTATCTTCTAAAACGTCTCTTAGAACCTCAATCCCACTTTGAGAAATTCCACTTTGTAGAATCCCACTGCCATTTTACAGACTAATTTTGCATTTGTGGACAAATCATTGCATCTTCATGGAGGTTGTTGGAGTTGTTGTTCCAAAGTTTTGAACTAAAAAGTAGTTTATGTATAGATAATCCTTCCAAACCAACTTTTATTTAAGAAATCAATGGATCAATTTTCTGTTCCCAATCATAGAATCATAAAATGGTTTGGGTTCATGTAGTCTCACCCACCCTGCTGTGGGCAGGGATGCCTCCCACTGGTCCAGTTTGCTCAAAGCTCCATCCAGCCTGATCTTGAATACTTCCAGGGAAAGGGCATCCATAGTTTCTCTGGGTAACCTGTTCCTCATGTTTTACTATAAGTCTTGCGATAATGTTTGCTAAAAGTTAGAACTTTTACTGAAAAGGCAAACTTTCTTTTCTGTGTTGATTTAATGTCTCAATAGTCTGTGGGTTTTGTTTCTTCCATGAGTTTGCTTGCTTCTTCAGTGGTTTTTATGTTTATTGTGGGTTTCCCAAATGTTTTGGATTTTCCACCATCTTGTCCTCTCCAGTACTCAACTGTCTTCTTCTGCCAGCTCCCCTAGCTTTTCTGTTTGGCGGTTTTCTTGTCAGTTGCCCTCGTTTAACCTCAAAGCTGGGGACATCATCTAATTGGGAATTCCCACGCTTTGACTTAATTCATGCAAACTGAAGTCAGTACAGATTATGATGTTGGTTGCCAAGTGCACATGAAGATAGGAAACTTGAAACAGTAAAACTACTGGGAGTCGTGTAAAAGTGTTAATGGAACCTACAGTGGTAATTACACTCAATGTCCTCTTGGTTTATTGATTTCTTAGATTTCTGTGTAAAACTTCCAAGGTTTCTTAACATATGCTCGAATGTAGATCTAAAAGAGAAGACGGTGGCAAGTGAAACATCAGCTGCTCAACTTATCTTCATTTCTATACTATATTTACAGAGCAAGAGCGGATACTTCTGTTTGCTGCAAACTGGATAAAGCTGAATATGCAGCCTTGGTACATGCACGTATGTGTGCATATAACTATATTTTTGGTTATAAAAATGTAGCAAGGTTGTTTTCCTTTGTTTTAATCCAAGTCTTGTATGTTACAGTCCTTTGTTTGCATTTACCCTTCATGTCTAGTGTCATTTGGCTAGATTTTTAATTCTTTTCTTTTATGGTGAATTTTTCTCTTGTTTAAAGTAGTAGGTTCAGCCTGTTTACCATTTGCTTTGCTATTAAGTGACTATACCATGGGGAATGTCTGGGTTCAAAGTCAGTCTCTGAAAGCCTGAATTACCGCAAAGGAATTACTGACTGTGTAAGCATGTCCTTATTAGTTTAAAAGTGAAATTAATGTTAAGTCTGTTTGCTCAGCTATGCAGATTGACAGAAGCTACTGTTTCTTTTATAGTGGCGTTTATTTTCAACTGGATTGGATTTTGTTTATCCTTCTGCATAACAAATACCATAGCTGGAAGATACGGTGCAATCTGTGGATTTGGTCTGTCCCTGATCAAATGGATTCTCATTGTGCGGGTATGTTTCTCGATGCACTGTTTGCAGACTGTTTATAGCACCAAGCCATAACAATTTATTTAAGGATATCTAATAATGGAATTAAAAATCAGTGTATTAAGTTCCAGTGGTTAACAGAATGTCTAGACTTTTCTTGTAACTTCCTCTTGAATAGATAATTTTCTTGCTATACGCTCATATGTGCTTACTAATGATGGAGCTTAATCTATTTTTATCAGACATAGCATTTTACATTCATCTTTCCACTAAAATAAATGCAGAATGACTCATTCTTTGCAGAAGCATACGGAAGTGGTGGAGCAAGTACCTAAAATGTTATTGGTATAATCATGTCCTATATGGAAGATATTTATAAATACCTCAGCCTTCTGGGGAGTGCTAGGATGGCAGTCAGAAAATCTCTCTTCCTTGTATCTCATTCTTTTATTCGCTCTGAATCAAGTCAAAGTTTAATATGAAGTTAGTCACATTTTTACTACCTGACATTATAAATGTCTTGATATTTTTCCCCGCAAGACAAGATGCTTTTCAGAAAGGTGTGTTAGGTAAATGGAATTTACTTAGCAGACTAAGTGGATGTTAGATGAAAAATAATGATAACTTTTGAACTTGAGTCCTGTGTCTGTGAGATGCAGCGTTTAAAATCTCGTCCCATCTAATGAAGAAGGAGATCTTGAGTAGCTTAGTCATCTTTTATGCCCTGCCAGCTCTTGAGTTATAGTTTTTGATGTGTGCGCGCGCTAGTAACCTAGATTGATCTGATCTTAGCACAACAGTATGTGGATTGTAGAGAGAAGAGATTGTATGTCCTTCCTGGACATGTTCTGGATCCCTCTTAGAATTGGGGTGATTTTGTTTTGTTTTGTTTTTTTTTTTTTCCTGAAGGCAGGGGAATGCTACTGGACCAGATGTGATTCTGGTGTGTTTAGCTGGAATTCAGGATCTGGGATGGAATTAATCTTAAGGGAGTGACAAGACATGAATTTTTCAACTCTGCATCCATTTGGGATATTTTCAGTTTTCAGATTCCCTTGAGGCGAAGTAAACAAAGGGCAGAACTTGCTCATTGTGTCAGTTTTATTATTCCTGTCTGCTTAAAAATGTGCTCATAACAAACACCAAATTAATATATGCGAAACGTCTCTGAAGAATTTCTGTGTGCAGTATTTAGATTCTCACGTGTAATCTGTTGCTGATTCTAAAATACTGGAGCTGACAGATTCCACATCTGCAGGGGAGGGGTTTTTTTTTTCATAGTGAGGATTATCATCTTTCTATGTTGTCCCCCTTTCTAGAGACAGAAGCAGAAAGCTCACAAGGTGTGTGGCCACAGTTTTGTTTACTGATGATACACGAACACGTGAACAAAACTGTTCAGTTTCTTTTCTCAAGGTCCTCCAAAGGCTTGTGTTGTCCTTTCTTGCTCAGGATCAGTAGTACAAAACTGTGTAGTGTCTAAAACCTTATAGTACTGCACTTGAGCCAGTATTTGGTTGCTGGTTTTTAATACATACTCTTTCCAAAAAAGTGAAATTATACCTTTAACAAAAGTGTATTGGTATATATCTTTAGAGAAATGAATATACTGTCAAGTAAGATGAGATTAATAATGTTTTAACATTCCAGGGAATGGAATATTCATTTGATATTTTAATAAAGTGTCAAAATATTAAATGCCTACTCTGCTGAATCATAGAAATGCTAGTATTTGGAAAGAGATCATGTAAATATCAAATCTTTAGTTCAATTTAGCAATTCTGTTTCTTGGTATGCAGAACCAAACCTTTAAAGAATTAACAGGATCTGATCTTATTCTGGAGAAAACATGTGAAATTAAATTTGAAGGAAAAAAACCCCAGTAACTATATCTAGAATTCTTTAAATGTCTTCGATTTTTATCTGATGCTTACGTGGCCCAGAACGATAGTGGGATGGGATGCGTACGAAAAGTTGCAGAGCAACAAACGGGTTATTTTATGACTTCTGGCAACTTTTCACACATCTCTCCGTTCCTGCTTCTGTGCGTTTTGGAAACATTTCATTAGCCTTTTTATCAGTGAAGCGTGCAGCATGCAGTCTGGAGATAGATAAAGGCACAGATACCTGTCTCCAGTACCATCACACGCTGCCCTCCAGCTGCCTCCCACATCACAGGGAGGACAAAACTGTCTACCATGGTCACTAACAGGAACAGTTGAAATGGCACTTCAAGGTTCATTTAGTTGCGTTCAGCTCACTGCTGGGAACTGAATGCCGGTTTGAAAATGAAAAGACTTTAATGAGTTGGGGGTCTTTATGGGGCTGGTATTCTCGGCAGCGATTAACAGTAGGGGGTATACAGAAGGTCAAAAGCTCTTCTTTTGAGGGGTCAGCAGAACATCCCTGTCTGATAAGATTAAACTAATGTGGCTTTTGGTGTTAATATCTAAAGCAGCAGGCTGCTGTAATGTGTTTGGGATGGCAGGCATTGGGGGGAAAATGGAAAATGGATGAGTGGGGATTTGTTATGATAGAGAATGTCAGATACAAGTTTGAGAGGGTTTTTTGTGTTTTTAGAGGCTTTAAAATTGCCACAGACCAGCTGGCGGTGGAAGTGGTATTTGTGTATTGAACTGCTGCACAAACAACAGTTGTACTTTCTTTATTTTTATTTAAATTTGCTTTTTCTTCTGTGCTTTCTGTGTTTGTATAGTGCATGAAATGTCTTAGTCTTCTGTCTTACTGCAGCTAAGCCTTGTGTATGAATTTCAGTTTTCAGATTACTTTACTGGATATTTCAACGGACAGTACTGGCTTTGGTGGATATTCCTTCTTCTTGGTAAGTGGCAATTGAGAAAGTTTCTGCTTGTTGTGGGACTACTTAAAAGACTGACCGTGTAATTCTAAATAGGTTATCTAACATGTTCAGCTGTGTGTTTTTACTTAGCTGTTGATGTTTTTGTGTGTTATTTGATACCACAGTGGTGTTACTGTGTGAACTGTGCATGTTGTTCCGTGTATGTAATTATGTACCTACCTGAGACTAGTAATTTACGCTCTCTGAGCTGCTCCTAGTAACCTAGGGGGGCAGACCTCGGTAATGAAACATCAGCTTTACGTAGAGAGCATATCTCTAGTATGTGTGTGAATGGATCTTTATGTCAGGTATTAAAATTTAAGAAATGTGACTGATTCTAGAAAGGTTCTGCTTTATTGTGCAAAGGTCATTAGATGTCCTTTTCTAGCCCTTTGAAATGCATCCTGCATCAGTAGTTTCTAGTCAGACGAGAGAATGGCTTCATGCTTTCTGATCACAGTGCTCCCATGATGTCAGGTTTCTTTTAAGAGGTCTGTCTGTGCATTTTTCAAAGTCTTAGATGCATGTTCTTTCTCTTTTTTAATTAGGATATACCAAACCCCAACCACTATACCTTTTTCTCACTGTGGACATTGTGTTTTGGCTATGGAATAGGGGATGGTTTTCTTCCACAGAGCTGAACGCTGCTGCCCGTTTTATTTTCTAGCTTGAAAGCAGAGGACAGTGTTGCTGGTTCAGTAGGTGGCACTCTTCCCTTTGAGTCAGTTGGCCCAAGTGGCTAACAGCAAGTGCTACAATGACGTGATGAGTAAATTCATAAAAAAATTAAGTACTGAGATCCTGACTGCTTCTGACTTGCCTCATGGGAATTGCCACTGGTCTTAAACTACGTTACCTAAAACTTTGTCTTTTAGAGAAGATCAAGGGAATTAATCCAACTTCTAAACACTCAATTAGCAATACTGTCCATTTGGTTGCTTGATATCTGTAGAAACTGGAAATGTTTAGTGCATCACAGGACCAGCCCCTTGAATGCTTTTGTATTCTGTTTGATTACATGCAAGTAGAAAGTGAAATGGCTCCTCACAGCTACAGACATGTCCAGATAAAAACCTTTAATTAAAACACAGCCTTGTGATTCCTGAAATTGGGGTTTGGTGCTTCACTTGGATGTCAATGTTTTCCCCCACTGTGTGGAAAAAGCTGTGCATTTGTCGTTCCTCTTTTTCCTAGTCTTTTGCATAGCTTGTTCAGCAGTTGGCTCCCTTGGATTTGGGAAAGCCTTATTTTCAGCCTTAATTGTTTGAAGGTGGTTGTTTTTTTCTTTGACTCAGAGAGTTTATAATATGCCTTCACATCAAAGTGACTGTGAGGCATGCGGTGCGCCTCCAGCAGATGGTGTTCCTTTGTCTTGTGAAAGAAAGTTTTTCATGAAATCCACCAACAGTGTTTTTAAACTGTTGAAGTGGATGTGCTGAGATTGCTTAGGACATCACAGAAAGATTTAACCCAACAGAGCTCCTTAGCTGGACATGAAGAAGTATTATCAAGTCATGGGAACTCTGCTGGCCAGATTTGTATGGTTTGGAGTAACTTTCTCATTAGCGTGCATGAAGTAGCATGTCCCCCGTTTCTTCAGAAATTAATGAAGTGAGATGGATTCTTTCTGTTGCATAGCCTTTTGACAGATTTGAGCTCATTTATTGCTACCTTCTCTCTTCTGGTGTCCACATATATCTATTTCTTCTCCCTTCCCTTCTTTGACCATCTGGAAAAATCTGCTCATGCTTCATACAAAAGTGGAGTGGTCTACTTCCAAGGAGCTGTCATGTACAGTGAACAAACTGAAGAGAGAGACAATTCTAATTTTTAAATTTAAATGTTAGCCAATGTTTCTTTTTGAGGAACACAATGGAAAGTCTTCTGGTTGTTTTTTTTTTTTCTTCCTTGAACAGAGAAAATGTAAAATATGGGTTGAACTTGGACTGGTTTTCCAACATGTGTCATGCAGAAAGTATGCTTTCAGACACTTTGAGGGTTGCCTGCCCACCTTTTGCTATTTCAAATGCTTTTCAGTTGAATGTGGGACTGTCTTTGGTAACGTCTGGGTAGCAGCCTTTGTGGTAGACTTTTGGTCCAGATCTTAGTGCTTTCTTCTCCATGCAGACATGAAGTCTGAATCACAGAAATGTGTCTGGCTTAAGTCAAAGTTTCAGTGGTTAGCAGATCGTTCACTGCGTTTGGGGTTTGTGTGTCCTGATGATGTTTTTGATTTAAAAAAGCCAAAGGAAAGTAAATACTATAAAAACAAACAAGTAGAAAACATTTAGAGACGACATGAACATAGGAAGTAAAATTAGAGTCCAACCTGCAGAACAGGAAGAAAATAATCCATTACATAGCAAAATGTGAAGATGACCACAGAGATTAGAGAGCAAGATCACGAAAAGGATGAAACTCTTTGCTAAACGTGTTAAGCTTCAGTTTAGATTTTCAATAATCTTTGAGAATCTGAATGTTTATATGTATGTGTCTACATCAGCAAACATCTTCAATGTACCTGTGTGTTTATTAAGGGAGGAGAATTACTCCCTAGCCTTGGTTGCCATGGGATGTGGAATTCAGATTTCAACCCACCCAACTCTTTGGGCAGATTGTTTTATCTTTGGGATTCTCCCTGATCCAACTGATGAACGGATTAATCTGTTGAAGTTTGCTTAATGGAAGAAAACAGACCAAAGACACTGTCTGCTTTGCAACAGTGTGGGTTTTGGGGTTTGTTTGTTCAGATATCCAGTAAATCTCTGAATTAATAAAATCATGTCAACAACATCATGTTTAGTGATTTCCATTGTTTCAAATGTAACTTCTCTATGACTGTTCCATATCTTTTATTGCTCTTATCAGAGCTGAAACAGTCTTTCAAATGCAGTTAAATATAAATATTTAAAAATTTGACACACGGACTTGACAAGTAATCATAAGACATGATGAGTAGTTAGGGTTGCTCTTGGAGAGGTGCATTTTCCTGCATGGTTAAATCTCAGGTTATAATCAAGTAGAATTTATTATTATCTTACAGCAATCTGGATTGTCATCTTTTTTTAAAAGGGGGGGAACCCCCAAAATGATCTCTTTTAATCTCTGCATTTCTAAAGTTACATTTTGTGGTTCAGATAGTCTTCTAACACACTATGGTAAGTTAATTTCAGAATTTGACTTGAAAACAAAAGTGCAGCGTGCAGGTTTTTGTCCTCTTTTTAATTTCTTTCATGCAGATGATACTGCAAGCCAACTTCTGCAGAGATTCTGCCACTCAAATGTTATGAAAGTAGAATTTCTGAAAAGCTTTCCATAAGGCTGTATCCTAGTGCCATGAGAGCAGAAGGCTTGGTAGTCAAATTTGTGATTGATAAAGACCTTGCTTTAGTTAATGTAACCTAGTGTTTTAAAAATTTACTTTAAAAAGTATAATGTGGGATTGCTTGCCCTTGGGTTCATTTTGTCCCTTTTATGCACTTTCAGGCCTCCTCCTGTTCTTCCGAGGGTTTGTTAACTACCTTAAGGTCAGAAATCTGTCTGAAAGCATGGCAGCTGCTCAGAGAACAAGGTTTTTTTTCTTGTACTGAAGGTAAGCATTGTTTAGTTGTAAGATCCCAGGAAAACAGACAAATTCAATACTTAGCTTGAACTAGTCAAACTTCTGTCACAAGACAGAAGTCACTTGGTTGCTGAACATCCGCTGCGAATGTTGATTGTGTTCTACATGGATTTGCAAATAATCTGAAGTCTTCTGAAGGCTTGGCTTTTGAAAGTGAATAAAGCTTCCTTGTTGCCGCCAGTCTTCCCTGGAACTAATGTTCAGTAACAAAAGTGAAGAAGGACCTGCTGATTTTCCTAAGCAAGAAGCAGTATCTGCTGCCTGTCAGGATACCATCCTTTGTGTTGGAAAACTGGCTTTAGTAGTCAACCTGTTGTCAACAAGTTAGGAAGCACTAATCTGCCTGCATATTAAATCTGATTGACATGGGTCTGAACACGCAAACAATGGATGCGTATTGTCTCGCTTTACATGACTGGATTAAGACAGTTGTGTACAAGTATGATTATTGTGTGTGCAACAATGTGCTTTATGTATCCTTCAGGTAGCTGACTAATCAATCTGGCACATATCCACTCCTTTTTTTTTTTTAAAAAAAAGGTTTTATCCGTTAAGTGTATCTCTTGGGCCTCACTGTGTAGCTTAAATCAGTGGTCTCTGTGTTCAACTTTTTTGCTTAGACTGTTTTATGAGGTACATTTAAGCCTAGAAAGTAATACTTCTAGCATTGTCGTTACTCTGCCTAACTGAGAAGCTGTGCTTGTCATGATAAAGTAAGTTCTCTTACTTTTTCTGGTCGCAAGATCGATATGAAATACCCAGTAGCACACACTGAAGCCTGAAAAACACCCGAGACAGCGTTTGCCTTTATGTAAGACAGTGATTTAAAAACAGCTAACAGTAAATGTCTGTGCCGTACTACATGGTTCTTGATCATGAAGGAAATTAATTGTGTAATAATATTTCTTTTCATTGTGCTCTTTAGTCAAAAATATGCAGCGAGTTAAGGTTGAATACTTAAGGTGGTTATTGCCTTTAGTAACCAGTTGGCAACTACATGGCAGCATTTCCTTTTTGCCATAGCTACACATTCCTACTTTTCTTAGTGATGTCATAACCTCTGCAGAACACCAGAATCTGTAGAGATGAGACTCAAATTACCACTTAGCTTTCACTATTTAAAAGTACAGTTTCAAAAATCAGAAATTGTTAGGACTAACTGGTATTTGCAAACTGCAGCTTGAAGAGAGTAACGAGAGTGTAATGTGATCTGGGCTTCTTTCTCTCGTCCTGTTAAAATTTGGGTTGGGACAAAATACGGTTCAGTGCAACATTAACTGAAGGTAATGAGTTGTCCTGTCTGAGTTCAATTGGTTTGAATTTTTCCTTTACCTGTAAGGATTACTGAAACGTGTGGGCTGATATGGTCTGTTGAGTGTTTAGAGAGTTGGACATATAATTTCTTTTTTAAGCCTTGGAAGAAGCAGGTCAAATTAATTGCTCGTGCTTAAGTGTCGTTGTTCTTCCATAGGCAGAGAACATCCTCTACAGAGACTGGTAGTTTTACTAAAGAAGTTACCCACACGTCTAGAAAATATTCTGAGGTGTTCTTCTGAATTGATAATAAAATAATGAAGTTTTAGCCTTTTTTATCCCATACTGACATGTTGGGAGGGGAAAAGCTGCTGCTTTGCTCTTCTGGGTTTAACATCAACGAGCAGTGCTGCATGTGGTCAGTCACTGCAATGAACTGAAGTACAACTTGCTCTTTATCTCCAGACTGCATTGAACAGACATTCCTTTCCTACACCAGTATGAAACTCCAACGTGACCTGTAACCCTCGGAGTTAACAGGACAGAAGACTACTCAAATCAGAAGATGAATTAGTGAAGATGTGGCTTCAAAATCGAATGTCAGGATGGTTTACGCTCAAATACCAATTCTGATCATTCTAATAAATATTTACCATTGCTGCATTTGTTGTAGCACACTTCTATGTGTGCTTATTAAACGAATAGCATTCAAGTAAGAACAAACAGTCTGTTAGTATAGATTAGGTACAGTCAGATTTGGTTAATCTGTGCTTGTTGTATCAGAAGGATTCAGGTGGTAACTTGTTTCATAGTGTGTATTTATCGCTGACTTCCTGATCTGAACTTTTGAGTACAATCAAATGCATTAAATGATTTGGATTAAGCAGTTCAGTTTAGATGAAACCAAATCACATAAAATGATGGTGTAAAGCACTCTTAAGGTTACTAAATCCCAAAGTTTCTTTTTGTCACAAACCTGTATTGACCCTCTTTTCTCAAATTCAAACCATTGTACTGGTTTGCTTAAAACAGATTTTTCATTTTGAGTCCTCTGTAAATAACTGCATAAATGACTATTTGAATTGCTTCTTAGGAAAGATGTCAAAATATATTTTGTAACAGCATATCTCTAAATTTTGTTTAATCTTAGAGCTACGTACATATTTTTTGTTAATTGGCTATTAAGGGCATAGTTACTATTAGATGTAATTTTAGAGGTAAAGGAGTTGACTTGTTTGTGTCATCCTAACTTTCCTTACGTGAATTATTAACTGGTTTGGGCTTGAGCCTGAAAGTCATTACTCTTCTGCATGATCCCATTAAATGAGTTTGTCCATGTTAGCAGGGATGGACAGCCTCACATCTTTAGTCTCTGGTTATGCAGTTGGTTCCCTGCAGGTGCACAGTTGTTCCTGAAACACAGTATTGCAAGTGAATTTCCTGGGCTATAACACTGACTGTTCAAGAAGTCGTGAGTGCAGTATAAATACAACATCCACTGCGAGGGCTTCTCAGACAAACAGAAAAGAACCTGTGTTTCAGAGCTTGTTTAGAATAAGCATTCTGCCATTTCCTGAGAATAAACCAATTGAAATGTAAGGCAATTTTGGGAATAATCTGTAAGGGAAGGCAAAACCCTCATTTCACTTCTAAAGCTCTGAGAGTAGAAAATCGTGTTGAGCCTCTCCCAGTGTTCTTTTCAGAGATCCCATTATTTTCTTATAAATATCTCCTTAAGGGGTGCTCTCTGCTCTTAATGCATGTGAAATGTATGAAATCTTGTGAAACTTATGCATCTCTTTAAGTAGGAGAATACATCTCTCAGTCCTTCGTACAACTGGAATCTCGGTTACAGACATGCATCGGTTGTTGGTTGCACCTTTGAGGAAATAATATAAATACTTTCCTCCAGTTTTTCTTTTTCTGTTAGAATTCTGCCTTTTTATCACTAACATTAAAACCAGTGCGGTTTATGTTGTTTTAAGCTAGTGCTGTATTCAGTTTTGTATCTATAATGGATGTTCAAAGTATACATATGTAAACTGGTCACATAATTATTTTTCTTAATCTTTTGGAGATACTGAAAGTGACTAAAACTTTGGGGGCACCTTCACTTCCCTGCTTTTTATGGAAAGAATAAAATTATGCATTGTGTTCAGTATCCAATTGGAATTTCCTTCTAAACTTACTGTTTCTGTGTTCTTTTGCATTCACTGTCCATATGGAAAAGAAGCAGATAATAAAACATGGCTTTGTTTTGCTAATTAAGGCTTGAGGTTTTTGGTTTCTTTATGTGCTCAGTCTTGAAAAGTCCATCCTGCAGTGTTTGTACCAACATGCAATTATAGACAAATTACTTGGCAAAATAGGTACTAACCGGACGTCTCTCTACACTTCTTGGCACAGAGAAACCAGATGAAGTTCAACAAGGACAAGTGCAGAGACCTGCATCTGGGGAGGAATAACAAATTCCACCAGTACAGGCTGGGAGGTGATCTACTGGAAAGCAGTCCTGTGGAGAGAGACCTGGGGGTCCTGGTGGACAACAGGTTAACCATGGCACAGCAATGTGCCCTGGTGGCCAAGAAGGCCAGTGGGATCCTGGGGTGTATTAGGAGGAGTGTGTCCAGCAGATCGAGGGAAGTTCTTCTCCCCCTCTACTCTGCCCTGGTGAGGCCTCATCTTGAGTACTGTGTTCAGTTTTGGGCCCCCCAGTTTAAGAGGGACAAGGATCTACTGGAGAGGGTCCAGCAGAGGGCTACGAGGATGATTAGGGGACAGGAGGGCATGGCTTATGAGGAGAGGCNAATGTTGCCAGGTCAGGTAGCAGTCTCCTGATTGAATTATTTTGTGTTTGCTCCACTGCTCTTTCCTGAAGACTTCATACAGATACTGGACTGTATTGTGAGTGCTTTTGGAAAAATTCTCCTTTGGCTAGAAAGAATATGTAGGGTTAAAGATGTGCACGTTATCTAATCCTCTGTCGTTGATGCAGCAGTTTGGTAGCCTGAAATCTCATCAGCAGGAGGAAGGGAATTGGGACACTGTTTTCAAAGACTCTCCAATCTATTCCAGATGTGTCAAATGCTGCATATTTTCCTTGCTATTTCCTGTGAGCTTGCTTAGGAGCAGCTGGCTCTGTGGTTTAGGGACACCTGGCCAGCTTTGCTTTGTGTCTTGGAGGAGGAAGCAGAGGGGAAGCTTTGGTATCACAATGAAGTTGACTGTAAACAGATTTTGTATGAATGCAAATCAGGCTTTGAAGTTTGGGACAAAGACAGCTGTGGTGAAGTAAGGTGGGAAGAGAAGATTCCATTTTTGATGCCTCAGGCATGAATGTAATTTCTTTAGCTTTGTCATCTACTTTGATTGCTGTGGAGGCCACAAGAGGATGGACATCTTGAATATGATTCAGGTAGCCCGTGGCTTTGTTAATGCATTGCAGAACTGATCCATCACTCACATTTCCAGTTCTCTTACAGGGCAGAGGTTTTCTCCAAGCTTCTGCTTTGTTGTCTCACTTGCCATCTTATCCTACAACATTTTTAAACCTGATTTCAACACCCTACACTTTCTGGGTCATCTTCTCTCCGTTTGAACAGTGACAGCAGATGAGGACAAGTAGCTTTATTAACCTGCTGTTGTAACATCAGAAAGCTTTTAGTCTCTTTTCCACCTTTGGAGAATGTTTTCTTGTAGTCCTCTACGTTTGTGTCTCTTGTGTGGTAGCTTGCACTGTCCACTTGAACTGTGAAAGTCATCGCACAAAATTTCTTTGGCTTTTGAAGGGAAGGTGAACAATCTCAAGTATGGAAATGGGTATCTCTCAGTAAGGAAAAAAAAATTCTAGCTACCCAGAAGTGGTGGAGTCCAGTGTCTTGTCTGTCCTTTGCGCATTATTATTTTCCACCATCCCCAAATCCTTATTTTCCTTTACAATTCCAAGGACACTTTTGTCAAAGAATCATAGAATCACTTCTGTGTTTTGTTTTTTTCTCATTTGCAGTGATGCTTTATTTTTTCATACATCCACATACAACCATGGAATCATTAAGAGACCTCCAAGGTCATCCAGTGCAACTGTCAGTGTACCCCACCATGCCTACAAAACCGTGTACCCCCAGGGCTCCGTAAGGTGCTGTAGTCCCAATGCGTTCTCTTGCTAGTCAATGTGCAGAAGGTGGGTCCTGATGAAGAGGATTTAGTTCTCTTCATGTATGAATGACCTTTGTCAACATGTTTTCCAGCTACGGACAAGGAGGAGACTCCAGTTTCTGTAGCCTCTGCAAAGAAGATCTGTACAATATGAAGGGTTTGTGTCACGTGGCAGAAACAAAAACGGAGAGGAGGAAAAGGAGAAACTTCTGCAGAACCAAATGCAAACTTGGCAAAGAACCTGAAGTGGAGTTCAGCTTCAGGGAGAGTTTTCACAAGTGGTATTTTCATCTCCCGTGTGTCAGTTTGATTCTTACTGTGTTTCAAAGATCATACTAAGAATCAGTGTAGATACCAGCATGTTCATTTTCCATCATGTTCGAAAGGCTCAGTGAAAGCAGAGTAAGGAGCTGTTAATGTTTAAACACTTATAACCTCTTCTGTGAAGGACCTATTTGATAACATGTTTCAGAAATTCAGAGGGAATAAAAATCAGTTCCTAAAGCAGGCACAGATGTCTTTTTTTTAACCTAAATGAAGAAAAGCATTTTCAATTAATGTTTTTTAGAAAGTGAGATAAACAAATACTTCACTGGCTGTGCAAGCATAAAACACAGTGGACTAAGTTCAGTGTAATGTGTGATGCAGGGATTTGGCATGAAGTTCTCAAAGCAGATGTCTGGCTGATACAGTATCCTTAGAAAAGGTCTTCAGCAGGAAGAACTGTAGACTAAGGCTTTGGAGGCTGTGCTGATTTGGTGGGATTCCATGATTCTTCCCAAGTGGCAGTGAAACTTCCATTCAGCTGAACTGGAGGCTGCGTGGAAGTAGAGATTATACTTCTCTGAAAAGAAGAATTCATTCTGCTTCAACTGGCCCAGTAAAAAGGCTGAGTTCAACACGGTGACTGTCCAGGCCTCACAAGTCCCTAGGCTGCTGTAATTGCATTTGGGAAAGAAAATTGATGAATCCTCAGTGCAAAAGCCTGTCTCAAACTTGAAAGACAGATGTCAGTTACAGCAATATAATTAACATGCATAATTATTGTTAATAGACTAATTACTCCAGTTTCCTTTCAAGGTTGGATGGTTTTCATGTTCTTTATGCCTCGCTCATGTCTGCGTGTTTTCTGATGTACAATATGGAGCACAGAAGTACACAAGCTCATCAGTTCTCCTGTGCAGAAAGAGACAGAAGGTCACCAGCTCCCACAGCATCCTGGAGAAGCTGGCAGCCCAAGGCTTGGATGGGTATGTCCTCTGCTGCGTTAAAAACTGGCTGGATGAGCAGGCACAGAGAGTGGTTGTGAATGGTGCCGCATCCAGTTGGCATCCGGTGACCAGTGGTGTCCCCAGGGATCAGTGCTGGACCCAGTTCTGTTCAACATCTTTATTGATGACCTGGATAAGGGGATCGAATCTACCCTTTAGTGAGTTTGTAGGTGACACCAAGTTGTGTGTGTGGGGGGGGTGTCGATCTGCTGGAGGTGACGGGGATGCTGCTGAGAGATCTGGACACGCTTAGTCAATGGGCAGAGGCCAACAGGTCCTACACTTTGGCCACAGTAACCCCCTGCAGCTACAGACTGGGGCATGAGTGGCCAGAGAGCAGCCTGGCAGACAGAGGCCTGGGAGTACTAAACAGGAGCCAGCAGGGTACTCGAGTGGCATCCTGGCTTGTATCAGGAATCGTGTGGCCAGCAGGACTAGGGATGTCATTCTCCCCCTGTACTGGTCTCTGGTGAGGCTTCCCCTTGAGTACTTGGGGCAGTTCTGGGCCCCTCACTTCAAGAAAGATACTGAGGTGCTGGAGTGGGTCCAGAGGAGAGCAGTGAGGCTGGTGAAGGGACTGGAGGGGACATCTTATGAGGAGAGGCAGAGGTTGCTAAGGTTGTTTAGCCTGGAGGAGACCTGGGGGGATCTTAACACTCTTTGTAACTACCTGAAGGGAAGTTGTAGACAGGGTGGGGGTCAGACACTCTTCCCAGGCAACTAGTGACAGGACAAGAGGGCAGGGCCTGAAGCTGTGCCAGGGGTGATTTAGGTTGGATGTTAGGAAGGACTTTCTCATGGAAAGAGTGATCAGACATTGGAATGGACTGCCCAGGGAGGTGGTGGAGTCACCATCCCTGGACATGTCTTAAGAAAACACTGGCTGTGGCACTTAGTGCCGTGGTCTAGCTCATGTGGTGATGTTAGTTCACAGGCTGGGTTTAATGATTTCAGAGTTCTTTTCCAGTCTCAATAATTCTGTGAAAGGGAGAAATATGTGATAGATGTGAGAAATGGGTAGAGCTCAGCTGGTGACAAAACAGTGTCACATTAATATTTGCAAACACAAGGCAAGACATCATTATAACTCTGCATTTTTAGATTTTTCTGTAGGAATTTCTATAATTTTTTTTTTGTTAAATGTTCACAAAAAATTTGATCATTCTATGCTTAACAAGAAAATAAAGTCTGGATAATTTGCTCAAGAGTAAATTGTGTCTTCACAAAATATTTCAAGGTCAAAGGCAGACTATTTTGATGACATTCATATGACATTTTTACCTATTCTTACCTGGAAAGATTGGAAGGATTTCACCCCTTCTCCCCTCCAGCATGGAAAGAGCAGGAAGAAAAAATACGTGTCATTCCAACACAAGTTTTCAAATCTTGGACTGTGTCGTTGCCTGCCAGTTCTCACAGTTCATTCCATCCCCACATTGGGAATGCCAGCAATGCCAAAGGTCAAACCCAAGACAAAATTAACCAATTCATTTACCTGATGAGCTAACGGGCCAAAAGCAAAACAAGAAGGGTTCAAAACTACTTGTAAATTACAGGTAAAAACAAAAAATTAACTCGGTGTGGGGAAAAAAGCAAGACTTTGAATTCGCCCCACGTGAATTCAAGTAACAATGAAAGACAACACAGAAGAGCTCACCCCATGTAAAAACCTGGCATGAAGACAGGCTGAGGAAGTTTTTCAACAATATGTTATTAAAATACTCATTGGTGTCTCCATATCTGGCTTATATGAGTCACAGAATCACAGAACATTAGGGGTTGGAAGGGACCTCGAAAGATCATCTAGTCCAGTCCCCCGCCTCAGCAGGATCAGCTAGACCAAGTCACACAGGAATATAGCAGGTTTTAAATGTCTCCAGAGAAGGACAGTCAACAACCCCCTGGGCAGCCTGTTGCAGTGCTCTGTCACCCTCACTGTGAAGAAGTTCCTTCTCATATTGATGTGGAACCTCCTCTGTTCCAGCTGACACCCATTGCCTCTATCACTAGATGACATTGAGCCTGACTCCAGCCAGCAGTGCATCTTTCAGTCTACAAAAGAAAGATGAGTCCTTTATCCCAAAGCCATCTTCTAACCATCAAACTGCAAAGATGCAGTGGACTATGATCCTATGACTGACAGCATATCAAAGCAGATGCCTTACTACAGCCATTAAAACCTCACATAAAATACAAAATATGCAAGTAAATCGAGGGACCACGAGTAATTTAAAGAAGGACTTACTTAGATTCCATCTAAGTTCGTGTAAATGTAATTCTGGCTGTTTTTCTGTTTCTCCCTTCTAAAGACAAAAAGTGAGACTCAACAGTGTAGGTCACAACTCTTTGCTTTATATACTGCACTGATTATTCTTACAGAGAGATCAGGAATTTTACAGGTAAGTCAACTTTTACAAATCCATACCTTACACACAACTGAAAATACTTAAAATAGGCAACTGCCCCCTCCACCTGTTCCAGGTGGTGTGCTTGCGAGTTGAATGAAGACTGGCAGAATTCCTTTCAGGCATGTCTTCCTTTAGCTGCTGGAGTGTCTGCTTGACTAAATAATGGTGGGATCCCCCCCTTTCCCAAATGATAGAAAAGTCAGCTTTCCTGGATTTTTGTCTATTGTACATTTTCTACAGAAGAAGACCTGCCCACAGTGAGTCTTCAGAGTGTTGCAAACAGCTTGGGCTCTCCAGCTATTTTTCTTTTCCTTGGTGTAAAGCAGAAAGGTGTGTGTTAAAGTTTATAAAGTTTCCATTCTTTGATCTTGAGGAATTTTTGCTGTCATCCCTATGGTTTAACATCTGTTCTTCTAGTATTCATTCTTAATTTTTTTTTGTGGCGGTCAGAGAAACACCATGTCTGGCCTTAGTGTAACAGGAGAAGTTGGTTCTTCATGAAACATGGCTGCACAGATGGCCACCCTTCTTGATTTTCTAGGTTGGTAGTCCCTTGACTTCCAATTGCCCATGGAACAGAATGCTGCTGCTATGTGTTGTTGGCTGTACTTTCACCTATAATGTGTTACCTTCACGTATGTGTGCTCACTGATCGAGTCTTTGATACGATGGCAGTGACGCTGCTGCTCAGTCCACTGCTGCTGTTGCTGTGTGTGGCTGGTGAGAGCTTGCTCCTGGAGTCTGAAATTGCAGGTTGATCAGGGATTGGAAGGGACCTCTAAAGATCATCCAGTCCAATCCCCCTGCCACAGCAGGATCACCTAGACCAAGTAACGCAGGAACACATCCAGGTGGGTTTTAAATGTCTCCAGTGAAGGAGACTCCACCACCTCCCTGGGCAGCCATCGTAGGTGAGCTTTGTCCATTCAAGATGACCAGGTGTTTAAGTGATGTCTGCAGATCTTACTGAAGGAAGTGTTATTGGAGTAAAGCTAGTGCTGCATCACGGGATCACAGAACTTTAGGGATTAGAAGGGACCTTGAAAGATCATCGAGTCCAATCCCCTGCAGGAGCAGGATCACCTAGATCACGTCGCACAGGAACGTGTCCAGACGGGATTTAAACACAAGCACTATTGCTTAGCTCATCTTTGAGTCTCTAATTTTTAGTCAAAGAATTAGTTTCACTGTCTCTTGCAACTTTCATAGAAAATCTTCATACAAATTTTCATCTTAAAGGATGACGGTCTTCTTTTGTGAGATTGTACTTTTGAGGACATGTCCTGGAAGTAGGCCTGGTACAGTTCAGTGAATGTTCAGACTCAATGATCTTAAAGGTCTTTTCCAACCTAAATGATTCTAGGATTCTACTTACTTCTGAACCTCTTGTAACAAGAGACTTCTGAAGACAGCTCCATCGGTTCGTTGCTCCGTACGCATGGGGTAGTGGGAATAACGTCTGCAGATTAAATTGGTAAACCCAGTACTACTGTTTCTACTTGAAACGTGAATCAGATCCCACTTAAAGGCTGTTGCTTTGAGAACAGTCTGACACTGTGGTTAAGCAAAGCCAGGAGTCTCTGTTGTAAGGAATCACTGACAGTCAGTTGTCTCATTACTCTGGTTTCTCAAATACCGCTGTCTTTTCCCCGGGGAGTCAAAGCTTTAGGGTTTTCTTTGTAAGAAACTCACAACGCTTACTCCAGCTCTGCTGGTGCTCATCACAACATGGGCTTGTGTCAATGCAAGAAGCTGACAGCATAATCCTGCGGTTGAAAACTCGGGGTGTGCGCGTTCAGGAGAGCTAAGTGTTTCTGAGTTCTGACTGAAAGCTGCCGTGACGTGTTTGGCTTGGCAGGTTGCGTATGGCTTGGCTCGGGGCTCGGCCTGATTCCTGCCTCCTAAGGATGGCAGTTGCTTCTGCAGTGAGTTTGGGACATGTCACAGGTTCAGCAGAGATCCACTGTGACATAGGCAAGAGGAAGGAAGCAGCAGCAGCACTGACACCCTGCACTGTTGGCTACAGCAGCTGGTGTCGCAGTTGTTTCTGGCAAAGCGATGGGAGCGCACCGGAGTCTGTTCTCAGCCCCTTCCTCCCCAGCTGACCAGCCACTTCGTGTGGCTACATGATCTGTGACAAGGGCCCTTAAGGTTTCTTTCTGGAGACAACTGGAATAGCAAACTGTCCTCTGCTTGGGCAAGGAGATGGAGGTCCTATCTGTCCGCAAAGGTGCTTGGCCAGAGCTTGTTAGCCCAGCTGGCCAATGGGAAATGCCTCTCCTGTTTCTTTCCTTGCCCACAGGAATGTGACCTGCAGCCCTGTAGCTGAGTGTGCAACCTGCATGGCATGTGCAGCCTTTTCAACTCTGCAGCACTGAGGCTGACGTTAAATGAAAAGATCCATTTCAAATTTGGTCACAAGTCTTGCGATGCTGGGCAGCTTCCTCACCATTCCACAGCAAAGGTCACAGGGATGGAGCACCTCCTCTGTGAGAGAGTTGGAGAAGCTCAGCCTGGAGAAGAGAAGGCTCTGGGAAGAACTCCTAGTAATTAAAGGGGGCCTGTAACAAAGATGGGGACAGACTTTCCCAAGGTCTGTAATGACAGGTTAAGGGGTCATGGTGTTAAAGTGGGGAGATTTAGACTAGATGTAAGGAGAACGTTATTTACAATGTGTGTGGTGAGACACTGGGACAGGTTGCCCAGAGGGGTGGTAAAACTCTGGGAAAGCTTTAAGTTTAGGCTGATTAGGTCTTTGAGCAACCTGATCTAGTTGAGGGTGTCCCTCTGGCATCCCTACTAGATGACCTTTAATGGCCCCTTCCAACCCAAACCATTCTAAGATTCAATTAACTGAAGTCCTGAGTGCTGGCAGTGTTACCACAAAGTGTTTTTTACACACTTGTTATGTCACTGCAACTTTTGTAAAGTCTTTCTTGTTATATTATGATATTTGGACTGTACATTATACATAGAAGTAATATATTTATATATATACACACTTTTATATATGACTGTAGTAACATTTGTGTTATGATACCAAGAGAAAAGATGGTGTGATATGTTTTTTTGGTGTTTTGGCTGTTTTTTAAAATCTAGTGAGGTTTGGTTTTGGTTTGATGTGGAAATCCCAGCAGATCTTTTACTACTTCTGCATCCCAACCCTACACTGTAAATCACAGTGGTACTGGTGATGTTTACACCTGTATTCATTCAGGTTTTTCTTGTTCTGGATGTTGAGGTCTGTGTTAACACTTTGCAGTGTTTAGCACAGTCCTGTTCCCCAGCTTCTTCAGAGCTTCTGTGGTAGCAAAGGGGTTAAGCAGTTAGCGTGGGGTGATTTAATCCAGATTTGGGGCTTGTGAAGTGCGTAAGATGCACCCCAGTATTATTTGTTGTCTTAAGTAGCACAGAAATCTGTCTGAAGGTCAAAATTTCAAGTGAGAAATACCACATGATTAACTGTCAGTGGTACAGAGAGAGAGCTGGGCTGGAGGGAGTCCAGCGTAGGGCAATGCGGGTGATGAAGGAGGTGGAGCACCTCCTTTATGAGGAGAGGCTGAGGGAGCTGGGTCTCTTGAGCTTGGAGAAGAGGAGACTGAGAGGTGACCTCATTAATGTCTACAAATACGTGAAGGGTGGGTGTCAGGAGGATGGAGCCAGGCCCTTCTCAGTGTCATGTAGTGATAGGACGAGGGGCAATGGGTGTGACCTGGAACAGAGGAGGTTCCATATAAATATCAGAAGGAACTTCTTCCCAGTGAGGGTGACAGAGCACTGGAACAGGCTGCCCAGGGGGGCTGTGGAGTCTCCTTCTCTGGAGATGATTAAAACCCTCCTGGATGTGTCCTTGTGTGACTTGGTCTAGGTGATCCTGCTGTGTCAGGGGGATTGGACTAGCTGAACTTTCGAGGTCCCTTCCAATCCCTAATGATTCTGTGATTCTAGGACACCTGTGCTGGTCTTGTTTGCCTGCCAGCTGTGTGTGCATCAGTTCAGTCACAGTAACTGAGCTGCTATGAGCCTTGGTTTAGGTCTGAGTTGGGAAAAGTGGTCACAGCCACCCTGTGTCCCAGATCCTGAGCTACCAAGTCCTTCCCCACTGTGCTAGCTGCCTGGGGAGACTTCTTTGGTCTCCTGGCTTTGTCTTTAGTGTCTTGATTGCAGTGCAGAAATTTCAGCATGAAGCCAACCTGGGTGTGATGTGGATGGTTATAACTGCAGTGAAACGGATTTGATCAGGCTCAAGCATATGACTTTTGGGCTGGTCTGAGGTCAGCATCAAGCTCTTCAGCACATCTCAAGATCCATACCAGCTAGGTCTTTCTTCATAATAGTGCGAAATGCGTGTCAGGCTGATGTACATAACATTTAAGGTCCTTTATGAACCCAGTTTTAGATGTATGGCTTGGGTATAGAGCAGGTTGAAGCTCATTCCTCCTCACAGGATTATTTCTGTGTTTAGCATAAATGAAAATTTCCTTTCTTAGCATCCCAACACCAGTCTGAGTGCTACAGCTAGGTTAGAGGGTTGGGTAGCCTCCGAACTGCTTTCCTTTGGACCTTTAGAACCAGTCACATAGTTGGAAGGGACCACAGGAGGTGATCTGGTGCAAGGGCCAGAGCTGAATTCAGACTACAGTGCTTAAGACATGATCATCTGGGAGCTGAAATCCCCAGAGGATGGATTCCCTGTGCTCCCCTGCCTACTATTCGCAGTGCTTTATTCTCCTCCTGCAGACTGAGTTGTGATGAGGTGCTCAGTGGCTTCCTCCACAGCAGCCCAGAGTTCTAAGCTGTCTTGATGGGTGAATCCTGGACCTAAGGGTTACTGAGCAGCTCTGCAAAGGGCCCAGCTGTCAAGTGATAAAGGGAAGGGATACTTTGAGAGAAAGACTATCCAATCTCTAGTGAATTGCCCACATTTCCAACACCTGGAAGGGAAGGTGGTGCTTCCAGTGTGGCCTGCCAGCTTGTTTAAGCATCTGAGCACTCAGAGCCCTGGATGCTGCGGGTTCTCTTATTTGTTCCCATAAGGCTGCTTCCTCCATACCTAGCAGCTGGGTCACCTCCTGTGGCTTTCAGACTGTTGAAGTGTCTGAATCACTTGCAGAAGGATTCACGTGGTGGCCTCAGTGTTTAGTCATCTAGTCTGAGCTGGTTACAGAGGGTTGCTCTGCAGCTGGATCAGGGAGTTCTTCTACAGGTGATGCTCTTTTTCCACACAAGGCCATACGTCTGAAGTGGAGTCAGCTGAATCAGTGTTGAAAAGGATTTGGACTGCAGGCTGCACCTTTCAGTACCTTTTAAAAAATGTGCCCTGCAGGTTCTTAGGAAAACAAAGGCTTTTGGCCCCACTGGAACTTGCTGACGAGTTCCTCATTTATAGGAAAATGGCTTTTCTGTCTTTGAAATCCAGTTGAGAAATTTGCCCCAGCTTCCAGTATTCCTGCCCTTCAGGGGCGCCTGTCCTGTGGCTGGGGATACCACAGCTTCCAGAGTGGCCCTGGGTTCCCTCAGGATGCGTTTGGCTTCAGTCTGTGGTGGTTGGAATGGAGTGGTTCTGGCTTTGTGGAATCCTGCTTGCCTGCAGACTTTGTTGCACAAGCAAACACGGATCGGCTGTTCGCTCCCTTCCGGTCCCAGAACGGAGAGGACGCGCTGCGGCGAGTACGCAGATGAGAATTCTCTTCGACAAAATGTGCCCTTGGGCTGCGGGGCTCCTTTCCATGGTGTTTGGGTGCTTGTCCTGGTTGGTGTGGCTAAGTTCTTTACAAAGAAGCCAGGAATCAGTTTCCATGGCCAGGCTCTTCCTTGGTGTGGCTAGTGGGTGGGGATGGTGTTTTCATGATTGAGCTGGCAAGGGGTGCGTTAGCATTTGCCATGTTTCCAACTCATTTGCCTGGTTTCCCAAAAGGGTTCGTAGCTGTTATCTTGGGATTAGTCACTACTTGAATAATTCTGAGTTTTCAAGAGGTCACCCAAGTGCTCTGGGACCCCACTAGATTCTTGAATCCTCCTGCTGTGGAAACAAGAGCCCCAACAGCTCTGAGCTTTGCTTGGCAGCTTGGCATGAAGAACAACCTGCTGCAGGAGTGCTGCTCAGCAGCTGGTTAACACTTCCTCATTTAGCCTTAGGGACTTGTACTGTCATGATCAAGCCCTGGGACACTGCTAAATATCTCAGCTGAAGAAAGGGATCCTTGGCCTGCAGGCCAGTGGTGCATGGATGGACGAGCTCAAAGGACCTGAGATGTGACCTATGTTGCAGCTTTTCAGTCTGGTGCTTCTCTTGCATGAGCTGGAAGGTCTGCAGGATTTTGGAGGGCTCAGTGGTTCCAAGGCTGCTGAGATACTGTGTGGAGGCAGCAGCAGAGCAAAGAAAGTCAAACTTGGTGCAGTTTTAGCCTGTCTGACTTCATGGAGCAGACTAAGAAGGTCATGCTTACCTAATTCACAAGAAAATCTGGCTTAGTCTGGAGCAAGCCAATCACTATCCCAGAGCTGACAGGAACAGTTACACAACTTCATGAGTACAGAGGCTTCTTCCAGGGTTGCCCAGGGAAATGGCATAGACCCCGTCCTTGGAGGTGTTTAAGGCCAGGCTGGACGAGGCTCTGGCCAGCCTGATCTAGGGTGGGGTGTCCCTGCCCATGGCAGGGGAGTTGGAACTGGATGATCCTGTGGTCCCTTCTAACCCAGACTGACTGTGTGACTTGGTCTGGGTGATCCTGCTGTGGCAGGAGGATTGGACTAGATGATCTTTTGAGGTCCCTTCCAACCCCTAATGATTCTGTAATTCTATGATCCAAAGCAAAATGCAATGCAATGAAGGACTTGTGGAACCTTTAGTTGTGCCTGCTGAAGAACGGGAGAGTCTACCACCATTTGAAAGGCTGTCCTTACCACCGGTGGGCAAGTTACAATGCTGGGGCTGTGTGGCTTCCAGGCAGGTAGATGCACATTAATATTTCACTTTCGTGGTGTAGGAGTGCCTCCTCACTCCCAGCTCTGTCCCGTGTTCCATCTTCTGTTGGACGGGTTTCCACAGAATGAAAGGGGATTGCAGTGAGTGCTGCAAATATCCCTGGGTCCCGACAGCTGTGAGAGGAAGGTGTGTTACTGTGTGCACTCACCCCTCCTGGACAGAGAGACCCTGCTTTGGACAGTTTCACAAGCAGTGAGGCCTCACATCATAGAATCATTAGGCATTGGAAGGGACCTCGAAAGATCATCTAGTCCAATCCCCCTGCCACAGCAGGATCACCTAGACCAAGTCACACAGGAACACATCCAGGTGGGTCTTCAACATCTCTAGTGAAGGAGACTCCACAACCCCCCTGGGCAGCCTGTTCCAGTGCTCTGTCACCCTCACTGGGAAGAAGTTCCTTCTCATATTTATATGGAACCTCCTATGTTCCAGCTCACACCCATTGCCCCTCGTCCTATCACTACACGACACTGAGAAGAGCCTGGCTCCATCGTCCTGACACCCACCCCTCAAGTATTTATAGACATTAATGAGGTCACCCACCCCTCAGTCTCCTCTTCTCCAAGCTCAAGAGACCCAGCTCCCTCAGCCTCTCCTCATCAGGGAGGTAACCTCCTATGTTCCAGCTTACACCCATTGCCCCTCGTCCTACCACTACCATCTTCACTTTATGTTTGTAAGTGGTCCCTGCTCTTTTGAAGAGAGGGGGCTTGAAGAAGGAAGGACTGGATTTTTGTCTGCTTTTTAAAAAATTGTCAGTTAGTGGTTTTGGTCAGAAAGAAGACAGAGCCAATGTGAGACATCTAGCACCGCAGTCAAGTTCTCCTCCTTTGTGTTTCTGTAAAGAGGTACAGGGAGGGTGGCAGCGCTGTTGACACAAGGGTAAATCATCACTGGTCTCTCTCCAAGGGGCTGGATGGGTATCTGGAAGGTAATGCTTCACCTGGGCTTTGCCTCCAGGGCCGGTGGCTGTGCCCACCCAGAAGGCTCCATAAAACCCTTTCCTCTTTGTTTTTTTTCACTGCCATTGTTCTGCTGAGAGGAGGCTTCCTGCATGCGGCCACATAAACTTTTAATGAGTGACCCATTTGCGAGACTCTTTTCTGCGCTGGCAAATAGTGCGGGTGGGAGGGAGACCACGCTCTCTGCACTGCAGCCACCCTCCCCTCCCTGTCCCTCCTACCTCTTGGGATCTAAGCAAGGCAGCAAGAGCCTGACCTAAGCTCACCAGCTGTGATATACAGCAGCTAGGCACAGTGTTTCTGCTCCTTGCTGTATCAACACCAAAAAAAAGAGACCTTGTGGTGAAACTGGTGGTGCGCACCATCTGCCCCGGCCAGCGAGAGACTTCTCAAGCTTTAAGCAAACAGCCCTTGTTGAATGCTGAAGCCCACACTGGTGTTGACATAGCGATAAAACAGCGTTTGCAGTGCACGTTGTCCTTTCTTTCATTGCTTTTGAAGTGTGTCCGGGTGCCAAAACAGACGTGGCTCTGGATCTGGCATGTCATGCTTCACAGGAAGAGGTCCCAGCATCTGTCTGGATGGATCGTAACTTCTGCTTCCTTCTTCCTCTGCCTGGTGCTCCAAGGGCTGCTTTCTTTTCTCCAAACGTAGGGACCTCTGGGTTGTTTTCTCCATACAAAGGCACTTTCTTGAATTAAAATTCAGTTCATGTTGATATTCGTAGAATCGTAGAATCATTAGGGATTGGAAGGG